>VYXF01011541.1:479068-578012 GCA_013397295.1 Polioptila caerulea
GCCCCTCAGCTGATCAACACTCCTGCTCAACTCAGTGTCATCAGGAAACAGACTGAGGGTGCACTTAATCCCTACTATCTCGAGGGTGCACAAGATATTACACAGGACTAACTGGTCCCAGTACAGACCCCTGTGAAACAACACTGGTGACCAGCTACCAACTGGATATAACTCCACTCGCCACCACACTCCAGGCCCAGCCATTCAGCCAGTTTTTCACTCAGTGAAGAGTGCACCCATCCAAGTCATGAACAGCCAGTTTCTCTTGCAGAATGCTGCGGAGTTCAAAGCACAGCAATGCACATCTCAAAAAAAAAAAATAAAGTGTGTTCTAGGAGACACAAATACAATTTCTGGCAAGAGAAGCATGACAGTAGAATAAAGCCTCTGAAATACAAAAGCTTAGCAATTCCAAATAACACGATTCAGATCTTATCTGAGCTTTGTATAGCAGGATATGTAGCTGAACACACACAAATTGTGCAATGGTGCCAAAGCGTCATTGCTATGGTGTTTATTCACTTACATACAAATATACAGATAACTGTAACGGTTTTGTTCTTATCATAAGCAATGTCTAGAAAAACTTAAAATCACTAGAAACAGAGTATTTATTATTTTAAAGCAAAGATCTCTAATCTATATAGATTATCATGAGACTCTGCAGGTTAAAGACATCAGCCATTTTTCATTCTGCACTAAATTTATTTCATATCCTGCCCAAGTTATTGGAATATAAAGGGCTGTGGGAAGTGTCAAATTCAAATGTCACTTGAATGAAAAGAATTGCTCAGTATACCTCCATTTTTTAATCTGCAAAAGATTATTCAGGAGCATGGGTTAACTCCTACTAATTGTTGCTTCTGTGTTGCAATGTGTCAATGAAATGGCAATAGAAGTGTTCTTTCCTCTCTCTTTTGAACAAATTATTTCAGTGAATTATTCCTGTATAATATCAGGAAAAATTATAAATGCTAGCATCAAAAAAACAGTAATAGTCTAAGAATGAGTGCAGGGGCTTCCACAATACAACCAGTTGAATTACTTGAAATTAGTAGTATGAGTCACCAATAATCATGAACAAATTAGGAAGCTACCTTGTGTTCAATGTACTGAGACAGGTGCATTGATTCATTAAGCCAAATAATAAGGAAATATAGAGGGCAGAAGGATGAAGTAGGAGCCCATGACTTGCTGCATGGTGTGGGCAAGGCAGTTGTCTGGCTTTGTCTCCTTCCCAGGAAGAAAGGAACATAGAAAGTGATGGTGTCATGGCCCTGCTGACTCCTTGCAGCACACTAAGAAACACAACTGATTCAGTGAGAGAAGGATCTCATTACACCATCTGTAATCTGCACTGGTCAGGCATTGCCCAGGCCCATTAAGGAGCCCAGTGAACAGCTGTATCTCCTGCTGCTCACTTCTGCTCTCCCTTAGGGGCTTTTCAAAATGCAGATATTCTGGCCAAAGACTTAGATAAAACATAGAGGAGGAAGGACAGGAAAATACCTGTTGTTATTTAAACCTTGGGATCTTTGCCCTTGAACTTAATCTTTTCTTCAAATAGAAGCATTTCTGTGCATTTTCTTTCATGAAGTTGTGGTCTTCCTGATATCTGACTCAATAATTAATGTGTAAAGATATTGCTTGCATGCATAATCTTTCTGTCTCATGAATATGTGAAGGAGGAAAGATTATAAGTTGTCAAATGCTTCCAGAGCCTCTCTCCCTGACAGAATGATAGATCCCAATGCTGTATTTAAAACACAGCTGAATAGATAAAAATAGTGTTTAACTTTTAGAGTCATTATGAACCACAGTAATTTATTGAACCCCTCAATCAGCTGAGGAAACAAAAGATTGGGAATGGGTGAATGACTCATTTCTTTTCATGCTGTGTGCACTGATGCTCCAGTAACTTGATGCTGTAAAGGCTAAATAAGACTGCACAAATGTACCACTGAAATGAAGCAAACAAAGCACATCATAAACAAAAACAAATCAGTGGAAAGCACTGAGGGAAACTCCAACTAGAGGTTGGCTCTTAATTAGCTGTATCTGCAGGATGTGTCTAAAATAGTTGAGAAGACAAATGAAGATTTCACAGTGATTCAGGGAAAAAAAGATAGTTTCAATAGGAACAAAAAGTCTAAGTAAATAGGCTCAGATATTTCTGCACCCAACAACTTGACTAAGGAAAACATGGTGTTTTACACTCTTTTTTTCTCTTTTCCCTATCCATAGAAGGAATCTGGATGTCATGTTAACACAAAGCAGTTTGACTGTAACCTCACTATAGATATTGATGAAAAGCATCTTATATTTATATTTGCAGAAGGCACTGAAAGATTTTTGTGCTACCCTGTTTATAAATCGGAAGCTGAGGTACCACCTGTCATGGAGTATCTGTTCAGTCAGTTGTTTGAGTGAATCTGCCAAAACACACAGAGGTCCTGATTCAGCATAAAAATAGTATATCTGATTCTGTATCCATTCACTAACCATGAAGAGCTTTGGAAGATTCATAATTACTCAGTTTGCTATGACAAACTCCATGTTACAAAACTCAGCTCCCTGCCATGTATCCTTCATAGAAGAGCAGGACCCCTTCAAGATTGCCTATAGATCCAAAAGCAGGTATAATAACTATAAAAAATTATAAAAATCAGATGAGAAAAGGGCATATATAGTTCATGAATTATTACCATTCTTGCTTGGTTGAATGTACAGAGAAGTCCATTTCTTTCCAGGTGTCAAACCAGTAAGCTTCCAGGAAGGTAAAGTGAAAGGAGAAAAAAAAAAGGGGTGGGGGGGGGGGCTGAGAAATCACTCCTTGCCTTGTTCCATCCTCAAAATTTTCTCCCCCTCTCCCCAAGGAATTTAAACAATCAGAAAGAGCATTTCAACACCTTCAAATGAAGGTCAAACCTCTGAAAGAGGTGTAGACACTTCTCACTGACTCCTAAGTATGGAAACAGAATCATTACTATGGACAGTGTTTTGAATGCAGTTATGAATATGTAATCTTACATGATTTTGCATACACTGATGTTGTAGGTTAAATTGAAAACATTTCCATTGATGCATTTGCACTTTACACACATACAATCAATATAATTATTTCAGTTGCTATCAAAAAGCACTTAAAAATAATTCTGAAAGAGGTTTAATTTTGTTTTGAAATTTTTGCTGTTCCTTATGGTATCCCAAAGTCCTCTTTGAATCAACTGACAGAAGCTGTAAAGTGTGAACTAAAAAATCAAATAAATAACCATGTTGAAATTTCTCATACCGGTACCAAGTCTGTCTTCATTACTAGAACTTCCCATAATCTTTGTCAAAAGTGTTCGTGACACCAAATACAAATGCAAACCACATTAAATTAAAAAATAACAAAAAAACCCCCAAAAACCTAACAGACTAAATATGAAGCTAGCAATAAATGTATAGTGCAATCTAATCTGTGTTGTTTTGAAATATTAATTATTCTAATTACTTCTCATGGATCCATTAAGATGGTAGGCAATTATGAAGGTTCTTGAACCCCATTATGGGCAGTGAAAGCAGATGTTACTCAGTATTTCAGATTAAGAGTTCAAAATATTCCATCATGCTGTTTTTAAATATCTGATAATGCATTTCTTGTAGAGGAATATCAGGCCTCACAATAAAACATATAGTTTGTCAAATCTCAGAGCAGAGAAAGTGACATTATAACACAGAAGACAAGGGAGCAGTTAAAATCTCAGGTACTTTAATCCTGAGAAGGGAATGTTCCCTTTTGTTCCCATGTGCCCTTAATTATTGACAGTGGAACAGTCCCTCCTTAAACAGGAAACCTCTTCAGACAGAAGTCATCACTTCTATTGTTGTCAAATAGGCTTACAGTGCTTAAAGAAATACTGCTGCAACTCCCCAGTGGAGAGCAGAGGCACTAAGAGAATACAAATGACAACTGTGTAATTGAAATGAAGTTGGAGACTAAATGCAGAGCCTAAATGTAAACCTCATTTTGCTTTATTGAACATATAGACAGAGTAGAATCATTAGCCTGCCACTATGCATCTACTCACACACAAATAGTGCCATTTAAAAGGCTCACCATGCAGTATTTTATCCTTTCTTAACACTAATGTGGTGTCTTTGAAATCAAATATTAAAAGGCATCTGAGCTATCTTAACCTGAAGAAAGAGGTTACCTTGAAGATACCTGCAGACCCCAAAACTATCCTGTGGTGTATTTCTTTTTACATACATTGTAAGAGTAAAAATTGCACTGCAAACTTTGCTAGAGGCCCAGTTAGAATCATCATTATTTGGAACATTTTGGGATGGAGAACAGGTTTCACTAATCACATCACTTAGTGATGCTTAGTATAGCATCATCTTTTACTATTGTTAGAAATATTTACCTTATGTTTTTTTAATCTACCATTCTCTCCTATCCTGTTAGCTACTTAGCACTAACTATAAATAAATTCCAACTCTGGTACTACTTGACCTTATTTCAAACATACTAGTATTCAAAAACAAGTACAGTGCAATGAATGTCCAGTGCAATTAAAGTACACCTCTTTAATGATGATTCTTGAATTGCTAATTTGGAATACCTAGATATTTCTGTTAATGTGACACCAAGACCATGAAGAACATAGTTGTAATGAAATTCCATTAAAGTATTGACAGTTTGTGCTTTTACCTACCTGTACCATTCAGGCCAGGTATCAGTAGCCATTTATTCAGTCTTAGTCCACAAGAGACATCACCACCATTACACAAAACTTCATGTAATGATTTTTAGTCTTGATTAAAGATAACTATCATTTGATAAATAAATAAATTAAAAGAGCAATTATTTGGTGGGAACAAGGAACTTTTTCCTAGTGGGCCAGACCCAGAGTTAATGCTTATTTAATTTTTATTTCTTGTATGGAGTAAAGGAGACAGTATCAATGACTTGTCAGGTAATTGGATTGCAAACGGTTATAGCAAGAAAGGTCTTTTAAAATCAAAATGCGGTCAGAGAAAGTGCTGGTTTCACTTCCAAATGAGAGTCATAGACTTTTCTTGAAGATACAGCTTCAATCATAAATAAAAGAGAAACTAATGACCTCAGTATGTGCCTCCATGGAATCCAAACATCTGAACTGTGAATATTAGTAATGAATATTTAATATCTATATAAGTAGATATTTAATTACTAATTTGGGTACTTGGAAACAAAAAGCAAACATTAAAACTAAACATGTCATCCTTTTCCCACGTTCAGCTTCACTCCTTCCCTGCCAGAAGAGGCATGGGGGGAAAGGGCGATGGAAGTTCTGGTCAATTCATCTCTGCCTCCTTCCTCCTCTCATTTCTCTCCTGCTCCAGCACAGGTCCTCCACAGGCTTCACTGGATGTATGGTGCTCTGCCATGGAGCTCCTTCTTCTCCTTCTCCTTCTCCTTCTCCTTCTCCTTCTCCTTCTCCTTCTCCTTCTCCTTCTCCTTCTCCTTCTCCTTCTCCTTTTCCTTCTCCTTCTCCTTCTCCTTCTCCTTCTCCTTCTCCTCTCTAACCACAGCGTTCACACTGCTTTTCCTCACTCGTTCTTTCCCTTCTCCCTGTCCATCATTTTCCAACCTTTCTTAAATACACTTTCCCAGAGGTGCCACCCCCCTGTGTCTGAGGGCCTGGGCTGTGCCCTGTGGTGGGTTGGCTGGAGTTGTCTGGAACCAACCCTCACCTCACAGAGGCTGTACCTGCAACCCCCATCACCCCCTTGACCTCTGCATGCAGCACAGGAGAAAAAGAGAATGGATATTTTGCCAGTATTTTTGCATATCAATTTCTTCTTCAATTTCAAAGTCTATTTTACATTATTCAGAGTTTATCCTTTTTTTTTTTTTTTACTGCTTTACTACTGAGCTGTACGTAGATATTCAGATACAGCAAAAACACTTCACCTTGTCATAAATGTTTCTACGTTCAGCCACCACTGTCTCCAGAGGAGTTTTAAAAAGCTAAGTGAAGGTTTACATCTTACATTGATTACGAGACTCTTTGTTATTGGTGATACTGCCTTACACTGAAATATTTCTGCCATTATTAAATAAATCATCTTTTTAAAATACATCATTAATACGAAAATTCAGCAAAAATTACTTGAAAAAATACAGATCAAAACACATTTAGGATTCTGACAAAAGAGTTTAGAAACTGTAATGTGTTCTCTATAATATAATGCATAGTACATTGCCTTCAGCACTGCACAATCCTTACTGACATAAAGCAACTTCATGTTAAGATTGTAATCAGGTCCCTGACTGGCTTATTTACTTACCTCTGGAAGAACACTGAAAAATTCTGTTGGTTTTCTGAGCCAAGCTTTGCCCCAAATTTAAAATAATAAAAGTGCAGCAAAAATACTGAAATTCTATGAATGTCTGTGTAAGTAAATTCCACTCATCTATTCAAAGATAAGAATTTTTATTGAGGTACAAGAAAGATAAATGAAAATAAAGGTTTACATTTGAAAATATGATGCCTACAGTCATGCCCCTAACTATGACTAAATGCTCCAGCACTGAAATCCAGACATGTTAATGCCAAAGAAAACCTGCTGTATGGGAGGTGAGCCTTATTCTAGCTCATAAAAGATAGCTGTCAAGAAGTCACCCCTCTCTGAGGAGAGAAATTTCTAATTTACAGGATTTTAAGTAGCATAAATCATTATAGCACTCCATTATCTAAATGATCTATTGCTCCACAATCCTTTCAAATAATCTAGAAGAGATTATGTCACCTTGCTGATTCAGTTCAATGTGTAACACTCTGAAGACTATAACACCAAGCCAGATGGACAAGATGGAATAATACCCCAAAACATCACTATATCAAATTTGTGATGATATGAGTAATTCCCATCGAGAAAGAACCACATTTAGCACCTCAGAAAAAGCTCTTCAGAAACACAGATATATATTATGTGACAAAATGACAGTCCATATGCAATTCCACATCAGTGAGCACTATTTATGAGGTCATTTACTTAGTGTGAGTTATTGATCACACCTGAAGGAGCCTCAGATCCTATTTAAGATGTTACTTACCACTGCCTGTGTTTGCATGCCCTTTTTCCATTGCAGCTAGATCTAGCTAACCCAAACACATCAAGTTTCATAACTGTTTGTTTCAATGAAAATAGCCTTAAGTATTTACAGGTTAAGCATAGAAGCAAGAAAAACTGCTGAACAGGAGAAGGAATCCCTGTAGATCACTTTTCTTTCTGCAGTGTACCTGTTTATTAGATCACCCTTGAAAGTTTGTCATCTGATAAATATCTATCTGATCTCAACAGAAACTGATACATCTTGCAAATCTACTGATGTTCAAGCTTCCTGCCCAGAAGACTGATGATCTCCTTCAAGGTGCTTACATGCTTGACAGTGCTCAACATCATGAATGGAATGAGAGGTTTTCTCTGAAATTCCTGTGACTTACTGCAAATACATTCACTGAGATGACCCAAGAGTGGAACTGTAATTAATGTCTAAAGTTTGGTGTGTGAGATAATTCTACAGATGACAGATTTTTGCACAACTTGCTTTGATTTAGGTGCAACCGTTCATCATAACGCACTTAATTTCAGAGTTCTGGGAAATGTGTGTTATTGTTAGTTAATATATTTGTATTTATACTTGTAATGCCCTTCTCTTTGTCTTTTTGGAGCTTTTTTTCCCCTGCATCTTAATTGGTTGACATTGCCACCAAAACACTCTTAAGGCTTAGGAAATGATAGAACCATATTTACACTTCTTACGATTTGCCTCTATTCACCATTATAATTTTTACTATGTTAGTTACTGAAAATTCTCATAAAGCTATGATTTTATATTTATTATTTATTTACTATTCCTCTGTATCCTCACAAAAACTGGACAAATACTTTCTTGGCTATAAGACCATGGTAATATCTCCAGTCAAAAATCAGTCACCTATGACTAGACAGTGTAGAAAGCCAATAAATAATTTGACTGCTTCATATATACAAGACCAAGAGGCCTCTAAGTTGATTACTTCTTACAAATATCTGTATTATATGATAACCAGTGATGAATCATATTCCAATTGCTAAGAGATCAGCTGAGGTCACAGAGAGGTATCAAAAACTACCTTGGAATCTGTGATGTGAAAAAAAGATAGCTAATGCAAAATAAAGTTTAGGCTGTTCAGATTAGATGTCCCATTCTTTCTACCTCCAGAAGAAGAAGGAAAAAGATCAGCATATTTCTTGCTTATGGTAACAGCTTTTAAGTATTAAAACATACTGAAACTAATAAAACAAGACTATTACTCATCTGGGCACAAGCTCAAAAAGATGTTAATAGAGGTAAAAACTTGAATGAAAAGATCCAGAATTCATAATGTTTGCATGCCAACTCAAGTTAAATATCAATCCAATAATGATACAGCAGATTAGTAGTCTGTGCTTTTTGGCAAAGGCATGGATTAGAATTTTAAATGAAATTTATTTGACAATTATTAAATTGCACCTCTAATTCAACAGATAAGAAAACAGAATTCTAGTATGTCATTACATACATATATATGTCTGCATTTATTTGTGGTATTTCTGGTTTATATTAAATCCCTTTTTCTTCTGAGTTCATTCAAAGCTTATAAGAAACTTTGAAGGGTGGGAGACCCTTTGAGCTACTCTTCAGTTATGTTCCAGTGCATGATCTGTATAAAAATCTGAACCTTTGTGCAGTGGGTGATAAATACCTTATCTACATAAAATTAATGGGATTTCTTTTGTGTTGAGGTAGTATTTTCTCTAAGAAAGCACAGTTTCTGAGGGTCATCTCCAATGAAGACTGGGTAAATGGAATAACCTCTGGGTAGCAGATCATTACTGATGACCTGAGTATTCTTTCCATGGGCATTTTGTTCATAATCATAAACATTGTTAAAATATCTGTCTTCTTCCCTGGATCTCGACTTGGTCCTCTAACTACAGGGTCGTGACAAGAATCACCACTGCACCCAGGTCACAACCTGCAGGACTTCTGACAGTCCTGGGAGTCCAGAAGGCTCATTTGCCCAGAATCTGAGAGGCTGCTGCTCACACTCACCTCGAGCTCACATCTAGGTACACACCACTTTTACAGGCATAACGTGATGCAGTGTGTCCACACGTGACAGCAAACTGAACCAAGTGTATTCTATTCCAGTATCCTAGCTGGGAAAATTACAAATTTAGTCCACACACCTTCAGGGGTGTATGGCTCTTATTTTCTCATTGGTGCCTGTGAAATAAACATTCAGCACAGGCAAAAGCCACAGTGATCAATATCTGGATTATGCCCTGGAATATGCAACACATTTTGAATTTAGATGGATCTTGAAATATCTTCTACATTTCCGTTGTTCATTTTTCATTGCAAAGGTCATGGATTCCAATATGATTAGTGCATGAAAACCTTCTGGTTAGATTCCATCGACATACCTTTCTTTGAGAGCAGCCCTCTTATTTCAGTATGCATTGAAACAGGTCACAAAATTTCTGATGCCAATATACATCTCTTTGTTAACTTTACTGGGCTCTGGGTTAAGCATTCAAAAAGGGAAAAATTCCACCAAACATTTGAAGAGCTATAAACTACTCCTGATCTTGGGTCACTGAGTTATTCAGTTCTGCCAAAGATCTACTGCTGAATAATTGGTTGTGTCTGTAGTCTGTAGGTGTTTCAGACAGTAAACAATATGGGAGAAAAAAATTCTTTAAAGAAGTTTTCTAGAATGAAAGCAGCTATAATATTTAACTCTAAGCTCTTCATCAAATATTCCAGCTTCCAAAAGAGGAAAAGAAAAACCCTTTCTTCTTCCTCAACCAAAAAAAAGTAAAAATTACTTAATTGAATTGCATCATTACCTTATTCCTTAATTACTTTCATTTTGGAAAGGAAAAAAAAAAACCCAGTAAGACTGCTTTGCTGAATTAAAGTAAGGAGTTCTGAAAGACATTTCAAAATAGCAGGCAGGTATGATTTCTATGAATACCCTGAAAAGCAAATGTCTATCATGCACGCACCCTCCCTCCCTGTTGAAAAAAAAAAAAAAAAAAAGGAAAANCAGAATTAATTAACATCCAGATGGCAATTAAAAAAAAAAAAAAAAAGAAAAAAGGGATAAATACTTTCAAACTGTTAGTTATTTAGTTAATATAAAGAATGCCACCTACCGGCAATAACAATAAGTAGCACTGTTCATAAGTTGCTAGGTGGGGTAAGGTTGCCACTTTCACACACTGCAAACAAGTCTTAAGGTCATTTCTTTAAAAAGAAGTCTCTAAATTTGACAGAAGGTGTCATGTTCCAGGTTTCTCTTCAATGTCTATTCTAAATCATTGCCTTATGTTTGGAAACAAGTCCCTAGTGGGAAATAAAAGACTGGGTTCACAATTCACTTAGAAAGAAAGATTTTTTGTGAGTGTGGTTCCACAGTCTTATAAACATCCACAGGACTGGCATAGTTACTAAATGGACACCTCTCACAATGAGAAGAAAGACATGTACAACAATCAAAGGTTGCTGTTAACAAATTAACTCCAAACACACAGTTCCTATGGTGGTCTGCATCAAAGAGGCAGAAAACACTGTTAAAAGATTCTTGAGTAAACTGATAAAGGGATCCCACCAGACACAGTTTCAGGTTCAATACTCTGTCCTACAAATTTTCAAAAAACTTTCATTGTTAAAGTGCTGTAATTTTGAAACATGTAATTAGGCAATGACTGTTTTATAAGTAAAGTATATACTAGTTACTTAATATAGTACAAATGAGAAAGAAAGGGTGCACATAGTAGACTCTATAAAAAATTAGGAGCAGCATATCTTCAGACATTTTATCCTTAAAATCACAATTATGACCAATGAGAGAGAAAAAAGAACCACAAACCAACAAACAAATAAACAAATAAAAAATCCAAATCCTCTAAAATCCAAAGGTTCAGATAATACCAGTAAATGTTTATTATCTGATTTTCATGCCACTCTCTGCTTCTGTGTCTCAGAGGGAACAGATTCAGCAAGGATTATTATGTTTATGAAAGAGTAGTTTCTTGAATCTGGTATTTATCTGGCTTTCTTAAAAGCTGTATAATGTAAGACAGTTGTTTTACTTGGTTTTACCCAACACTATGTTTTAAATTTTAGAACTGGAGAGCTGAGGTAACAGTAAATTTTACTGAAAGTATTATTTAATCAGAAGCACTTATTTTTTGAGGTCATGTCTTCCTTTATTTGCTTTATGAAATGTGATTAAGATGACAAACTAAAAAGAACAAAGACATGGACAAATATCTCACTTCAAGTATGCCATAAAATAATTTTCCTAACAGAACTGACAAAGCTGTCTCCTGAAAGTATTCTGAGCACTGGACAAATGAAGGTGGCAAGGAAAGGGCAGAGCATTTGAACCCACAGGTCTATTAGAAAAGCTTCAACAATTCCTGTAAAATAAGTGCATTGTGGCATTCAGGAAACAAAATGACATAATGTATTTCAACAATTTCTAGTTCCTCTTTGTGAAACCCTGTCTCAGAATGGGAACCACAAATTCTGGGACAAAGATTTTGACTGAGAAGAAGACTTTTGTTAGCAATTTCTCAGTATGGAGATTAGCTTTCAGCCTGACTTTTCTTGACTTTGAACTGTCCCTGAACTTTGCACAAGTTTTCTCCAAACACAAACTGCAGGAAAAAAAAATTACCTTAAACTTATTGACCAAGATTTCATATAAATATTTAGACTTATATCTAACAAATATTTTAGAAAGTATTTAGGCTTTTATTTGTTAACTATACTTCCCATTATTCACTGATAACTGCAAAAACTCTCAATGAGAGATCAAAAGCCAATATTTCCCCCAACTGTACTTCTCTCCATCTTCCTTGCTTCCATTTAAAATATTTAGTCCAGTATGTACTCAGGTCTCACAACACAAATATCTCTAAAAGCATGTAAAAGTAGGGAAACAATTCCATAAATCTCTTTCCCAAGGGGTTTATGCTGTCATTTCAGTTTTTCTATGTAAAGCAAGGATGCAGTCGCTTATAAAATCACAGGGATCAAAATATTTTAAAGCACTATCCACAAAAACATATTGCTGAGTTTTATAAATAGGTGTTTGATGGACTTTTAAAACTCTACAAACATCTTTTTACAGACATTCTTACTTAACAGCAACTTACAACATTTACTTTTTAGTTTTATCAGACAAGAAAATGCTTTTGCAAGATTCTGGGTTTTTTTTTCCTTATAAATCATGTATTGATCACCATGTATGCTCACACCAAAGAAGCAACCTCTGAAAGTAATACAGTAGAAGTTCAGCTTAAATATCAAGGTCGTGTTGATTTGAATTCAGCATTTGCTAAATGTTTTAACTTCTAAAAGTTTGTTGAAAGAAAGATGGACTTTTATTCTTGATAGGAAAGCCTACATACTTTGAAAATGAGATTAAATTACTTAATAAATTACCTTTATATTGTTCTGACTCTTAGAAATATCTGTGTCTCTAGTGTACTAGTCAGTGGTTCATGCAGAGTTGGCAAACAGTACTTTATTATTTAATAAAGTAGAACGTAACTATTGATATAAACATGCGAGTCTATTTTTGACTATCAGAAAAATAAAGTTGGCTTAGCTTTTTATTGCCTTTCTTCCTAATAGAATTTAAATAAATTTTAATCTTTGTCCCTATATGCTTCAAATACCCTCCTGTATGCAGTTACCATGGGAGTGAATTAACTCATTTTTGTAACATAGTACAACATAGCAGAAAAATAAAGAATTCCTCAAACAAGAAATTATGAAACAGATAAGCAAGTAAGCATTGATTAGGTTAGAATCAGGCGAGGTTTAAATCTGGTTAAGAAAAACGGTGGTGCGTCATTTTTACCACAGAAAGATGGACCTCTAAAATTATCCTGTTAAGTCTGAACTTCCTTTTGAAAAAGCAGATCCTAGAAAAACACATCATGGTATTCACCACCAATCTGAATACTCACAATTCTTAACAGTTTTCAGCTTAAAATTTTGTTTTATTTGAATTTTCAGGATCTTTCAGATATTTTTAAGTAAAAATTGTCATAAGTACAAAATAAGGAAGAAATCAAATTACTCAATCAGCATAGGAACCTATTAATCTTCTGTCACACTATACAAGTCAATTTTTGGTCAGAACTGATCCATCTATTTTACACAAATTGTTGCCTTGAAGAAGGCACAGAGCAAGTAAGAGGTTCAGAGTAAGCAGCAGGTCTTTGACGTCGTGTGCTGCAAACCCTTCTCTTTCTTTCATCTTTTCCTGAAGGCTTCCTAGATGTCACACCAACCTCAGTGCAGAAAGAAATTTAATCTTTGTGAGAATAACCACAGTACAGCTTTTGATAGATGTTTTTTTTTCTTGTGAATTAAATGGGACTGGGACAGTTCCCTGGCGCTGAGGCCAATTGGCATGGAAGAAATGGCATCTGTACTATCAAAGTGTCTTCCGTGAAGGCAGCCTCATCCAGACTGCCTGCTGGGACCAGTAATTAGCCCACACCAATTCCTGAGCTATTATCAGGAGTTGTTTGGAAAGAATACTAGCTGGCACTGGGCAAAAGGGGCCCAGTGTCTGCTCTATCAATCCAACTTCAGACAAGCAGGTTTCAGTGCCTTGGGGCCATCCACAGGATTGTCTAACTTACTAGAATAGATGTCACTGCCAAGGCTGCTCAAAACATTCTACAAACGACAAGTATTCAGGAAAAGGACTCTTATCTGTGTATCAACAGGAGGGGGTCCTTGCTCCAGCAAACTTCTATTACCTTTAATTATATTGTAGTAAGACATTACATCTGGGGTAAATAATTTTTTAAATTGCTATGATTCATAGAACGCAAATGCACGCATCTAAGGATTAGCCTGATAGTAATTCTTTTAAGGACAGAAGGATAAAGTATCAATTATGACAATTCATCTTATAGTAACACAGATATATAGAAGAAATGGGCAAATAATTTCTGATTTAGAAATACTATCATTCCACCAAAACCAAAGGCTGAAGTATCATACTTTTTATGTCTAGATAAATTTAAGATGAACCTCATCCAGAACATTCCTTTTTGTTTACAATAGCTAGCATCTATTTAACATGATGACTTGACTCTGTTGTGCACATCCAAGTCATTTCTGTATTTCCTAATTCAAGTTGACACATGCACTAATATTTCAGTATACATACATTTCTTATGATGATGAGTAAATATTTTGGACAATACAGACCTTAATCTCAGTTTTTGTGGCACTGTACAACTTCATGACTTTACAGGAGATATTTGTTCTAGTAAACAAGCTGTGAAAACTAATCAGCTCTCACATGAACACGTGCACTCATCTTAATTGCTTCTTTTTTCCAATAGAAATTCCATTGGAATGTCTCCTATTACTGTGGTTAAACTAAGAATACTTGATATACCAAAGTCATGAGAGAACATACTTTAAGGCACTTCTGTTTTAAATAGCCATGTCGCTTCCACAAATGTAAAATGAACTTGCATCTATGTCTCATGTTGGATGAATTGCAAAAGCATTCCTTCTTACAATTACCCTTGCACATTGCAATGAATAATTTTTTCGTCAGTGTGAATTATTCCCATATCTCTGCAAGTACTCAAGACATTCATAAATCCTGACTTCTGGTCAGACATCACTTTCTGAAGTGAACCAAAATAGGATGACAATTTGGCGCTGCAAAAATCTAAGCTACTTTGAAAATTATTATTAATTTTTATTGGTTATATCTTAGCTGAGTGGAATGCATAGCGTACATTCTACCTCCTTACAAATTAATTTATTATATCAAAAGGAAGTATATTTAATGTATGTTAGGCATCCTTCAGCAGAAACTAAAGAAACCACTTCAAATCTCTGACTGCCAGGATTTAATGTGTAAGAGCATGCAGTTTCTCTGTCCAGCATTGACAACAATATATTTGTTTTCTAGGCTCTACAAGCACACACCATCCATCAGAAGCCTTGATGTGTTGTGGGTCTATCTGCAGCTCACTATCTAATCAAATGAAAGAGACACACCAGAAAAAATGATTTAGAGGAAGTCTAGCATAAATGAGTGTCAGTCCAGTCTTTGATTAGGTAATAGCAATTATGATAATTACAGCAATCCACTACTGGAAAACATTCTAAAATTGCCAGCCTGTAGCAAAGTGTAGCACTTGCAAGAATCCACTTATGCCTGAAAAATTTGAATACTAACCATGTTCTTTCAGTTGTAAACAGCATAATTTGGCTTGCTAATCTAAGACAGTGATCTATTAAAAATATTAATATATTGGTGAATATATATTAATATATAGGTGAATTCTTCTAAAATATAGTCATCATCTACAGTTATAAATCTCACTAGAATACAAATAAAACAAGCATTGAAAATTTAACCCAAATTCACACACGGTATTACGCAAAACTATTGTTTCTCACATACTGCTTTTCTGGATAACCATATCAATTTTGATAATTTTATGTTATATAAACAATAGGCGAATATTATTTTTTTCCCCATGGTTTGCATTCTGTATCATTTTCCCTGCTCTGTTAAAGAAATCAAGTACAAACAATTTGAAAAAAAAAACAGGGGTGCCTGAAAAAAAGGCCAACTAGGTCAAAAGATACACTAACAATCACTGAATACTGACTTTTAGAACAGCAAAGGAGAGTCACACCAATTGAAATTGGGAGATAAAGGTAAAGAAAATTAATCAAGACTGGGATACAGAAGATGCCATGTACAGAAGATAGCTAGCTGTCAGAAAGAAAGCAGTCCTGGCCTCCAAGGTCTTTCACAGATGAAAATGGTCTTTGCTGGAGAAGGAGTTATGATCAAGAGAACATGAATGAGGAAAACAACATCATACACAAAAAGAAGCTTGCAATGTGTCCAGTACTGGTAGCATTTTGGAGGCACTGACTGAGAAAATAACAGGTATCTTTCATGTGGTCAGTGCTTACAGCCATCAGAAAAACACATTCCCCCCTGAGCAGTAAGTCTGCTATTTTATAGATTTGTGCCTTTTGTACCCTAACCATTCTTACCCCTCAGATTAATCTTACCTAAACCACTGCTTCCAAATACACTCCAGTAGGCATACAGACTGCTAGAAACAAAATCATGCAAGCTGTTTGTTATTAGCAAGGCCTCCAACCTTGATGCTTCCTTCAGCTCTAAGACTGCAAAGCTTCTTTTACATCCTTTCTTGATCAGCTGGTCTGTAGCAAACACCTACCACACTCATAACAAGTAATTACATATTAATATATCCCATATGCATAACCAGATATATCGTATGTAAAGAATTGATCTGGCCTCTTACATATTCATTTAAATATCAGAATTTGTTTTGGTCTTTACTGCCTTTCTTACTGGTGAGAATAAAATGAAATATATTTTAATGAAAACTTACTGTATAGAAAAAGAGCATGTCAAATTATTCTCTTTGGTGAGATGCATCCATGGTTGTTGCTGTACCAACCACTGATGCCATGGTTTAAAGATTCCTTTCTTTTACTGGGCTTTTATCACACAGCCTTTATTCCTAAGCATCATCTTAAACCAAACATATTCTTTTTCCTCTGTTCTTTGCTTCTCAAAATTCTCACACGAAAACAAGTGAGAAAATTCAGAACAGTTAAAAAATTCTATTACAGAATTACCACACTCTTAGAATGTCACCTAAATCTCAGAAACAGACATCTTCCAACACACCCTGCTTCTACCAGAACAGATTAAGAAAGTGCTTATGCAGAAACAAGGTACTTTATGAACCATTTTTTTACTACTGAGTTATAAGCACTGCAAGTAAGGGTTCATTGAAGAAATGAAATGTTCTTCCCTTAGTTCCTCTGTCCCTACTTGATGTCTCCCAAAAATAAGACAGTATAAGGTAAAAACGACAGCAAGGAGTGCTGTAGGTGGGTCAGAAATATGTACCTTTCTCTACAAAGAAAAACTGAACTGCTGAGCTCCTGAAAACTTTATAATTAAAAAAAAAAACAAAAAAAACAAAAAACAAAAAACCAAAACAAACAAAAAAAAAACCCCAAAAAACTAAATTTTAAAATTTGGAAGCTTTCCCAACAAAGACAGCTTCCAGAGGATCCTGCTTCAATTGAGAGACAAAGCCTCAAACAGAGCCCGAATCAGAGAAGCTGTTTAAAATCAGTGATCTGAACTATTGATACACAAATCTAAAAGGAGTGGGATGCAACTATTTGTTTTGATTTTTTTTCTTAGACTTCAACAGACAAGTGGAGTGCAGAGTGCCAGTCCAGCATATAAGAATATTCCAAATTGTATAACGAATACTGTTATGCCAGCTCATTCAGCATTAAAGTAATAGCACAGCAAGAGTGCCTCTCTGCTTGAAGCACACAGATGTAGAAAGGAGCTCGAACTCAAAGTTGATGAGATGAAAGCTAGAGATGTGACACATGACTTGAATTTGTGTTCTGTTCTTGTTGCAGCAGCTAATAATGCTGCTTGCTGCCAGGCTGTTGACTACAGTGCTTTAATTAAGACCTCCTTCAGAATGCAGGGGTCATGCAAAATGAATGAAAACAGCATGCCAAATTCAGAGATGATGTACATTAGAGTAATTTACACTTCAATTAAACAGCACAATTTGCATAATAAGGGGCTGCAGTAAAGAGCTAGTAGCTGGGGTAGTAACCTAGATTTTACCTTAGGATTGTTTACACTTTTCTGCTCTGACCCCATCCTGTCATGTAGAATGTATAGTGAATTATTCAAATAACAACTTCTACTATCATCTCTCCTTAAAGTCAATAAGCCATAGGATTCAGAAGCGATGTTCTTCTACGTGTCTAATAGAAATAGAATTTTTTTTGTTTTGTTTACCAGTTTTGGCAATATCATAATAGAGGGAGACCCCAAAGTCCTTTACTAATAACTCCACTTAGAACAAAAGAACCAGAACTGAAAGGCCATGAAACTGTACTCAATGAGGTTCCAGTGGTAATAGAACAGAACTAATTCTCATGATGTGGCACATGTCACCAGCAGCCCTTCTAGCCTTTTAAGGCATCATACCAAACTGTAGGGACTTACTTGTTGGAGATATGAAAAGGTCAGGATTACAACATTACATTTTGTACAGATTCAAAAATCTTGATTATACACTGAATGATGTCATTCAAAGGTTTATATGAAGCTATAGAAGTGAATGATCCAACCCAAAATTATTGACAAGCTGAATATTTTATGTCATATTTTCCATCAGTCATGTGAGACTTCATAAAGGTCAGAAGACAGTTGTGTTACACCTGGTTTTAGGCAGATATTTAACACATTATTTTTATCTAGGTTCCATCCACTCTTGTCACAACACAGATACGATTATCTCATGAGTGCTTGTCCTTCTTTCTGTGTTTTCCTTTCTCCATGTTGTATCAACTGGAATCTACAGCAGTTGACAACAATTTGCATGCAATGAGATGTTTCAGAGCAGCATAAACTGTATGCCATAAAACAGGGCACACAAGATGCTCCAGAAAAGGATTAAGTCTGCAGCAAGCACTGGCCAATGGCTCTGCTCTTTGGGGTCATCACTGACCCTTGCTTTCAGACTTCAGGAGATGGTATCTTGCCAGACTGGCAATAGCATTATGGAACACAAGGGATTGATTCACTGTCTAAGTTCACCACAAGGAATCTTTCAGAATGCATTGAACACTGTTGCTCCTCCATTAAGTCAATCAAAATCTAATAATTTTAGAGAAAAAACAGCAAACTTACTGCTGTGAGTATACTTTAAAATGCCAAACAAGTTTTGAACTAATGGTTTCATATTTTGAAAATGGGGCTCAAGGCCCTTTTCAAAAACAACAGAAATCTTTTGAAGTACAGAATCAAAAAATCCCTTCATTTTCCATTTAGCCAATGTTAGAGCAGGAGTGTAAGAAGGCATTTCAACAATAAAGAAATACTTTCATTTTCTCTATGTGGTAAATAAATAAAATTAATTTTAGAAAATATATTTATATGCTTGAAGTTAATATCAATAAGATTTTTCATTTATCTGGCTTTGGAAATCTGCCTTGGAATGGCTGCATTCACCAAGGGTTAGTGAAGAAAACAAGATTATTTTTAAAAATCCTTCTCATCTATTATTCTCAAAACCTACTCTTTTTATTTTCAATTCTCTTCCTGAAGGCTTTTTTATTAAAACTATTTTTAAATCTGCTTTGTACCTGAAGGGGAAACTCAAGTGAGTGATGTGCATTTTAAAGAGAAAAGTGGTTTGTCTTTTCCCTTAATCCTGACAACAATATAGTCTCTCTTTATTTCAAATCATAATGATTTTTTGGTATGTCTTTTCCTTTATTTCTGACACTAGTCTTGCTGTACAGTGTGTTCTTAAAAGTAACAGATCTGCACTGTGAAAAAATATGAAAGTATTACATCTAAAGTTAGAAGTCATGCAGCAAGTTAAAAAAAAAAACAACACACTTGGAAATAATAGTGTAGAAGGAATTCTTCATTTTATGTGAATGAAGATGCCTAGAATCACTCCTCATCCTCAAAAGACTTTTGTAGGGAAAGTAATTTTTGGAAAGTACTTAATGTGTTTTCATTCCCAAAATTTTCTTGTGCTCTTCTCTCACCTTATATATAGCAGGAACTACTGATGGTGTAGACAGCCTGATTGAGGTAACTGAGAGACTTTATAATTGCTCTGTCTTACAACACCATTTCAGCATGTAGACATTTTCCTTTACTACTCAACATGTCAATATGAAGCCTTCTCTCTCCTTCACCTACTGGAACAGCTAAGAAATATAAAACCACAGCATAATATCTCTTTGGCAGCCTCTCTGCTCTCCTCACATGCTGAGCAGCACCCATGAAACAGTTTGTTATTCCTGTGAGTGGGGAAAATCAGGAAGGGAATTACAATTTGAAAACAAAGTTTACCATTTTATCTACCCTCAGAAGATAGATATAGATTGAGAAGTTATCATTTACAGTATTTTAGAGATAGTGATTATCTAATTGTGTTCTTCCTAGCCTATTTTTAATTCTCTAGAATTTTTAATACAGCTTTTATGCACCCTGGATACATTTAAGGTTACAAAAAAACACTTTATTTCACTGTTCTTTTTTTCTCCTATACCTTTTTTCTCTTGCTGAGATTAAATGACTAATTGTTAAGGGAATCTGGGATTCTCAAAATCCAGGTGGAATGTGCCAATTCTCTTTGTTTATAGCAATAGTTTCCATTGTTATAAACAAAAAAGTATCTAAATTTAAAAATAAAAGGTACAGATGAACAGAAAAAATTCTTTGAGGAAGCACAATACCTGGCAAAATCATAAAGTCATGCACCTGCATCTCTGAGCATTCTGCTGTGTATCCTATTCAGTGCATGAACTGCCTTTCCAAAAGATCTCACTAAATAAGGTCATGAAGTACTCATCTTCTTTGGCTGTACAGTGAATTACTGACCTGGGCAAGGATAACTGTCCTTGTACCACCATTTTCAAATGGAAAAGATAACATTTCCTTTTCCTTCTCAGACCTTCATTTCCTCATCAGACAATCTTTTCTAAGGACTTCAGAAAAACTGAGGATGTTTTTACAAGTCTATGGCCTTTTCCACTCCTGAAGACTAGAAAGAGGCTGTGTGTGATTGGAAAACATTTTTGGATTCATTTGCTTGTGTCACACTTCTGCCCATGACAAGTAGCAGGATTTCCAAATGGTACCAAATTTTACTGTGCAAGTCCAATGATGATTTTTCATAGGAAGTAACCCCTACTTCAGCAGTTCAGAAACTTTCTTACCCTTTTCTTTTTTCTTTTTTTTTTTTTTTAAACAAAATATCATGGAAGAAAGGGAAGTCCAAGGAGCCCAGGGTAAAAAAAAAAAAATGCTCTGTCCAGTAAAACACAGATGAGGTGGCTGAAATATCTTCCAATGTCTTGAGCAAAATTGTTCATAGAACTAAAACAAGATAACTGCTTTCCATTATTAAATGGAAATTTTAATGGGGAATTTTTTTCAAGCTTGGAATGCATAATCTCTTGTTCCTTCATTTCAGCAGCTGTCTATCACACTGTGTCCTAAATTCACATATGCGCCTTTTGCACTCCTTGAACACCTCAGTGATCTCTTCTTGTTTGGAAGTCAAAGTTCAGTGAAAGCCACTATCAATTAAGCCTTTTGTTCCCATAGATACTGCTTTTGAAAACTTTGACCAACAGATCACCCAGTCAAATAATTTCACCCGAAAATTACTTATTTCACTGCCAGGATCTCAACAGGAAAACTCTACTGGCATCATTAGGTATTTTTTCAGAAAGCCAAAAGGGTAGAATTATTATCATTAATGTTAAAATCTTTACATTTACTCTTCTTATTATACTTAATTTTAAAAATTCAATACTATATATTCATTCAAATTACACTTGTTTGTGTTATTTTCATTTGTCTTCTGTCATTTGACTCTCATAGCAGACAATGCAATTAAATCAGAACCAACTCCAAGCTCTCAACATACACAACTTTTAGTGAAGCAGAAGAAAGAAGAGACATTCAGCATCCATAAGGACAGGGAAAAAATTATTCAGTATTTAAAAAAAAAAGTAAAACAAAAGTCAAAGCTCCTTTCTTTTAGTTATCATTCTGGCAGGCATGAAAAATAAAATGCAGTTCATTCTCTACAGCTGTCCATTTTCGTAATTCTTTGTAGTAAAAAATTCTGTTGCAAAATTTTAGCAGGAAAAGAGAGAGACAATTAACTGAAAAACTGCAGCTTAATTAAGACAAGAGCAAGCAACAGTCTGTTAATACATAGTTCTTTTAAGATACTCCTAATATTACGTTTAGGAAGTAAATGAGCGGCTACACAATTACCAGGGGAAAATAGAACAATTATCAGAGATAACTTGGGTGGACAGCCTACAATTTTTGACTATGTTAGATAGTATTAGTGAAAGAATAAATCACAAATGAACTGACATTAAGGGTCAAATGCAGTAATTCAAGAGAAGCTTTAGGCCTTTTCCAGAAAATATTTAAATGAGCAGAATTCATAACAACTTCAGTTACCAGTTCTAGCAATATTCTGTCTCGTATTTACTTTTCTCTCCTCTCTGAAGAAAACCACATTTCACATTTCACACAGTGACAGAGAAAAATTATCAGGTCCTTTTCCTTCTGAGAAAAATTGTTTGCAATGTGTATTTTCAGTGTATATATGACTTAGTGCATATTTTTAGTCACAGCTTTTGAAAAGGCTACAGTGTCAGAAAGAAATTATTTCAAATGAAAAGGCAAAAAGCCAGTGGCCAACTAGCAAACTGTGCTGAAGCACAGCTGCATTTTATAGAAGTCAGTCCTGCACTTAATGGGCAGTCTCTTAGTCAGAGTAAATCCAAACATTCCTTATCACAGTGGTACCACAACATTTTATATGGGCTGAAAATCTCATGCTGCTTTTGTCAAAAACTGCCCAGAAAAAAATCATATTTTTTATGTATCTTTAGTGAAGACTTAACGACAGAAAGCATCCCTGAAAAACTCCAAAATAAATGTTAAGACATGTAAAATAAAACACAAAGCAGGAAAAATAGGTGACCTTTCTACTCTTCTCCTCCCTCCTCCTTACTCACAAGTTATACAGGTGTGATTATGCACAGTAAGCCAAGAAGGTACACATTTTTCAGTACCAGTAATGCTGGACATATGAAAAAAATTCTTTTAATGGAAGTACATTTAAAGGGCATGAAAATTCTTCCAGAAATGTGCTTACCTCTTCCAGAGCAAGGTAAATTAGAATTTCCTTGGCATTTCTTAGCACTTTCTTCAACCGACATTGGACACGAATGTGGATGTTCACACTTTTTCCCAGTCCATCCTTCTTTACAGTCACATCTTCCACAATTACACTGTCCATGACCTTTACAATGAATACAATTCAAGATTAGCCTCCATTCTGATGAGGTATAAGACACTCTTAATTGGATGAACTTTATCAAAGCTGGGGCTTCATTCAGCAGTGAGACTGGCAAAAAATACAATCCATCCACTGTATCTACTTTTGTTTCTGAAAATAGTACCAGTCTACCATTCCATTTGAGCCATATTCCCTTCTCTGTTTTTTTCCTTAAGGGATGTTTTGCCACTTAGCACACGATCTAATGCAAAAGGATGGAACAGAGATTAAAAATATACATTTCACCACTGTTTGAAAAAGTGGAATGTCATAAGGCAATATTTAATTTCTTTTCATGTTCTTTTTCTACCATGGTTGCAGCATATTCTCTAAGAAATATATCAATATCATTATTTATCTACTTGCTATCAACATGATCTACTAGAGATAAGCAATGTCACATCAATTCCAAGCCTCCAACCAGTGCCTTCTTCTAAACAGTGATATACAAATAATAAAATATTTAAGTTTGGATATAATCAATTATCATTCCAATAGGACAGTTGGATGTGGTTTTTGGTATCTCACTGCATGTCTGGGACTATTCCCTGCATGTATATTCCCTCTATATAAATGCAAACATATGCAATTTTTCTTGAGTTTTTCTCAAGTAAAACTAGGAAAAAAAAATAATCCCCCATCTTTATGTTCTTTGCGAAAAACATTGAGATTCTGACAATACAAAATAGTCCTGAGAAAAGCCTGAGAATCAGCAAAGCAGCATTCCTTGCCACAAAATCAAATATCTATGTTCAAGAGCTTGGACAGCAGATCCACTCTTGGTTAGATCTCTCACAGGTATTATTCATTAGACACACAACCAAAGCATTGCTCCAATGTCCACTCCTCTATCCAAGTTCTTCTTGAAAATCAGAGAAACAGAGATTTTATATCTCTTTCTAACTATGCTTGCATTTTAGGACTAATTTATAAAACATATTACTTTATTAGTTCACAAGGAGAAAACGGGAGGAAGCAATCATTCTAGGAGTCATCAGATCACTCCCCAGAACAAGTCTTATCAATTTCACATAATAACTTTTCCTTACATTAGTTATTTATTTTCCTTGAAAAGCATTCCAGGCTTCCGGTTCTTTAGAGGATGAGTTTAGATTAGATTATTAGGAAGTAATTCTTTACTGTGGGGTTGGTGAGGGTCTGGAAATGTTGCCTAGAGAAGCTGTGGATGCCTCACTCCTGGAAATATTCAAGGGAAGCTGGGATGGGGATTTGAGCAACCCAGTCTAGTGGAAGGTGTCCCTGCCCATGGCAGTGGTTGGAATTAGATGATTTCTAAGCTTCCTTCCAACACAAACCATTCTATGATCCCACAATTCTTTCCTTTGCTTTCATGTGTACCTGCAGACAGGTTGTGAATTGGATTTATGATCCCTGACCCAGATAAATACTTATGAGAGGATTAGGTACTTTCATATAATAGTTTCTTTGCTAAAGCCACAGCAAAGGAACTAATGAAATGTGTGAACATATGAATTTTCTTATGGAAGAGTGTTTTCTTTGTCAAGTCATGAAAGCTATTATCTCTTTAAATGAAGATAATCACTTTAATGTCAAGAAGACTTCAGATAGACAATAATTTAGTAACATTCTGAATTGCACTTCAGGTGTTAAAAGAAAGCATCCAGTTGTCAATATGATGTACTGTGAAATAACAGTCACCTCAAGCCATATGAAGCTTCTGGAGGGAGCTGCCCTTGTGCAATGTTAAATCCTCACATCAGAGCTGTCAATTCCTGTCATTTGTATTTCATTAAATAAGCATAGAATTTCATTCAGTCACAGTAAAACTCTTTACATGAAAACAGGATTTCCTATAATTACTCCATGCTACACAAGACAAAGTGGTTTCCTGCCTCTACCTATTAGGTACACAGAACAAGACAAGAAAATTTTGCATCATCTCTGTTTGATAAGGTTTTAAGAGAGATGGATTATATTTTCCTTAATCTAACTAATCACTCTTGGATTCATCCCAAATCGGTTTACAAATAATTGAGAGAAACAATGAGGATATTTTGCAGACACACTTAATGCATGCACACTTTGTGCAATAAGCAAATTTATTTCATATAAGCAATTAAAAAACCTGTCCCACTACAATTCCTCTATTAACTCTTTGATTTAATTGCAGATTCTGCCTGACTACCACATTAAACCAAAATTAAAACTTATGCATCTTTTCTATTTCTGAAACAAGACTAAACAGCAGGACTAGAAGACGTTGTTCTCATGGCTTCATGTGTAAATGGATTTTTTTGCCCAATCTATTTTTGGAATGTATACTTGGATGGCCAGCTAAGACTAAATTAGGCTTTTCAAAAACAATGGAAGGGGAATGGATAAAAATAATTAGTACTAAAATTTTTGATGAGTAGATGGAAAAATAAAACTACACTTCAATTCGAATTTTAGTTACATTTAGCAAACCATATGAGTCCCTCCTTTTATATCTAAGTTTTCCTCATTTAAAATTATTTCTGTGTAAGAGAAAACAATGTACCAGTCCTTAATCCAATGTCAAATGGCAATATCTGTCCCCCAAGTTCTTCTGTAATAGTCTATACCTTCTTAACCTCTGCTTTCTTAGAGCCATTGCCATCCTGGGCAGCAGCAGCATTGCATTTACATTAGTTGTAGATGCCACAGGTTTGCTTCAATCTAATTAGGTTTGAAGCTCTTGAGTACATCCTT
Organism: Polioptila caerulea; assembly: GCA_013397295.1. Classification (NCBI taxonomy): domain Eukaryota; kingdom Metazoa; phylum Chordata; class Aves; order Passeriformes; family Certhiidae; genus Polioptila; species Polioptila caerulea. The sequence goes on from VYXF01011541.1 coordinate 504,842, forward strand.
AACTACAGAATGCATTTCCCTTGTTCATTTGTGGCTTTGTATTCCTTAGTTGATGCTGATATTTTGATCAGTCCCTGAGTGCTAAAAACTGACAGCAACACAGCGATACATACAAAAATTGACAACAAATTCAATGTTCCTGCTGCTCTCATGACTTCACACAGTTCTACATCGTTCCAGTACATTCATTAAATAAACCTATATAATATCTGCAAGTGGTTGAGCAGTAACTAATAAATTATGTCACTGAAAGTTTTCAGAAAAGTTTATTTTCCCCCCCTCATTTTTTTAGCTAGTGATTCCTCTAAATTTATTTTAAAAAACAAAAAACAAACAAACAAAATACCCACAACAGTTGAGAAACCTCACTTTTTAAACAGGCAAAGAAAAGGCTGACAATTTTATATATCATGCTGGTTTCAGCTTTATTTCTCTATTACAGGCAACTCCTATGATCTTTCTATGGGGCATCTCTCACTCTAGGAATAGGAGGAAAATACACCACATCATTATTGTCCTTGATGTGGCCACATTCTTCCTATTATTAAGTAGGCCAGACCAGGTTTCTACAGGATCCATTCAAGCTGACAACCTCCAATCTGTAAAGTCCCTTTGAAATCACATTCATTTGCTTTTGCAGAGTTCCTGTGTGTACAAATTGCATGCTGTGTACTGAACAAAGTCCTTCTCTCCTGCCTAGTATTAGCATCTCTATTAGTATCCGTACAGAATTGCATGCAAGGTCTCAGAATCTCAGCTTTTGTTAGCTGATACATGGAACATCTAAACTGCAAACCATGGATGGATGGATGGATGGATGGTAACTGTTTTGAATATGATGCTCTGAAGTACAAGAAGAAGGAAAAGGAAGATGGATGTGTCTAAGAAGTACAGTCTGGGCTACAGCTACAGACATGAAGCTGCCCCACAAATTCATATTTTTCAAGTATTGGTGCCCTACTTGCTCTCATGTCAATTTGTGTTCTCAGGGGACTGATTTTTTTGGACTCATTTATTTACCCTTCCTTGAATTTCTTCTTGATTACCATCTCCCTGTCATATAAAATGAAATAATAAGCACAATCTAAACTAACAAAATTTTAAATTCAAATCTCCCCAAGAAAGGACATATCCATATTTTAAATTTTCAGCTATCGTTCAATTCATGTAAGGTTACACTGAATGTAAGAGTATTAGAAGGGAGATGAGCACCTAAAAGAATTTAATATTTACAGGATTTTGTAAAACAACATGGAAAAAAAATACAGAATTATGATTTTTAATTTAAAAAGCCCCCTCCAAGCCTCTTCCTGCCCCTCAAGCATGGTGTATTTTAAGATAGGAAAATAAGAATTGGAGCACAAGGGAAGAGGAAGACTAGACCAGTTGGAAGGTTTTTTTATAAAACTACCTGTGCATAGGGTACTCTTTATACACAAACCTTACCTGAACAGAAGTCATCAGAATATCTATCATACACTGCTTTGCAGTTTCTTTCATCACACTCACAAGTATCTCCATGAATATCTCCCCAGTCACCAGTTGGGTCCACATCGTGGCATGTACATTCCCCACATACGCATGTGCCTAAAAATGAAAAAAAAAAAAAAAAGACAAAAAAAAAGAAAGACACAGAGATGGAAGATTAACTGTAATTTAGAGTAATAGCACTTTGATTACAGGAATTTACACTTGTGAATTTTCAGCTCTCACAGAAATGCAGTTTCAAAGCTTTAAGTGACAGTCGTGAGCACGTGCTCATCTTCTATGATTTGAAACCTTCTATGATTATTTAGTAGCAACATTTTATACAAACAAATTGGCTTCTTGTTCATTTTTCTTGCTGTTAAGCCTTGCTAGGAGTCAACAAAAAATGTAGCTCACAGAAGAGTTGTACATCTTTGACATCAACAGTAATTTGCCCTGTCAGTAATGACAATAAAAATCAATTGTGTTTAAATGACTTGGGCTTGGGCACAGCAGATAATTAATGGTTGTTAAAGCATAAACATTTAAACTACAAGAGAAACTAACACAGCTGAAAATGTCTAGGGGGTCATTCTTTACCCAAGATGAACAGCAGCACAGATCTACATGAAAGACTACTTCTCCACTTTTCACAAGTCAATATTCAGGGTCACCCTGTAGCTTACAATAAGATAAAATGTGAATATGACAGAAAACAACTTTGAATCTTTTCCTAATATGCAGAGAATATGCACCCGACTTATTTAGGAAAATCTGAACAAAAACTCCCAACCAAACAAAGAAAGATATTTCCTTATTCAGAAATCCAAAAATGCTTCAGGGCAACACACTCCCTACTTTGTTTGAGATTCTAATGGGCTCATAGAGGCAGCCTGACCTTACTGATGCATGCAGTTCATTTCTTGCAGACTGACTTCACCTTCTGCTACTCTGCCAGCACCTTTGTCATCTTATTTAGGATAGTCTAAACACCATAATGCATTTGAGGACAAGAGGACAGGATGACTAAACAGTACACATAGATATGGGCACATTCACTAATGAAAGGAGGTCTACACAATCCAGCATGGATTGTTAGGAAGAGTTACAGCCCTGTATAATGCTAAAAAACCCAGAAATCTCAAGAGATTTCTGCCCAATTTTTTATACTCTCACAATTCAGTGACATTAATGAAGAAGAAAAGAACCATCCAACCAACCAACCGACCAACAAACAAAGAGGAAGTGCCTCTGGAGAGTGATTAATCCTCCCAGAAACAACTTCAAAGTTAATTTAGATCAGCTGTCCTGGATGTCAGAATGCAGAACATAATCTCACCAAAGTTTAAAAATCTAAATCTTCACATATGGTCTAAACTAGATAGCGCAGGGGAAAAGAATAAGAATAAATAAGAACAATTTATCCATCTTAGCACTGAAGGAGGATGGGCAGCAAGGTTAGCCGTGATATTTGATTTTTAGAAGGCTCAAGACTGACAAGATGAACTGTACCTATATTGCAAAATGTATAAATACAGAAAACGGGGTAAGTAGGACTAAATGGAGCAGAAAACTTTGTTGGAAAGCAACTTCACATTGTCAGAAGCCTAAAAAATTATTATGAAGATAAAATCACAAACACATGAAAGGCTAAAGGCATGGAAGTATCAAACAAATGTACCTTTGTGTTGGAGGTTGCAGCTACACAGAATTTCAGCTGTGCAATTCACACAATTTCTCCTATTGCAATGCCAGTTCAAAGAAATAATCGCAAATTAAAATTTCAAATTTGATTAAAAGCTTGCTTTGACAAGAAATTATTTGCCAAGAAATTACTTTCCAAGTGCAAAGAAAGCATCTGATATTAAAACAATTTGATATCTATTATTTTCAGAACTACACAAAAATGTTATGTTGAAGTCCCAAGACTAAACGAGCCTACATGATCTCTGTATTTGAGCCAAACTTTCAATGTCCTCCTAATTAGGAGAGGATAGTTTCCAAAATGCTCTCAGGATGATTAGATGTTCACAATACAGCAGGTTTTGTCAATAGAGATGATTTTAAGAGAGGTATCTATGTGACTCTTGCTTATGTACTAATAATGATTCTGGACTATTGCCAAAAAAACTCCCTTTTTTTTTTTAACTCATTGTTCAATGAAGCCAAACACAGCAGCTAGTGAAAAGCAACCTTATTTTGTGGGTTTTTTCTTCTTTTTTTTTTTTTTTTCCCAAAATGACAAAATTGGACAAAAGTAAAAGGTAAAATTCAAATTTCAAAACTGTGTGTAGATAAAACATCATGTAGGTAGAAAAACTGTGTGAAGTCTACTTTTCCACTTCTATACATTCCAGAGTATTTTTACTCAACACTTCACAGGTGTTTTTTTGGTTGTACTGAAACTTAAATGCTTCATGTTTTCATTTTCCCCATTCCATTGTGGGTCCTAAGTCTTTTTTAAGAGTAAACTGACTTACAGTTCTGTGACCTTACAGCATCAATCCATTCAAAGTCAAAAATCTGGTAATATTTCATTTTGCAAGATAGGTCTCTTACCAAAACAAATATGTACAAATTATCCTGCCCGGTCTTACTACAAAAATAAAGAATGGGAACAACTTGAGTTTGCTTAATCAAGAAGAGGATGTGGAATTGTGTAAGTTTATACTTCAACACAGGTATCTACCCACTTGGAAGCGTATGTCCAGAGCTGAAATATGTGAGAACAAGTAGAAACTCTCAGCAAACACAATCTATGTCCTACTGTAGGGAGCACATAGAGCAAAATAAAAGCCAACCATATAAATATGTGTAGAAGGTCCATGCAAATGACACACCTCGGTTGCTGCAGATTTTGCCATCTGGAGATGTGCATCTTTTCTTGATCTCCCAGGGGGTGATGTCACACTGGAATTCACATTTATCTCCATGCCAACCAGCCTCACAGTAACAGTTGCCACAGTAACACTTTCCATGGCCTTAAGCCAAAACAAATTTTGTACAGTGAGAAAGAAGCAAGTTTTTAAAAGGCATTAACAATTTAACTGTTTTGATCTTTTCTTTTAAAAAGTTTTACTGCTAGAATCAGAATAGAAACAATTTATAGACCATGTATGAATACATAAAATCAGACAAAGGATATCTGAACTATACTTTTCCCTTTATTTTAGAACTGGTTTTCCTTTAATCATCAATCAAATCTAACAAATAAACACTTATTGACATAATAATTTTTATATCTGCAATTTTTAATTTTTTTTTTAACTTTATGGATAAATTTTGAAGACTGTAATAGTTAAAATTTAAGCACAGCTTTACACATTAAGATAGGAAACATACTTGGCATGTCTAAGAACACATTGAGTGTTCTTGACTCCTCAGATAGTTGCAGTAAAGACATCTTGATTTATTACACACCAACTACATTGTATATGGCTTCCCTTCTTTCCCCCGGTCAAGAGGATTTTAGAACATGGCTAAACCAGTTCATTAAAGAGAATTCTTTTCAAAGTGAATCTTTCAGATGTTCATTTAACAAAACATACATATCCCAAAAGAGATGGTTGCATCATCCAAGTCTGGGTGAAACCAACTCCAGAACATTTTCATTTGCTAAGGTACATGTGTCATGTGCTTCACAGTATAAAGCTTTTTTAATTAAGTAGTTGCAATTCTTAAAAATCTTAGTCAAAAGTTAATTCTTTAATAGAACAATTAAGTCAGGATCTTGCTCTTTCTTCCTTTGAGCTTAGTAGACCTGGCCACCTCTATCAAAATCTGGTCAATTTATATTCTTAATTATCAAGACTGAAAATTGCTGCATATAATTTTTTCCTTTTTTGCAACTACTTATGGAATTTTCCTTACATTTGGTTAAATGTCAAAATCCAATTAATTTGATTAGATAATTAAACAACAAAGACGATCAAAAATAATTATTATGAAAAGGTTGATCATGAACAGTAGCAAAAATAAAAGGAAAAATGCTCAAGGAGTATAGTAATTTTATCTAGAGGCAATTTTCACAGATTGAAATATCAATACTTCATTCTTCACTCACACTGTTACACTCTTCAAATAAATATGAATTAAATGATAAAATTTGCCTCTTGCTCTTGGCAGGAGAAAAAAATCACTCCTTTAGAGTAAAAAGCCTTAGTTAAAAAAAAATATCAGGACCAGAATTAAATTTGCTATAAGATATGATACTTTTTAAAAAATGAGCTGCAACTTGACTCCAAAATGTATGTAGTGTTAAACAGAAAGTGATAGTCAACTGACTGATAAAATTCCAACTGAAGCTGGAAAAGCTTAACACATCTTTGCAACTTCACCCTACCTAAGAACTGATTTGTTTCAAAAATGCAGCACCCTTGTGGAAATATTAGAATGTATGTCATCCATATCTCAACATTGCATTGATTATTTTTTCAGGATAAAACCCCAGCTCAAAGCAGAGGAAAGAATGTGTCTTTGGCCTTTAGTTCATCTGCTGTCATCTGCATTTCTTCTGCATAAGGTCTGCTTCAATATACGGTTTTGTATTGTAGAGGTTTGTTAAAAAATAAAGCAACATATAACACTTATAAGTTGTGTGAATAAAGTTTTCAACTTACAACAACTCAACCAAGTCAAGCAAACCGTTAAGTTATAGTTTCTACTTTATTCTAGAAGACTCCAAAACTTCCATGAGTTATGATGGATTTTGTATTGATCAATCACTGACTTTAGAGATTTGGATATACCAACATCTTTTGTCCCTTTATGTCAGCATAATTTGAACTTTCTTTACATATAAGACTAGTTTTATACACAGATGCATTTGGTCTTTTAGGGAATATGGGATGAGTGGATGAGACAACGGGAAATAAAAGCTATGAAAAAGCTAACAATATGAACCAGCAGCAAAACATCTGTGAGGAAAAAAAAAAGCAAAATAAAACAAAACAGACAAAAACAGTAGTAGGAGAATTTACTGGAAATAAATGAATGGCAATTTTTTTGTCATATTTGGTACCATGTGTAATGCTTAGAGGCAGACATAAGTAGAATTACTGGCACATAAAAATTGTTGCACTCTGCTCATTTTATTTTAGACAATTACTGGAAATATTATAATCTGCTCCTGAATCTGGACTTCAGAGGACCATGCTGTATACCCTCATTTAAAATCTCTACTTAATCCTAGGATTAAAAAAAAAAAAAAGTTATTTTTGCCTTCAAAGGCACTTAAATAAATAGAATCTATTTTGCTGTCTGTGTAAGGAAAAGACAGAGAAAGCTATTTTACACAAGTTCTCTCTTTCTTCATGCACACACACACACACACAGAGGAAGCACTACCATCAAATAGGAATAGTTTAGGAGCAGACTGGAACACTCTTGTGGGCATATGGACACAATCTACCCATGTGTAGCTTGAACAATGTTTGTAGCACCTTCCAGCTCAGGGACAAGCCTCCTTCACAACATCAGCAACAGCATTTATAATGCCATAAATGGTGTGGGTTGCACAATATTTAACTGCCAGGTTCCTGCCTTATGATGACATGAAAGAACAGCTTGAATTTTGGTTGATTTGGTATCTATAAGCAGGGTTCATTCCATCTTATTTTCTTGCCTTTCCTATTGCAGATGAAATTTTTCCTTATTAATTCCTTTCTCTTCTTACCTTCTTGCTTCTGAGTTATCATCCTACATTTATTCCTGATATTTTTAATTTTTGCTTCCTTGAAAAAATTCCTTATAATCTATTTTCTGGTTGGGTTTTTTTTTTCTCATTTGTTTTCCATTCTTCTGTCTCTCATCTGTGCCATGAAGAATTCACATTCCTCATACATTCTACTCAAGACAGACACACTAAGCTATGAATTACCTTAGTGAATTATCTTGCACAATCCTCTTTGCAGTTCTTCCAAAGAGAGGAGAATATCACAGGATTTATTCAATCTTTAACCTTATGCTTAGCTCATTTTTGCATCTGAAATTTGCACTTACAGTTTGCAATGTGAAGTCTTGCAAATAGAGTTACTTTTATTTTGTCATATATTCAGTAAAGATATTTTGTGGAACCATCCAATTAAATAACAGCCTGTATAAATCTTCATCACTTTTCTTGAACTCATTAAGATACGTACCTGTACAAATCTCTCCTGTTTCATCATCAATGCATTCTCTGTCATCACATTCACAAAATTTGCCATATACCAGCCCATTTCCTTCTGAGTTTGTACATTTGCACCTGCCACACTGACATGTGCCTGTAAACATTTAAGAGACATTACTCAATGGCTACAGATTATAGAAAGAGTTTCATTACTCTGGCAGAGATGGTACATATTTTATTCCTGAGAAGGCTGAAATGTAAAGATCATCCACACAAATAAAGACAGGCACAGAAATTATCCATATCAACAAAAAGCCTAATCTTCACTGTACAGAGACAGAGCATTCAAGTGCCTTGGAAGCGTAAAGCTGTTTTTTTTCCACGGAATAAACCACAAAAAATCTCCAAATTTTCTGACATAATGAAAAGCCAGAGTACTCAGGTAATGCAAAGGATGTAAATGGTTTTGTAAACAAATCTCTCTTCTATCACCACTCATCAGGTCACACATTTGCTCCTTGGTGTTTTGAGGAGGGTTCACCCTCAGCTCAGTGGTTGTCTCCCTCCATGACCGGCCCTCATGAATAGGAAAAAATTGTTTTATTGCTTTCTGGGAAAGAAGAATCCCCTCTTTTCCCTCAGAGGGTCTATCTGACCTGAGGTCATAAATAAATGTGTGAATGAGTTCCACAGTCAAAAAAAAAAAAAAAATCACAAATACATTAAAATGACATTAGAAACAAAAGTATTACTATGATACTCATACAAGAAACTCCTTCTCCTACCTCTGTCCCTACCTTTATTAAAATTGAAAGTGTGGAACTTTATGCAATCACATTACTGGGGCTGTGTAGTCAGGGGTCTCAAACAAGTTGTTCAATTAGTCAATGGCATCACTATGCCAGAAAGTACAGATTTTTTTAAAAATTCACTTCATAACATTCATACTCCTCACATGACATTCAGACGTATTTTTGAAAACATGGTTATTGGCATAAGAGTTCTTAAAAATAAAAGTTTTAGGCTGATATTACACAAGATTGCAGAAACCAGTTGATGTTTTTACCTTTATAAATTGTACCTTTACAAGCATAGCACAACTTCTAATAATCATGTTAATCCAAAGAACAGAATTATCGGGCTCTGTGACAGATATGGCCATTCTAAAAGAGTAATTTTTTAAAAATGTTTCCAGGAGTTAATATAGTAAGGTAATAATAATACAAGTGATAATACAACATAAGTAACCTACAGAACTAGAATCATTTGCTACAATTACTTGGTAAACAAATACAAATGTAATTTTTGGGAAAACTGTCATGATTACAGATAATTCCTGAGCAGGAAAGAACATGAAATAGAAAATAGATTCCTATACTGGGTATCTAAACAGGTCAGAGAGATGGTGTATCATAAAGATGTTAATTCCTTCCATTACCAAAAGAGACAATTGCTCACAAAGAAAACCTCAGTTTAGGCAGTATGCTCTAGTTGTTCTGACAAATGATTAGGAACCAAGTCAGAAAATTGAAATTTTAGGTGGATCTTGATTGGTTACTGAAAAAAATTACAATAAATTGTTATCTGTGTGACAGCAGAGCACTGTTTTTGTAAGAGCTCATTCCTATCTTTTATTGGCAATTAAAAAACAGAGCCCAGACCCCAATGACAGTAGCAGATCAAAAGGCAATCCCACCGAGAGAAAATCCAGCCCATCAAAGCTACCCCAAACTCCCTTGTCAGTCTCATTGGAATTCCTGTCCTGTTTAACATCAGCAAAAGCAAAAAAATTTATTCTTCTCATGATGCCACAAACACTTTCCCCTTAGCTACCTGGAGTGGTTGTTAAGCTATGTTCATTTTCCTGTGACAACTGGGGCCACTTCTAACCAAGGAAGGAAAAAGGTTCTTTTTGAAGAATTTTGACTAAGTACAATGAGCTATACTTATTTTTGGAAGTTGATTTCTCATTTAGCTCTCTCTCATGTCTCTCTCGATAGGAAGTTCCATACATCCATTATTATAAATTAAGTGTATCATTTACTCAGTATGCTGCATACTGATAGTTTTATGTGAAATTGGTTTCATATCCTGTACTAACTTCTCTCCAAGAAGTCCCACAAATCCTTGGGGTTCTTTGCTCATGTCAGCAACTTACTTGTGAGAAATTTACTTGTATGAAAATGTATAGATTCCAACAGAAACTAAAGACCAGCAATAGTGAGCAGAAGAGGGATTCTTGAAACATTCTTTCACTTGGAGGTCAACGTAATGGAAAAACCAGAAGGCAATTTCTGGTCTCAAAACTTGATTGGTAGAAAATGCACTTTAAAATGGTGCCATTATTTAATCAAGTGTTCTAAAGCCATTTAGTTTTCCTCTGAATTTTTTTTTTTTTTTTTAAGGAAAAGACTTTCTATTCAAGTTGAGATGGTTATAAAATGAAACAATTAGAGGAGACAGTGTTACCAAATTAGAACAGTGAAGATGGAAATGATCCTTTAAATGATTCGGCACGTCTTCTACAACTGATTCTAACAATCACAGGTACAACTCAAAAAGTGTCTCAAAAAGTTGTACAGCTTATAAATGTCTGGGAAAAATATTTTCAAATGCCATTTCTGCATTCTGTAACCCCAAACACTTGATAGAAATTACATCACTTCCTGTGTTAATGCCATTACAACAATATTCTGATGAAGAAAAGAAATGAAACAGTTGCGGTTTCAACTCAAAACAGCTGTGGATAAACAAGAGTACTAAAGCAGGTGTTCCTAATCAGCTGACATTATATGCAACAAAATAAGCCTATAGGAAAATTAAACATTTTAGTTTACCTACAGTTACATCTCAGTCTCTTGAAACATACTCGACAAAATTACTAGTTAGAAATTACAATGATTCTCAAGATAACACTGGGAGAGCTCTAAGGTATCAAAAGCAACAAAAGACATCTTACCTGCACCAGAACAGATGATATCTTGAGAATTCTTGCACATTTCATTGCTTTTCCTCTGAGTAAGATTGCAAGTAGTTGGATACTGACAAGCTTCACCATACCAGCCTTCATCACATTTGCACTTCCCACAGTCACACTTTCCATGGCCTAGCAAAGGAAAGAAAGAGTGTGTCAAATTCCTCTTTTTTTTCATTCAGAAAGTGGTATTTTCTTATCCAGCTTTTAAAATAGACTCCATCAATTATATTTTTAAATGAACATGACTAAAAGATTAACTTAACAGAGTTCATATGCAGTTAAAAACAGAAGGGAGACAGCCAGCACATGGCTCCACCAAGGGCAAGGCCTGCTTGGCCGACTTGTGCCCTTCTGTGATGGAGTGACTACATCAGTAGACAAGGAAACAGCTATAGATGTCATTTATCTGAAATTCTGTAAAGCCTTTGACACAGTCCCTCACAACATCCTTCTCTAAATTGGAGAGAAAAGGATTTGATGGGTGAACTGTTAGGTGCATAAGGACTTGGCTGGGTGGTCACATTGAGAGGCCAGTGGCCAGCTGCTCAGAGTCCTGGAGGACACCACTGATAGGTGGAGTCCCTCAGAGGTCCATGTTGGGACCAGCGTTATTTAACATCTTCTTAATGACAAAGGGATCGAGTGCACCCTCAGCACATTTGCAGATGTCATCAAGCTGAGTGGTGCAGTTGTCACACCTGAAGGGTGTGATGCCAGCCAGAGGGACATGGACAGGCTCAAAAAGAAGGTCCCTTGGAATCTAATGTGGATTAAAAAGACCAAGTGGAAGGTGCTGCACCTGGGCTGGGGCAAGCCCCAGCATCAACACAGGCTGAGAGATGGACAGACCGAGAGCAGCCCTGCTCAGAAGGACTTGAGGGTGCTGGTGGTTGAGAGACTGAGCAATTTTCATCATTTTTCACACTAACTTCCAGATGCAAATTTTTGTCATTTCATTCTTTAGCATCCCTATAAAATTTTAAGTTGTAAACGTGAAAACAGTTGTATCTCTTTTAAATGAGAGCATTAAATTTTAAAATAAATATCTTTTGAAAATAGATCTGATTTACAGGATTTTCCCTTCTTATCATTGCATCTTAAAAACAGAATCTAATTGCAGTCTATTTTACATGCATCTGTTCCTGAGTTAGAGTCAACTGCCTGAAAAATACAAGCCCAGTCTGCTGCCAGTAAGAAGGAATTTAAATAACTATTGTAAATGACAATTTCAATTAGACAAGTTTGTTTCTTTTGTTGCTCAAGAAAACTTTGCATGCCCTCTAATATGGTCCTAAGATAAGATACAGTTCAATAGCTGCAAAAAACATAAACCAAAAACATAAGAGAATGTGTTAGTTCTTGTTTTAAAACATGAGTTGCCATCTTAAAAATTGCTGAAAAACTCTCCATTGGTAAAGGAAAAAAAAAAAAAGGATATAAAACACAGAATAAAAACCTACTCTAGAGACTACTCTGCTTCACAGACAGACAACAGCATAAGCCAGTCCAGAAAGTGGTGGTAAGTCCTAGGGTAGCTTACAAAAAAAGTGAAGAAAAAACATTTTCCTTCCTCTGAAGGATTACTTGTCACCATGACTTTGCATTCTGTATGTTAGGCACTCTTGTGATTTAACAGTTTGATGTCTGCTGGTGAAGAAAAGACACCCTAATAAAAGTAGGACTCATTTTCCCATTCCCATTGTCTAAATGACAGAGTAAGGCAGAAGCCACTCTGTATCAATTATACCAATGGTCCAGCAGCCAGTTGGAGATGTACTAATCTAACACATGATCCATGAAGGAAATAATTTCACTTAAAACTCAACACAGTCTGTTTAAAGAAAACTAATAATGTACTTCCATGAAAGTGGTTATAGAGAGCAAATTCCTGGCTTTATTTAACAAGAAAATATACAAAAAATGTAATAATTAAACTTCGAGAAGTAATGGAAGAGCATTTGCACATAACTGAAAGAAACTCTCAAGAATCTAACAAATATGAATTTCTAAGATTGCACACAAGATTTTCGCCTTGATCATCCCTTAAAATATATTAATTTTGCCATTTAGATTTTTCCTTTTAATTGTAAAGCAATGACAATATTCTGCCCAAAAATTTAGGTGAGAGGACTATATCGAAATGCAGATGGCCATAACTGCCTGCAATAGCTTGTGTAACTCACTGCATCTTTCCTGTCACATGGATGATCCAATTGATCAGTTTTGATCAGTTTGCCAGAGGAATCCCCTTCTTGCTTATTTCTCACACGTGTACCAATATTATTGCCTTCTTCATGACAAAAATAATGATGTCATGAAGTATAAACAAGTAAATATGCGATAAACTGTAAGAAAATTAGAGAAAGCAGAAAAGTTTTCTTACTGGGTTTAGATTTCTTTCAGAAAGGTTTTTGTAGGATCCTGTTCATAGTGTATAAATTTCTGCATTATTTACAAAGCAAATAATGTTATGTAATAGTAAATAAGGACTAACTAGCACTATGAAAGCTATGAGGTGAAATTGCAACTTCCCATAAAACAAACTTTAGCAATAAATGTAAAGAACCGGGTATCTGAGGATGTGATACAGAACATGAGAAAAGTGAAGTATAAGACCTCACTAAATAGTTGATCGAGGAACCTGTGTCTCAAAGTGATGACACATTAATTCAATTTTTTTAAAATAACTAATAAAAATAAATGCTAAACACAAATAAATCAGAATTTCACTTAAAAAAAAGCAAAAAACAAAAAACCAAAACAAATCTACAAAAAAAAAAAAATAAACCAGAAAACAAGGAAATGAGGAAGACTCAAGAAAATGCAGTTATTTCTTTTATTTCTTTAAGGAGAAGATTGGCTGAGGACAGTGAAAAACTTGCAGCTTCAAACATGGGGAGAAACCTTTTGTAACAAAGGACTCAATTTCTAACTAGATGAGCAGTCACCTCAGAGAGTAATATCTGGACTATGCAGAAAGCTTGTAGGGTGGGACATAAAATTAATCTGCTAGGAAAACTGTCAGATGTCAGAAAATATAGAAAGAAAGTGAAAACAGAAAATGTTAGGCAGGGTCAGATCTTGCAAAATTGCAAGTACTAAAATGTACTTTCATCGTCCAAATAAAAAGAAAACAGGAAAAAGAGTGGCTTTGCCAAGCAGCAAAAACCAGTTACTATTAAAGACAATTTACAGGCAGTCTGAAACAAAATTATTATGAGGATGTTGACTACTAGTAGCAAATGCAGTGTGGCTAATGACACGCTCACTGGAAATGAAAATTACTCATCTAAGATGAGAAGAAAACAAAGGCATAAAACTCTTTCTAAGGAAGTGTATAGACCACGAGGGCAAGATCCCATAACCTCCATTTGAGAATACTTAAAATACTTGTACATGAAAGGGCAGGTCAGCAACAAATACATTTAATGAATCTAGGCAATCAAATGTCTGAAAAATAAAAGCTGGCTTTTATTTCTTTTAAGCAAAAGGAGTGTACATGATACAGACAATATAAAAACAAGTGCCTGTGATAAAAACATGAGCTGTGGCAGGATTTGAAATAAACTATGAAGCATTGCATAGCTAGAGACACTGAATGTAATGAAAATGCAATATAATGAATAACAGCTTTACCCCAAAATAGGCTATCATTATGTCAAAATAATGGGGCATAACTTTTTATGAGATAATGAATACTGTAGGAAAAGGAACATAGGAAATCCATGTGATAGGATCATGTATGTTGGACACAATGCCACCCATGAAAAGAAAAAATATTCTGGACAAAATGCTCAAGAAATACAAAAAAATCACAACATAGTTTAAAGGAAGGATACAATATTAGGACAAAAAGGCATATTACTGGAATAGAAGAAGATGTCTGGCTATGTTTCAAATAGCGTTTTTGGAACTGTGTGTGTTTTACTGATACTGATAAAGAAATTCAGATGACACAAACAACATTTGGCAATAGCAAACCTGTAAATCCTCACTAGGGAGGTGAAGATGAAAGATCGTACAAAAATAACTGGACTGAACCTGAAGGACTGAAATAGCAAAAATGGATTGAAATTGGAAATACAAACACAGAATTACACACTAGGGGCAAGGAAATGATGTCACAGGCTGATCTCCCGAGCTGGAAACAACAATAAGAATGTGAATGCATATTGACATCAGCTCTGGAAACATGGTGTGATGAAGCCTTTAGCTGACAAGTGTCTAAGATGTACCATTGAAGATACAGCACTAGGGACAGGAAGCGGTAACAAATCTGCATTTGAAATTAAACACACAATGTATGGGATATGGTCCTGAGCCCAGTTTATCCTTGAAAACTGCCATTAGGTCTCTAAACTTTGGAAGACTGAGTCAAGTTTTCCAGGGAAAACACTTGCAGAATTTTAGCCACTTGCAAAGTTGCAATTGGTTGGGAATTTAAATATCTGAGTAGAAAGACGGTAATTTAAACCACAAGCATTTGACTCTGATCACATACTTTTGTGCTCATACAATTGATCTCGACCTAAGTGCCTTCTAAACATATTTTTTTACTATATATTTGCATGCCTACAGATCCAAGAGCAAAGATACAAAGGTAAAATCTCTAACAAAAAATTCTGAATCCATATCTGTATTGCACGTATTCAGGGCATCGACTTGGAAGCCTGCTTCTGCTGGGCTCTGTGCATAATCCATCATGAGAGACAGGCACTTCTGCAGAGTGACTCAGGTCCTGTGTGGGCTGAACAGCCCTCAGAGGTTGTCTGTGTTTTTTTCACTAAACTGCTGGGAAGCTGTAGACTTTGATGCATCATTAGATACATTTGCATGCAAACACGGATCATTCATTTATGTTCTGCTGCTTCACTTATCTATACAATACTCAGCATCAGTGTTTAAATATTCTGACATATTTTGAAAAAAAAAGGAGCTTGATGTCAGCTTAGTTATAGGTTGAACTGGATTGGTTTATTAAAACAATTATATTGAATAATTATTGGATGGACCTGAAAGTAAGTTTGAACATTGTTTTCATTTTTATATTTCTACAGAAATTGCACCATTCAATAGCGCTATTGGGTTTTTTGTGCATCTTATTGGAAAAGATTCCACCTTTGTACCAGTTTTCTTAAATTTTTTTATTACATAATTATGTTCTCTGTGACTGAAATCTGCTACATCCTTGTGCTTGAGCTTTCTACAGGCAATGAAATCAGTCAAAACAAACTGCTGGGTTTGTCACCTCCCATGCTCTTGCTAAGGGCCTGCATGAATGTATGCATGTTTATCTGCCATGACTATCTTTTCTACAGAGCAGTGGTGGGGCACAAAAATGCAGACTCTTTACCAGAAAAAAAAAAAAAAGAAAAGAAAAGACTGATCTTGATGTTTAGACCTTGAATTGAAAGAAAGGTAACTGGGTTAAACTCCTGTATCTTTCATTTTCTGGATAACATCTAACACATGAAAACATCACCAGGAGTGCAAGCAATGAGCTTAAAAGCTCTTCTTAATAAAAAAAAAATTGATAATTGACTTTGTCATAGAAATTTGGGTAAGGATAAACTTCTTAGTATTTAAGAGCTTTCAGATGTTACATATGAATAGAGGTAGCTAGTTTGAAAACAAACAAACAGCCCAATGAGGCAAGATTCTACCTTTGAAATTACAGTCACCATTTTTCTCAGCAAGATGAACAGAGCCCTCCCTGTCTAGAAGAAACTGTGAAACTATGGTCATGTGCTTACCAAACTGCTAAAGCTTTTAAATAAATTCTTGGTTCATTAAATAAGCACAACTAGAAATAATGCCTTTGGAATAAGACCTATTTATGTCATTGTGCCATATTTGTTATAGCAAAGTAACCCTCATGTCAAAAGATATGTCTTACTTGAGTGCAAAGATCCAGACTGTTTGAGCAGACATTAAAATATACTCAGATGTCCTTGCTGTCACATGTTTTTGATAACTAAAGCCCAATTATTCTAGGTAAGAACACAATTGAAGGCAGTTCTCATTTTAAAATTGTAACAGAATCAATTTTACAGGCAGGTGAAATGCTTACCCTAAGATAAGGATTTCTCTCTCAAGCATGAAGTTAGTCATCAGAAGAAAAGCAGCAGCTGGCCTGATAAATGAATTGGGCACATTACTATGCATTTGTTGCAACCCCTGAGTGATTCCTGAAGTGCTTTTTAAATCCAAAAAACCCAATTCATTCAATGGGTAAGGAAATATGAAGAATTTGTTGTAAGGGATTTCAAATTCCGATTAGGATATTAGATAGGAAGGATAATTGAGATGTAAGAGTTGAAAATTTTGGGAAAAAAATTGAACATTGTTCTGCTCTTTCTAGCAACCTAGATTAGCACAATGAGGATGTTTTTAATATTTCTTTCCAAATGGATGACTTTCTTTCCAGTAGTTAGTGAAATAGATTGTGCCACTTTACACCAATGTAAAGCTAGTGAAAACATCTCAGAGTACACCAAGATAGGAGTTGCCAAGTGGACTATTCTATTTAGTCACATTTGAGATTATCAATAACTGCGCCTTGATCTCAGAAGAAGCATTTCTCTGAATCTCCCTTTTCAGAATTGCTAAAATTGCAGTTTTAGGGGGGAAGAAAATAAGTTTGTATTATTACTTTTTTTCTCAATCTATGTAGGTTTAATTAATCTCTTTCTAATGTTAGGGTCTTAGTTGTCTATATTGCTCTACCTCCAAGGAAAGCCAGGTGTTCTCAACCTTTGCAGTATGCCCTAGGGATTCTGCCTCTGCTGGAAGCAGGTTCAGCAGCGCTGGGGTTATCTCAAGAATACTGCCTCCTCCTTCCCATCACAACCCCTTGTTATTCTCCCTGTGCTGACAGGATGAGCTTAAACTATGGATTGACCAAGGAGACTGGTTGGAATTTAGAAACAATGCTCAAAAAATCCAGGGGGAAATTTCAAGGGAAAAGCAGCCTAATGATAATAGAACATTTAAAGCCAATTTCGTCACTGAAGCTCCTTTATCAACAAGCCACAGTCCTGATAAGAATTTCTTCAGAGACTTTAAAAGCAACAGAGTAAGGCCAGAGACTTTTAAGGATGAAAAGAAATTTAACCTTATTTACTCCTCAAAAGGCTATTAAAAATGAAAAGAAAACACACTACACTGGAACTTAGATGCTCCCACATTAGACCAATTTGTCCATGTTTATTTAGGGTGTCCAGATCTTGAGGCAGCCCAGAGTATGAGACAAAACCACTGAGACTCTGGGCAGCCTGAGTGACTGAGTCACACTGACCAGAGCACACACGGTCTGCAGCACAGTTTTGCCTCTCAGCACTCTGTAGTGACTGGATTCCCCACTCAAGTTTATTTATTTTCAGATTTAAAATGGAAACTGATGACAAACAATCTCAATCTAGTTGTTACCAGAAGCACTTTAACAATGAAAACATCATAAATGTTGTTAAACCGTAACTCCAACAGAGGTATGGGTAAAACCTAAACAAATGAATGTAGATTCTTCCAAAGGAAAAGCCAAAGAAGTTCCTCTTGCACTTGTGCCGTGTGTTGCAGGGATCGCTCAGAACAATGCTTTAGTAAACAAACATGAAGTAGTGTTCTAAAATGAAAAAATCAATCAGAACCTACATTAAAATATAGAAAAATTACCAGAGATAGGTGTGAGGGCATGACTGCTGATGGCATTTAATTTTCAGGATATAAATCAACTAGACACAGTGGCTATTTCTATTATACATACTCCAAAGTATGATTTACAGCGATTACATCTTTGTTTCGTGTTGACTTGTGTCAATGTGAATTCAGAAGTTTATAAATCTTCTAATTATCTCCCAATAAAAGTTGTGCAAATAAGCTGATTTAAAAGTACTATAGCTAAATTTGGAGATAAAAAGTGTTAGCATTTGCAGAGGCCTATTTTAAGAAAATGCATGAAATTTGAATCAACATCATACATAATATGTATTAGATAAATACAATAGTAAGAATCTATGGATCAGATCAAAAAATACCTTAAAATCATTATCTTTAGAAACAAAAATAGACTAGAAAATTAAACTGAACTTTTAAAAAAAATCAAAATAAAATTTAAATAATTGAGGTCCTCTGGAAGGTATAAATACGCACTACTACTGAGACTATAGTTACCTTTATCTGCCTAAAGAGGTCATCATGAATGATTTTACTTAGTCTTGGAACTTAAAACTATACTTAATGACAATGGCAATTCCATTGACAAGATTATAGACTAAATTAAAGTAATGCTTATAAAAGATTTTTATTGCATATACTGGTCATAATACTGTTTTTAAAAATATATATTACTCTAATCCTATTTTTCAGAATTTCAGAACAGTTTCTGAAAGAGGCTTTGACTCTTTTATACTATTACTCCACATAAATTTTTGAATTTTTTCCCTCTCAAATATCTGTCTCAGCAAGAAACAGATATAGGTGAGATTGTCTCCTGTGCTCTTAAAATTTCTCTGCACACAACTCTTTTTGTCAGGTTATACAATTGTGTAGCCCTTTCTACGTCTCCATCCTGCTTCTGTTTAAACAACTAACAAGGTATTAGAAACTAATGTTTTCAGCAAATAAATACAAAACCAGTATAATGTGTAATAATGCTTTTTAATATCAAAGAGTTCCAGATTAAAATAAAGTTTTTGGAAGTTAATTTCATGAAAAATTCTAAAATAATTTTTTATCATTGTTAAAAAAAAAACCAAAAAAAAACGAAAAAAAAACAAAAGAAGAGCAAGAGATAAAAGTTTTCCAAACATTTCTACTCCAATTTCATTGTTTCTGGTGGCAACACACGGCAGGGGTAATACATAGTTTTAACACTCTTAGGTACTGGATAGTGCTCTGAGACCAAATGGTCTTTCACAAAGCTTGAGTCTTTTACTTGAAGTGTATATAAAATCCACAAGTGTATTTGTAAAATAAACCCTATGTGTTTTATTACTACACATGTGTACTTACTTTTAAAGAGTTTGTGCCTGTATGTGCATATATGTACCTCAATAATCAAAGACAGCACACATTTTAGCTCTACCTGTAGTAAGAGGGTCCAAAATATAAGAAAAATAAATTATACTGTTGATCAGTAATATCTCCTTTTTCCCCTCTTGGCTATGGATTCAAATTCTCTGTAAAGTGAACTGACTCAACTTTAATAAAAATCAATTGGATATTTTGAATGGTTAAAATGAAGGAAAGCAACACTCAGCTGAATCAGCTCCAGTTTGTTACCCTGGAGGTGGCACAAGTTGATACCATTCTAAATGTGACTCATGCTGTTTAGACAGATGATATAAATATCTCACGGAGACAGAGATAAATTAGTTTTATCCATCAAAACAGTCTAGAGTCAAGGTTTCCATTAATAATTCAATTTCTCTGTGAAAGATTTCCTACTTATTTTTAACCAAATGGTTTCTGTGGGCTTTTTTTTTTTTTTTTTTTGAAGATCAAAAATAATCAACTTTTAAGTAAGAAGATCTTTAAATAGGCAGAGTAAGTATTCTTTAGCTTTTCTGGAAGACTACTTTTCCATATGTAACTTTCCCAGTGTAGACTTTTGCACAGATACTGCACATATAGAACAAAATTATACCTGAGAGATAAACAATTCCTTTCCATTGCAAAAGTTATCTGAAAGATAACTTTCAGAGAAGTTAGCCCTCATGGTATGGGGGAGAGAATTGGAATGGTAAAAGTGAGAAAACTTGTGGGTTGAGGTAAAGACTGTTTAACAGGCCAAGTAAAAGCAGTGCACACAAACAAGGCAAAATAAGGAAATCATTCACTTCCCACCATCAGGCAGGTGTTCAGCCATCCTCAGGAAACCTGGTCTGCATCATGCATGACGGTGATTTGGGAAGAGGAACACCATCACTCTGAACATCCTTCCCTCTTTCCCTTCTTATAAATAAGATTTTTATGCTGAGCATGATGCCGTATGGGATATTCCTGGGGTCAGCTGGAATCAGCTGTCCTGGCTGTGTCCCCTCCTAACTCCTTGTGCACCCCCAGTCTGCTCACTGGTGGGCTGAGAGGCAGAAAATGCCTCGACTCTGTGCAAGCAACAGCCTTAACATCCCTGAGTGATCAACACTGTTTGCATCACAAATCCAAAACACAGCCACATACCAACTACCGTTAAGGAAAATCATCCACAAAAAACCCAGTACAACTCCATTTCCTGAGTCTAGCCAGTTTGGTGTGTGCTTCAGGTTGACTAAAAAACATTGTCCCCGAATTGTCATTCATTGGCTCCTTCCATGGTCTGTGGCTACACACAATATTTTGGGCTTTGTAAGTCCAAAAGTGATGAACCAAACCTGAAAGAAGGATTTATTAAAAACTGCGTCTCCAAATGCTTGGGTCATTAGTACTGAAGAGACAGATAAAGATGGTAGGGCTAAAATATACCTAGCTAAATACAAACCAAATATAACCAGGGTATCAGATGACTGAGGGGGAAAAAATAAACCAGGAAGTTATTTAGGAGTAAAGCTATGTTATACACATTGCACATTCAAAATGAATGCAGCTGGTACTGCAGCTTATGGACAGCACAGGTTGACCCCACAAACTTGCTTTAAGGACTGGATGAGCTCAGATTAGCTGTGTAACATTTAATTTGTTACGTATAAAATAAGTGGCCACCTGTGTGGTTTTTTCCTAAAGTCCTTATGTGAACATCCTTATTTTCACAATCAAAATGACCCGTAATGATTACCTCTGTGAAAATCCTGTTAGAGCTCTGAAGGCCACCACACTGGTGAACCTCAACTCAGAATTCAGGCAGCCTGCCATGCCTTCATTAGAAGTCCTTCTGATGCTGCACAACTTAAGGAGATGTAAGGTTATCTGTTCTATTCCTTTTTCCCTTTTTGTGTTATCTCCAATAAAAGATACCAATAAAAGGTATTTTAAACAATGCCTTATGGAGTCTGAGAGCCTTTATTACTAGGATTAACAACAAACTCTAGCACAGGTGTGTTACAATTCTCTTTAGCCTTCTCTAATGAAATCCCAGACATTCTATCATTTCTGATTATCTGCTGGCCAACAAAGTCCACATTAAACATGCCAGTTACAGAAATATTGCATGGAACAAACCAGCTGGGTAAGACAGCTCCAAAGAGTACAAAAATGAGTCAAATACTATTTACAGCATGGTAAACCTAGTGGCCAGAGTCAAAATTACAAGCCTGGCACAATCCTGGGCTGCACACAGGAGAACCTATACCTAATGCAAGCCAGAGCACTCAACAAGGCCTGTTTGATGACTGTGTAGCCACCACTGAGCCATAAGCTAAAAACTTTATGCTCTTGCTCCTTTGCATTGTGAGCTGGAGGGCAGAAAAGGGGACATACAAGGGTATGTCCACAAAACAACTACAAGCCTCCTACAATGACTACACTTAAAAGAAATCTATCAGCATCATGAAAGTTATTCAGTAAATGGGTTTAAGAAATGACTGACTGGTGATCCAAAGACTTTGATTTTCAAACCCAGGGTCTCCTAGATGATGTGCTTTCTTGCTTGAAATAGTTATATTAAGTGCTATCTCCATAAGAGAGATTGTTAATATTTGTTACCAAAGGTGTATATGCTTTACAAAACAATTTATCCATTATTTCATGATAAATATAATTACTTAATTGAAATGGATAATTTTATTTAACAATATTAAAATGGTGTTTTTACATATGTAGGAAATTAAGGGATTGTACATTCTTCCTATAGCTCAAGATCATAAATATAATTAACCACATCCTTTAGAACTGTGTCTAGGAAATCTGGCCCCTTTCTCTTCCAAACAATGCAGGTACACATGACACAGAAAACAGGAATTGGAAACAGCAGCTTGTCACAGATTTAAATTTTTAAATACCACCTAGAAATCCCTGAAATTGAGTCACTAATGTCTCCATAACTTTTGCTAGCATGTGGGGAAAACTCATTACAAAAATAAGAGGTGTATAAAACCGGAGTATTCAAGCTTGCACTAACATTTAAAAACAAACTGAGCATTGCACATAGTTTTAGTAGACCATTAGTAGAGGAAAAAAACATGGGTGTCTCAATTTCATTTTAGAAAGTTTTCAAAATATCTGACACCTATAAGGGTTATACCTCAACATTCTAATGAAGATCATGGATCAAAAATTAAATACAATTCTGAGTATATAAAGTTGTGTCCGCATTTATTTACCGCCAAATGTTAAAAAAATGCTTCTCAGTATTTTTTTTGGCTAACTCTTCTCCCACTGTACTGCTGGGTATTAGGTTTTCCTTCCCTTGCTTTTTGAATACTAATAGTCTCTCAACACTGTCTAAATTTTTTTTCCCTATGCTTTTAGAAACAATGAATATTTGTGAAGTTCTAACCCATTCAGAGATTGTGGTGTTTTCTTTATCAGCTTTAAAAAGAATCTGAAATTCATCAAAATAAAGATGGATCTTGTTTCCTAGAACATGCCTCAGGTTGATAGTTTTTCTACAGTCCAACCAAACCTCCTGCAGCACCTGTTTTTATGACATTCTTCAAAGTACAGATTTTCCAATTTACCAAGTTGTGCACCAGCTCCTCAGTGAAATTAAAATAGACTTCACTTTCCAAAACATGGTATATGATATTTGTGAAATTTAATTCCCGAGCTAACAGAGGCTAAAATATATTGCAATTGCAGTGTATTCAGGAAAAGGTCAGGTCTGGATCAGCAGCAACCTCACTTCTGAAAATATTCCTCATCCAGCGACTTTATTCCATCAGAAGGAAGGCTCAGTAAGTGGAATAATAGGAGGATTAGTGAAGAAATCAGGCATTCAAAATAGGATTCTTTAGGAATTCATTGCACTCTCTTTACAAGTAGGAAGACTGCCAGAGAGAAGAAGATGGTGGGGTTGAAAGTAAGTGTCCTTTTCCCAGATGGGTCACAGGATCACAGAATCAAAGAATATTCTGAGTCGGAAGGGATCGATAAGAATCATCGCAGTCCAACCGCTGGTCCTGCACAGGACAACTCCAAAAGTCACACCCTGTGCCTGAGAGCATTGTCCGAACACTTCTTGAACTCTGTCAGGCTGGTGCTGTGACCACTTCCCTGGGAGCCTGTCCCAGCGCCCAGCCACCCTCTGGATGAGATATTTTTCTCATATTCCCTCACACAGATTCGGACCATCCCCTCAGATCCTGTTACTTGTCACTACAGGGATCAGCACCCGCCTTTCCTTTCCCCCCTCACGAGGAAGTTGTAACTGCAGCAAGGTCTCCCCTCACTCTTCCCTTCTCCAGGCTGAAGAAACCAAATGACCTCAGCTACTCCTTGAATTGATTTCCCTCCAAGCCCTTTTTTGGACACATTCTAATAGCTTTATATAAATAAGTTATTTAAAGTAATATAATTATATAATAGATAGATGCTAGATAGATCATTTATTTTGTGACAATTATGAAAGCACTACATCCAGTGGCTCCAATAAGCAGCTCGGTTCAATTTAGAGCTTACACCTGGAGAAAAGAAGTTTTTACCAGGATATAAAATATTCTTCCTTTTAGACCCCTAGACATTTTCCAGATAATGTGATCATTTTCAGAAAAATTGTATATTTTGTGAAATATATGTTAGAATGGATTTCTTCAGTTGCCTTTTTGAAAACTTGACATACAGTTCATGACACCTCACAGTTCTGCACAGCACAGTCCGAAAAACAATGCAGAAATATTAACAAGATAGAGAGGTTACCAACTTAAGTGCCTTGGGTACATCACCATAATTGGGTGGGTGAATGTGCTCAGACCTTTCTGTAAAAGGGCAGACAACTTAGGAAGAGGCTTTTGCAGAGTAGAAGCTATTATATTACTTATTCTTTGCATCAAATTACCTAAAGAGCAACACAAAAAACCCTCCTTACCCAGAGAAACAGTGAGAAAATAGTTGGCAGGTGGGAACAGAGCTCCAACTGTGATAGTATGCACAGATTACCATCCTTTTAAACAAAGAGTAATCAGCACAGTATTATACATTTTTAAAATACCAGAGACTGCAATTCATGGAAAACTGAAATTAACTCTATTTTTATTTCTTGGTTCAAAATAAATCAGGGAAAGCTTCTCAATTAAACGAACATAATGGATAGGAGGTGAACAGATTGTTTTATTTGCTTTTAAAACATTGTTCCAGATTCTTAGTGTAAAAAGATTATTTCTAGGTGTGGGTGGTATAATTGAGCTTCTCAGTCTCTATATTGTTATTCTCCTCAATGCACATTTAAAGGTAGAGCTAATAAGTAACGAATTTAGAAAAAAAATCCAAACAATTCAATTACATTTTCCATTCCTTATAAAGTTTGAAGCACAGAGTGAAAAACATCCCAAAGTTCTGAAGTAATTTCAGGTGAAGCCCTGAATTCTTTTAATTTCAGATATTTATATAGCTCTATTACCATATTATCTTAGCATATCACAATCAACTATTAGGTGTTTGTGTGGCCATTTACATTCATAATGTCAGTAACTGTGGTGAAAAAATCACCCAGGTTTTACAGATACAGAATAAAGCATACTGGAAGACAGGTAAAAAAAGTGGGTTTAGCTAAGGTTGCCAAGGTATTCAAGGTGAGCCAGTCCCTGTCTTTACACTCAGATCACAGAATTCAGTGGGCTTGTCCCCACACTTTGCACTGTGCATTTCCTTCTTAGAGAGCAGGTATCCAGGAAAGAATGGAAGAGAACATACAGAATGAGTACTGTAAGCAGAGAAGGATACAGAAGAGACTGTGCTGATGAAGTCAATGGCAAAATTCACATTGATTTTTTCATGTCTGGTTTCAATCTCTAGTTTAATCACTTGCTCACAACAGAGGTGTCCTCTCATCTAATGAAACCATCAGAGGATCTTCAAAAGCTCAATCACAGCAGCAAGAAAAGAAGGTTGTTCTAACAAAGGATGCTGGGTACCTTTTGATAAAAAATCTCTCACATGCACAGACAAAAGGGCAGATTCTCTGTCAGCTGTCAAAAGATAAAATCCGTAAGAACTTTGGTTGCAATAAATGAAAAAAAAAAAGAAGATAAAAAAACCCCCCTAAAATTACAGATTCAGTAAACAAAACTCTCATTGTTCTTTTGAGTTTGAGATGAAGAGAATGAACATTTTAAAGGACAGAATAGGAAAAAAAGGAACCAAACAGACTAAGAAGTTTCACCAAACTGTCTTGATAATAGAAGAGTACTTTATTTTGTTCCCTAGGACTTCTACACTCTTAAAACATTTTGGGGAAGAAGGTGGGAGTGAAAGGTCTAGAAGCTCTAAAAGGAACAAGTATGGACAGTTCAGAACTCAAGGATAAAAATAAGCCTCTACTTCCAACTGAGACACACTAATAGGAACACAACATGTACTGCACTCATAATTTTTCTGTTAATGGTTATTCATGCCTGTTCAAGCTTGACAAAATCACAAACCCATTCCAGTTACAATAAGACCTTGACTAGAAGGTGAGTTAAATGGTTATTAATAGAATTTTTCAAAAGAGACAAAATTAGCTTGGAAAAAAATCTTACTGAAGTCACAAAACCCAAGAATAATTCAAAAATAACAGTTAAAATAGGATTTTTAAAAACAAGAACAACTCCAAGTTCTCCTGTTCTCCTTTTGGGGAGCACAGCTTCATTTCCCAGAGCTTCCCCAATGTGCAACCCTGGCTAGCTTTCGTACTCTGTGGAAAATCAATTATCACAGAAATTAATAATGTCTCCTTATTGTGGATATGCTAGTTGTTTTAAGAAGCAGATCAATTTGAAAGATAGATTAGACAAGGACAACAAATTCATGCCAATACTGAAGCTTATGAATATGGATTACGTTAAGACTGACTATGATGGCTTAGACAAAAAAGTGTACATGAATGCAAGATCAACTGCTTTGTAAACAGTACTTAAAATATTAAAAGCTAAGATGAACATATTTCTTTTTGATAAATTCTTTTAGTCGAGACTTGCCATAGGAAACGAGAAAAAAAGATAAAAGTACAGGCTGAAAGGGGAATGCAAAGTATTGGAGAGGGGAGGAAGAATTAGGATTTAGGTGAAAACACCAATTGCTTTAAACAGCTGGGGCAGTAGGGTAGGCAAAGGACAAGTATTAAATAGAACATGTGTAGGGAACCTAGAAGAAAATGAAGGAGAAATTAAAGAGTCTGAGGAAATGAAAAAAGAAACCAAGGGGAGAAAAAGAGAGAAGACCAAGTGAGTAGAAAGGACTGGACCACAGACAATAAAACCACATGACTGAAAAGAGGATTCAGAAGAAATAAAAGAAGGGAAAGTGAAAAAATATAGGTAATTGTTAAAACATATACTCAAAATAAAGAATTGAAAGCAGGAATAAAGCAATTATATGGAAAATGCAAAAGAAAAAAACTTTGGCAGAAAGAATCAACCTTGTCAGTCAAAAGGATGAGATGTGATCACATCAAGAATCAATTCAGGCCTTGCAGAAGATATTCCCAAACAGAATGCAATTTCCCTAAAGGAAATGCCTTTATAACAAGAAGAATTAACAAATCAATAGAAGAACTGTTTAATTTTCTTGCCATTAGTTCAAATTCATGTTCTCTGCAAAGAATGTGTGAATGACAATCACTGAGCAAAGCAGAATCTCATTCATCTTACAGTTGCCAATCACAGCTACAAAGCTACAATATGTGTTCAACTGAGGTCTTTGGTAGATACCTACAATATATAGAGGTCCACAACAAAAAAGAAAGTTAGATCATAATGAAATAAACTTCCATTTATTTAAATATAAATTAGTCAATCTTTCTCTGATACAAGTATTTTTTAAAAAAAGGTATATATAATAACTTGATTTTCTTAAAAAGGTGGATCTTCACCAATTCATTATGAACATTCCTTGGTTTAATCCCAGTTAGATTTTTTTTAAATCTTGGAAAGCCTTTAAGATCCAACAAATAGATTTAAATCAGACGTGTTCCTAATTTCTTCTACATGGCTCACCTAATTGCATATGTAATATTCAAACACTACCTTCTCTCATCTAAAAAGATTGGTTACTGCTACTTTGTATCATGTCAGGAATACCTTGAAGGATGCCTTGCAGTGACCTTTCCAGCCCACCACCACAAACACATAATCATTTCCCTTTCATTTCAGTGTCCATGGGATGGAACAGAGATGAAGTGAATGCTGAACCTACTGAAAAGACTGGCTGAATTCTTTTCCTGCATCCACACCCCTTACAGTGTGTACGGCTGCTGATTTTCAAGACCCTAATTTTGTGCATTACAAAGCAATTATTTGTTTTGCTAATTCCAGCTAAAATCAATGCTCTTGAGAGGTGCTCAGTACATCCCAGAAAAAAGCTCCCCCAGAATGCTGGGATTTTTTTCCCACATGGGTTTGACTGCCCACATAAGCAGCGGGGTTTACATTTTGTGGGCATAAATTATTGGTTAGGAAAAGAAGTTAATATTCATTTTAGAAACACATCACAGGCAAACTGCATTGGAAGCAATTTAGCATTCCTACTAGTTAAACTGCTGGATTATTTCTAAGTG
Organism: Polioptila caerulea; assembly: GCA_013397295.1. Taxonomy (NCBI): domain Eukaryota; kingdom Metazoa; phylum Chordata; class Aves; order Passeriformes; family Certhiidae; genus Polioptila; species Polioptila caerulea. The sequence goes on from VYXF01011541.1 coordinate 533,018, forward strand.
CTATTTGGTAGGCACATTTTGCCTAGCAACAAGTGCCAGATGTCATTCCATTTCCTGCACACACAATAGAGGTCCATAAATTGTTTCAGGTATAAGCATTCTGGAATTACAGCTGCTGCTCAGAATTTATTTAGTCACAAAATATCTTGCATACAATACTGTATATAATCTCTTTACACAGATGAACACATCTAAAGATAAACCTGTGAGGGGTTGTTGGTTTGGTTTTTCTCCAAATACTTTCCATAGCAAAATTTTCATTACTTAGAGACATTTTACAAGGGCATGTAGCAATAGGACAAGGGACAACAGCTGTAAACTAAAAGAGAGTAGAGTTAGATTAGAAATTCAGAAAAAAATCTTTACAGTGATGGCACTGGAACAGATTGCCCAGAGAAGCTGTGGATACTCCATCCCTAGAACTGTCCATGGCCAAGCTGGATGGGGCTCTGAGCAATCTGGTCTAGTGGAAGATATCCTTGCCATGGCAGGGAGGCTAGAACTAGATGATCTTAAATGTCCCTTCCAATCCAGACAGTTCTATGTTTTTGTGATATTAGCAAAAACACTTTGAGTAACACATATTTAGAATGAGAAGCCAATATACTAACAAACCTAGATTCCAAGGAGACTGCAACGAACAGAAAACTATTTAGAAACTTAGAATGTAAGGTAGAAAATTGGTAATACATAAATATGGCAGGGAACTAACCAAATACTATTTTTTATTGGTGTACTGAGAGTTTGAAGATAACTCTAGGTGAAAGATGGTGCCTGCTAGCAGAAACAAAAAAAACCATGAGTATGAAAAGCATTGGCAGAAAGAGTCCTCCTTAATAAAGACAGGGAGTATTGGTCATAAAAAGAGAATTTGAAAATATTTTAAGATGTATATTCTGCATGAAAGTAGATGCCTTGAAAGAATAGTGGTCTGGAGATACCTGCAATCAAAAAGAAACTAAAACAATATTTAGAAAATATCATCTAGGTGGACCATGTGGTCCAGGTATTAACCTTTGTATTAGTTAGGTGAATTCAGCTTTTCAGTGATAGGAATGCAAGATCATAGTGGAAAAGATATCACAATATTTGTGTGAAGTGAAAAGAAAGTTGACACAGATGATGGAGAAAAATGTAGGGATAAGACTCAGGAAAGAAAGACATTCTAAACAGAAGAGTACTGCAGGACTGTGGTCCTGTCTGCTACTAAGTTACCAAAAATCATAAAATTTTGTCTTCCATAGGCAGCTTTTTATCAGGAATATCACGTGGAAGCAAAAGTAGTAAAACTACACAAAAGAATTTAAGTTTATCTTACTATCCCAGATAACGCTGTGGCATTTCTGAATTTAAGAGATTATACCTCCCCTGGGACCTATGACAGAGCAAGACCACAATTTTGAACAGAGTATTTTCATGCCTATCAGACTGGCATTTGTTTTCACTAGAAAAATTATGTTATTATTTTGACACTAAAAAAATTCCAAAGCAACAAATAAACTACATTCCCCATCCCCTGCCCCCCACCAACATTTAGCATTAACTTAATTATTTATTACTCTTCAGGTAATATCTGTTTCAGGATAATTTTTTTATAACAGAAATAGAAATAATAGTTTGTGATATTACTTAAAGTTTGTAATGTAAATAAAAAAAAGTACTAGCAGGGAGAGTACACAATATCCCACTCAGCATTTTAATATGTCTATCTGGTTCTCAATTTCTCCATAGGTGCTTAAAAGTTTATGAAACCTTTGAAGACAGAGCTAAATATTATACATTTTTCTCCTGGCATCAAGCAAGCCAGAAAGGTTACCTGGAAGATTTTCCAGTGCTTTTTCAGACAAATCATTTCCATATACAGATATGTTCATCCCTCCCACATATAAAATATAGGTACATATTTACCTATTAAAAAATATATATTTTAATTAACACACACAAAAGAAAGCATACATTTGGCAAAGATATCTCAGAAAGAATAGGAAACAACTAAAATGGAAGATTCAAATATATTTACCATGCAACATGCTGCCATAAAATGTCAAAATAATTTTTTTAAAGGTGTCTAAAAATAGATAGGAAAATAAGCCTCAACCACACATCAATAATAGATAAAGCAGAAAAATGTAGTGAGCCCATTTTAAAATCTTTTGAAATAGGAAGTGGGCATTTTTATGTACAAATCATCATTAGATTTCAAGAAAAGCCATTAGAGCAAGTTGAATTTTGGGGTTTTTTTTCTAATCACACTCCCTATCTTGATCTTTCACTTTTGCAATGAATTTTCTTAAACTACCTTTTCCTTTGGAAGGAAATTGAGAGATCGAATGTGAATGGCAGCAGGATCTTATTATGCATACTTTTTTATTTATTAATTCAACATAGGAAGTATCTTTTTTTCCTTTTTCACACAATGGCTGCCTTGAAAGAGCAATGCAATCCAGATCCTCCTTCCAGCCTTTCTTGGGCATCACATTTGCTGACTTCCAGTCAACTGGGATCCCCCTGGTTAGCCAGGGAAGCTGATAAACAATGGAAAATGTCTTGGCAAGGAAGTCTTATGTTTTTTGGCTCTTTGGAAGTGCTTTTCATCTCTATTAGTATGGGCAGTCTTGCAAAATACCTCCAGACTTTCCAGCAATAATATATAACAGGTCAGGATGTTGTAGGTTGGACTACACATGGGAATGTGTGTAGGAGTAAGTAATATCAAAATACTCTCTCTTTTTAAGAACAGCAATGCCATTAAGACTTTGCAGATTGTAAATTGCAGAATGCTGAAAGCACAGATCTGGATACTCAGCTTGTTTCAAACTGGGATGAAGGTGAGATTGAGATGCAATAATCAAATACTTCCATACATTTATGGCAGTTAATGGAGGCTCAGTTCTTAGTCAAGTTATAATACCTTTTTTCTTGTGCTTTAAGCAGTTTCAGCATGCATTTCCCCCTCCCATACTGCAAAGCCAGAATCACTCCCTTTCACTATTTCTAGTAAAAATAGATAAGTGAGAAAATTTTTCTAAACATATTAACCCACTTAGGAGGAAGGGAACACCAGGACTTAAATAAAGCTGGAATGCTAGGTGTCTGCAGGATCTTGTGCTGACCTGAACACAGGAGACCTCCCACATGCTATTAAGCTACAAAGAAAAGGTGAAGTCATACTTCCTATGCCATGGCTTTCATTTGCAGTGAAAGCTTTCAAAATAAAAAATAGACTTGTTGAAATAATATTTCATCCTTAGGATCACCCATGTCCCAGCACATTCTGTCCTGGTACTCAAGCTCAGCCTCTCTGAAGCAGACAGAAAGGAAAAAGCACCAGGGAACATAAGTCATGCTATTTTCAGGAGCAGTTTCCACCCTAATTTCACCAGTGCAGGATAGAAGCATTTCTCACAATTCTAGCTTCTCACTTCTGTACCAAGAATTTACTTATCTGATGTTATGAAACTGCCATGAGTGTCAATTGATGCATAGTAACTTTGCAGGCTCCTGAATGAAAGTGAGGACAGGACATTCTACAGAGCCTTTTGCTTCGCAGAAGTCAAGAAATTTTTGTTGAAAACATGAGGGGCCATTGTGAGCTTACACCAGGAGGAAAAGCTAGAGGGGCTGTACATACTGATTTGACCTGTCATTTGCATTTGTGACTTTCTACAAAGGATTTAGTTTTTAAGGTAGGTATTTATTATATGGATCAGTCATGGATTTTTGCTCAAGAGTCTGCAGCTATCCGTAATTTTCTGGCCCTGCAAACTCTTGCAGCCACACATATGAACTTAAGGCTTGTTGTGACGCTTCAGTGGCTTTTCTCATCTTTTTAGTATAAATTTGCAATTTTAAACAATGCTTAATTTTCCAAGTATTAAACTATTGAAATAATTCCATTGTAAAATGCCAAGGAAATCAGGTAAATCCAACATTAGACGCGTGTTTTACAGAGGACAACTGCTACAGTAAAGTGAGTTTCAACTAATGTGTCGTTGGGTTTTATTTGAATTTTTTAAACTTCCAGCTGTTTATGTTTGTCCTTATTGGTTTGGACTCTTTTTTTTTTTCCTACTAAGCTTCTCCTCTGCTGACTGGAATGAATAGCAATACAGAGATTACAGTGGAAACCCAGTCCTTTGCATGTCCCATCAGTGGGAATGTCTACTTGCATATAATTACTAGACTTGGGTGTCAAATATGTCCAGATGTCATCATTTTCACATGATCCCTGTAAGTTTAAAACAGGACAAGACTACAAGGGAAAAATTTCTATTGCTAGATATGCAAAAAATAGAAAATCTAAATGTCCTGCTTAAAAAAAACAACAGAACTCTGACATTCAAAAAACCTTTGCTTTGCTTTACATTTAAATTTTTGTCTCAGGTAAGGCTTTCTATATAAATCTGCTTTGCTATTTTTCCTCCAGAGGTTAAAATAAATCTCCCAGATTTCTATAGAATTGCACCATATGACTTCCTGCTGACGCTGAATTGAAACATAGTATTCTCCTCTACAGTCTTCAAGCTATAATAATCTTCCATGGCACTCCCCCATCTCAGCATTCTAATATCAGCGGATATTTCTTTAATAGTCTAAAAATTAGCATTTAAAATGTTAATTGCTTCCTGACTAATGATGAAAATTACGATTTAAATGTGCAAGAATTATTTATAAATTGCAATGGCACACTAATTTTCTCTTCATCTTATAAAAATACAGCAGCCAATGAGGAATTTCAGAGCAATTAGTAAGGTAGACTACACAAATCTGTGCAAGTCAAGCTTTTGTAGTTTGTACTCCATCTTTTTTTGGTCTCTAAGGGTAAAGAGTGTCAAATTTCTTCACCTAAGAAAACCTGCTAGATAAATTCACTGTCAGTTGTTTTCTTAAACTCCCAAACTGGATAATTAACTTCTGCAAGGATTCAGCAAGGAAAAATGTAATAGTTATAGTGGTATCAAGTTTAACATACAAATGTAACCACAAACAGTGGCACAATTTAGCAATATATATTTCTTTTTTTCCATTGGTTCTAACACTTAAAATTTTCTTAGGTTCACACACTGGAAGATGAATGAAGCACCTCATTTTCAGTATGATGCAGCTTAGTTTACACAGTTCCTACAAGTTAAAATACACACATACCTATATAATATTACTGCATTGCACAGACAAAAAAAAGAACAAAAAAAAGTTAGGCATGTATCATTTTCTTCTCAACAAAGTGAGAAACTGGGTTTATAAGAAGTCCCTTAACTTGGCTGCTTTGGATTCCCAAAATATTTCTACAGCTGTGGTTCTGTGGTTCTGGCTCCTATAAAATGCCTTGAAAGCCACAACACTTGATATTTTTCTCCAACTTTTAGCCTGAGACTCCATCCAAGAAATACCTGCAGAACTGCCCTACTAGGGATGAAACCTGAGTGCTCATACTCTAATATCTTTCAAAATCCAGAGATGAAATCTTTCCCCTGCTTCAATTGTAGTAGGATGTAAGAGAAAATTGCAATTGACTCAATGTAGGGGATAGAAAAACCCACAATTTACTTCAAAAGAAGAAAATTAAACCAAAGTCAATGCCCTTAGAGAGCAATAGTAAGGTGAGAGAATAAGATAAATATAGAAGGCATGTAAATAAGACAGTGATAGACAATTAGGAGATAAAAATAAAATGCTACAGTGACATTTTACAGACAGTTTCAAAAAGCCAGATTAATTTTTAGTGTCATACTCCACTTTAGTACCTCTGCTGGCCCCAAGTTATCATTTTGGTAAGAAACTGGAGCTTTGTACAATAACCTACTTCTAGTCTATGCGGATCTACTGTAGACTGAATTAATTCACCATCAGTATTCATTTATACTGAAGCGTCTATGCCTAGAAGTGGAACAGGGAGGATGTTTTTTAAAAGAGAAATAAAATAATCTGAAAAAAAAGATAACATACGGGTTTTTGTATGCTGCTTTAAAAGTAAATTAAAGCTGCGTTTACTTGTTTGCACATCACTTTTTGCAGCAGTCGTGCTAAGGCACAACTATTTTCATAGCACCATAAGGAAAATACTTTCACATTGGTAACATATTTTTGAATAATTGCTCCAGTGTATTAGGAATAAGAACATTCAAAAGTGGCTGCACTTGGTTACTTTCATCTTTCCTAAATCTAAATTTATCAGACCCTGCTCCAGCATCACTTTTGTGATAATAGTCATTGATAGTTGACTAAACACAGCAGCATGATACACATTTATGTACAGATGAGTTGGGAGTGCTGCCAAACCACAGAATCATAGAATCTTAGCATTTTTATGGTTGAAAAAGGTCACTAGGATCGAGTCCAAATAGGATACCATTCAAACAATTTAAAATATTAATCTCAATTTATTTTAAAGGCAGATCAACTGCAGATCACTGAACTGAGTTTCATTATAAAAAGCTGAAACAAGCCTCAAGGTCCTCACAAAAATATTTTCCAGTCTCCCTGCTTTTTCACTATGTGGCATTTACACAAATCTTTAGCTATCACAGTTTAGAAATTGTCTGCTGGTCCACAGTTTTATGGACAGGCAAGTCATTGTTTGTGGGTCTGGGATGAAGTGTCTGCTCAGCCTGTGGACCACAGAGCCCTAAAACACACAGGAACTCTGCAAGCACTGTGCTGCAGAATGGGAGAGAAATAGCAGGTGGAGTCATGAAGATGGATGTCCAGTGGATGTAAACAGATGAATGGTCTGGCTGTAATAAACCAGGCTAAGGAATTACATGCTGAAGAAATTGCCTAAACCCCTTACAATCCCATTCATATCGAGCCTTGCCAACCTGGTCTTGGCATTTGAAACAGAATCTGCATCAGAAGAGATTAACATCGCCTCTGGGGCTAGTCAAATTTATTCTAGCAAACTAATGTGAAGCAAATAACCCTCCCTGAGAGCATTTATAAGGATGAGACAAAAGCGATCAAAATTTGAATATCCAGCAGGATTATATTACTCATCTTTGTCACAGGAAAGAAGAACTCACAACAGAAATCATAATTAAAAAATAAGAAAGTAAGTACAACCTAAAAGGCCATAATCATCTCTCATTATAAAGAGATCTAATTTGCAAAAGCAAATGTGGGCATAAGGCACTCAGCTCCCCTTGCTTTTCCAAGAACAGATCCCTGTGTTTTTCCAGGAACAGCCATATAAAAAAAACAGTGTAGGTGTACAGAACAAAATTATTTGGAGCATTCTGTCGATAGGAGATGATCAATTGATAGGGTACTTGTTTAGAAAATATTAGCAAATTTCAGCCATATTTGATGTTGAAAATGCATGAACATATCTATTATTCTTTGTCTGTGTACTCAGAGTAGATAATGCTCTTGAGAGAGCTGTGTGTAGTTTACAGGCATTTTATATTACCATGATATTTGTTCTTGATCAGTTTTATTCAAAGAATTTCTATCAGAACTTTCCCACATTCAGCCATCTATTTTTTCTGAAAAGCTATTTTACTTTTACAGCATACAGCATGCATTGAGAAACGTTGTCAGATGTCCTGTGGCTTTCTCATGGGCTTTAGTGACTGCAATTACAAGAATTTACATACAGCAGTACACTGAGATATATTTTGTGCAAATACTGTCAGAACATAATGCCTTCTAGGACAGTAACTGCCACAGTCATTAGAGTTTGGTCAGCACATGTCATCATACTGATTTAAGACTTTCAGCTATTTTGTATAATACATGAAAACAGAAGGAAGTTATTTTTATTTTTAATTTAATTAAGCTATACTTCATCCAGACTTTTCAGTCCAGTCACCTGTGCTCTTTCAGTGATATTTCAAGATGAATTTCCAGTGTATAAACATTGATTTAAATAATTTGACTCATTGCATTTATCTTAAAAATAAAATAATTTTTAAAAAAGCATTAAGGAATTTGAGTCAATCTGCCAAGAAAAGCCAAGTCATAAGGCAAATGAGGAGACAGCTGAAGCTGGCAACACATTTGTCTGAAGATTCTGCCAAATAACCAGATGTTTCTGCTACACAAAACTGGGCCCAAAACTCACCACAGGAATCCTAGCAGAACTTACTATAGTACAAAATTAATGACCAATGTTTAATCTAGGGCAAAATGTTCATTTCAAACCATGCTTTCACCAAGTGTTATCCAGAAAGTTTAGAATAATCACAGGAGAAAGGAAGTTACCAAACAACTAACTGACAAATGCATCTTTAATTCACTGCAACCATTGTCACACTGTAAGAAGTAATTTAAACAGAAATCCATTTCAGCAATATTTAAAAAATATTTCTGAGATAAATCATAATAACTAAATAATCATAACAAAAATAACTAAATGAAGTTCACCAGTTTCTCTGTAGAGTAACAGGAATATTGAATGAACTCTAGACCACAATATTTGCCTATGAAAACTAGAAAATCAGTTGAGAGACTGATGGCAGAGTATGACTTTACAGTCTGCATAATTATGATATCAATAGGAATTGTTTCTTTGATAAAATTCCAATATGCTTTCATCCCAATGGACCAAAATTGGAAGTACTGCCCTTAATTTTCATTCTTGCTTTTCTCTGTAGTGAAATAATAGAGGTATTAAAAAATTAAAACTTCTAGTGGGCATTGGTGCGACTCATTCTCTGTTCTCTGCAGCAGTACAAGCTGAATATCTTTTGTTGGCAAAATATAACTAATAATGCTAAGACAGCCTACAGCCTAGCTTGAGTTCCTATGCCTCTAATTACCAAACATCAATTATGAGCTTTTTTCTTTAGTGATTGAAGTAGTTACACTTTACCATGGGAAAAGAGACAAATCTTATAATGGTAACAAGTACAACGGAAGTGAGTTCAAGCAAATATAAACAATAATTTGGATCTCAAATGACCATAAAAGAAATTAAGACCTAATTCTTTGGCATAAAGTCTGAAGGCCTTTGTGAGTAAAATAGGTCCTGACACTGAAAGGAAAAGTTATGGGTTTTCAAACTTCATAGACCTGGACTTTGCTCTTAGAAGGAGTGTAGTACTTTTGAACATTATATGTATGCATTAAACTTAGGTTTAAAAGATCTTTAAAAATTTCTGAAGTTTATTCTAGTTACAAGGATTCTACAAGCTACTTCATTTCTAAAAGGTCATGAAAACTAGTGTAATAACTGGATCTGTCTTTAAAATTAATTTAGATCTCTATTTAAAAATAAGAGCCACTCCTCCTTCACCAGTAAGATCTGGAGCCCCAGGTGTTGCCCCTTACACCCAAAGCCACACAGTCACACTTCATAAGCTCCAGGTCCCCCCTGTATCACATGGAAGACCAGCAGGGTCAGTACTCTGAGGGCTGGACCAGGCTCAACACTCTCCCCATGTCTCAGATCTGTAACTCTGGCCAGCAACAAACAACCCTCGACAGGTTAGGCCATCAGACTGTGACCACTGCTCCCTGCCCATGACCTCTTGCTGCTCTCTCCTGGTGCTGCTGTGCGGCTCAGGATCAGCCAGCTCTGGCTCAGTTTGTCATTGAAGGGAACTCCCGGCTTCTTATCTGCCACCATGGCACTGATCATCTTCTGTGAGTGCCAGAAGTCACAAGTTTCTGGGCTTTGTCATCATTTTCCAGTCAGAAAAATGCAGACTCTGCCTGTCTCTCCTTCAGTATAGCTGTGCACCCTGGTTCCTGTAGCTGCATGGTGTTGGGGAAGATCTGGCCATTTTCTTTTTTATCATCTCTGATGCTGTCCAGCTGCTGACATCCTCCTGCAGTTCCTTTACGTGGTGACACCCTCCACCTGCAGCCAAGAGCACCATCTCCCCAACCCCTGCCTTAGCAGGAGGCTCTGGGCACCAGCTATGTCCTCAGGCACTCTCCTTTGGGACCTTTGTCTCACCTAAAGCTTCTGATGTTCCAGAAATACTTTCTCCAGTCAGTGCTAGTAACAACGGAGCCCTGTGGTGCATCACCACCAGCATCCAGCACATGGTTTTACTGCAGCTTGCTGATAGCTCATTGACATAAAAAAGGAGTATGTACCACTCTAAGCTTGATGCAGAAGAGGTCCTATTACCATCATTCACCTGTGGGCTGATTAGTGAATCAATAAATTCATGATTTGCATTGAAAACACTGAGTATGCCCTGTACACTCCTTGGTAGAATGCCTGTGAGCATTCCTCCGAAAGTCATGATTTCCAGCTTGTTCTTTCAAATGGTGTCCCTAGTTCATTTTATTCTCACTGCCATCATCCTGCTGTGACAGCACCTACTACTGCAGTGTCTTCCCAGCTTATGTGAGGGGTTTATTTGCATATCCATAAATTCTAGCTAAAACTAACACAAAGATTTACTGAGAGGCTGGTGGTGCAAAGTGTATCCCTAGTAAATATAAAAATATACACAGCATCCAAAACCAGAAGATTTTTGTGAAAATGTTCTTTCCTGCTTGACTTGTGACTTCCCCAAGTTTTCATCTACTGATGTCATCAACTCAAGAGAGAGTCTAAGTTGTGAATTTAGAGACATCAAGACACATATTTTTTCATGCACTAACTTAGAAGCTTTTTCATGGTCCAGCACTCACACAAAGATGCTGCCAGGTAACAGTATTCCAACAATGCCCATTGTGAGAAATTTTGGGCAAATCCAAAAAGTCTACAGAACTGTTTATGGTGCAATTCTCTACAGAGGACTCAGGGGTCCTTCCTCCCCACTATCTTCCAGGACATATCCTTTGTTTAGCCCACATCAGGCAGAGGACTAGGACCAAGCTCAGGCTTGAAAGGAAAAGGAAAAAACCCCCAAAGATTAACATCTCAGAACTCTGGACAGGCCACTAAGCAAAATTCATCCTCCATTCAAATGCACTGAAACTACTACTTCTCACAACTGAGAAAAAAAGCCAGTTAAATAGGAGCAGAATTTATCTGCTTGTCTGCATGTACTTGAGTATAAAATCAGCCCTTCAGTTCCATTCCCCAGACTTTGTTCAGGTCTGAAGTCCAACAGCCAGTAACCATCTGGCTAAGTCATTATTTACGTGTATTGTCTAAACAGCTACTCCTGTGCAGAAGGCTGTGGCTTCTCTCCTTGCATCAGCATCAAAAGTCTTCTGTTTGAACTCCCTGAAAAGGCAGACTCAAGCTTTTTTCTATCTGGAATTATATACAGACAACGCTACAAAAAGTCTCCCACAGCCAACCCCACGTTGCCTCTTGCCTTTTCATGCCTCACAGGAGTCCAGAAGGGTCAGTTTCCTCTGGGTGCTTGGAAGCAAAAGTGTTTGCCCTGTACTGCCCAGTGTTGCACCTCTCTATCCTTGTTTGAAAAATGCTGACAAAAGGCCTGAGCATTGCCATGGAAACACTTTACCCAATACCCTTTTAAATCTACTTGCCAAGGCAGGCATGGTTCTGCAAAGCGTTAACACATTCTAAGCTCCTAAATAACCAACACATACTTTCCTCAAACAAAATGCTTTTGCCACTGTTTTAAAAGCAGTGCCAAAAGCATTTTTATTTTTTTTTTTCCTCCTGCCCTAGGAACTGCAAGTGCTGCTCGAACCCAGCAATCCCAATTTGCACAAGTAGGATTTAATTTCCTTCTCATCTCAATCAGCAAGCACAAACTGGCCCCGAGGCAAGGCTGGAACACTACCTGCTGGTGAAAAGGCCACTGGTTGGGACCTTTACTATACACCTGCTTTTGTTACTTCAGAGGACAAGCCTCTAGGATCCTCTGAGCTGCAACACGGGAGAAATTGCGATGATAATGAGGATGATGTAGCCTGAAAATGCCAAATGCCCTCCCTGAAGTTGGCCCACCACCCATCCTTCCCTTGGCTGGGAAAGGAAATGATGGCTTTCTACCACAGAATACCTTCCCAGGTAGTGTTTTCTACTGCCCCTCTTTCCACCACTCCCATTCACTGCATTTACAACTTAATGATTTGCTTCTATAGTACATCACTTGTATTGTCTCTCCTGTGCTCTGAAACAAGTTTTCTACAAACAGAGACCACTGTATTGCATTCTATATTCCTACAGGGGTTCTTTTACTTTTAAATGGATTCAATAACAGTCCCCATCTAATAAACCATCAATTTAATTTATCTGAATCTTAACATAATCTGTCAGACTGGTTTTTTTTCCCCACTGTTTCTGTGGAATCTAATTGAACAGTATCTCAAAAATTTGAAAGTTAATCCATTAGCCTTATTAATTAAAGTGCATAACACAATCAAAAAGGGATAAATAATACCCTTTTCCATTAAAAAAAATTAATTCTATTACCTCAGCATTATTTTTTCCTCAACTCAGACATGAAATTCAAGGCTAATATTTTCATTTTTATTCAGTGTCATATTAATTTCCAATTTTCATCTGCAGTAGTTCATTATATTCATAAATGACTTCCAATGTTTAAACTTTCTAGATATACCCAGACAGTCCACTGTGAATGGTCAGAGCCAATTTCAATCAGTGTTTTTCTCCCTGCTCTTACTGTCAAGTAATTTTCTCAAAGAATCCATAGATAGCATATCAGTAGGATGCAACCATCTTTCTTGTAATAATTGTTGTTAATCACTATTTTTTCATGGGTTCTTTTATGAGTTAATCAAAGTCATGTCCACACATTGGCTGCTTTCCATGAGAGCCTTGCAAGATACAGTCTTTATTTTATGTCTGTCTCTGTAAAGAATACTCTGGGTGTTAAAAGTTGGACATTCCCTACTCCCTACCCCAAGTCAATGTTACAAATTTAATGGTGAAAAGAAAATTCTTCTTTTATTACTCTTGGGTTTCCTGTCCCTTTGTACCTATTTTCCCTAATCATCAAGCACCAGATCCATGAACAGAACATGGATCACATAAGCATCCTTGGTGAGAGTCAGACATATCACTATTCTAGTGTTACATGCCCTGACCATCCTGACTCACAAAACTTAGACATCCCCTGAGGGTAAATAAAACATAAAAAACCCTGGCTATCTACAGAGCAATGCTGTAAAGCTGCTTTTTCCTTATAAGAGGAGTATATTCAAGTAGACTCACAGATTTACACTGGAGATTTTTAAGCCTGAACTGCTGAGGCCAAATGCACTTGACCATGCTCTCAAGGACCTATCCTTGACTGAAGAGTCACTTCACCTGAGCCAGAATAACCTCTCAAGCCAGAGAGTGTAAGGCACGCCCATGGTGATGGCTTGAAAACATGGCTCTGGACTGGCAAAATTCTGTTCACTGTGCCCCCCAATATACTTCTGCCAAAGACAAAGAAAAGCAAAAATGTGCATAATTTCACAGGCGGCTCTCTTCAGTTTCTGTCCTGTGTTACCTGGTCCTTTGAGCCGACTGCAGGCAGAAGGATGCCTCCTATAACACAGAGGTAAGGAAACAGGAACTCTTATGCCTCATGTTTTAGGCACAATACTGAAAAAGCAAGGATAGCAACTGCAAATAGCAAATCTATCTAAGGGTAAACAAAGCAGCGCAGGCATGACCAGGAATTGTGAACTCTTTGTCCCAGGTAGTTCCCCACTCATTTCCAGATGCTGACTTAAAATGCTACCTCAGTCCTGGGGTCTATGACTCAAGCCAACTCAAGCCAGAAAAGTGTCATTCTGAAGAAGAAAACCCTCTCAGTTCTTCAAAAGGCAGACAATTTTTGAGCTGTGTGAAGGCATCACATGTACTTTTTTTTTTATTATGCATCTGTGGTCATCTCTTGTCTACATAGCAAAGGAGTTTTTGAAAAGGTATTAATACACTTTAACAAAAACAAGTAATAGCTTGTTAATTCAATCAAATTTGAGTTTATCTAAGAAATCATTCTTTATCTCCCACTATGTGCATCATTCTTGGTTCTTCTACTCAGGCTCTCTTTACTGCACATTCATTTTGAATTGTGAACTCCTATAGTTCTATTTAATGCTTCCCTGATTATGTACTAATAATAATGTTAGAAATTATCTTTATCAACCATTCTGCCAGGCTCTCTGTCTTGTAAATTGTAATCAACATCCAATGCCTTTTTAAATGAGCAGGTCCTTTTGAGAAAATAAATTGATTAGTGACTGTTAGTAGAAGTTCACTTTAAATACATCAATAAAATGTTAATCAATTCAAAAAATAAGAGCCTGCTTCTGAGACTGCCCAATGTAAATATTACTGATGGTAAAATTTTCATCTAAACGAATACAATGCAAAATTAAGATGTTCCAGCTAAACAACTGTGAACAATCAAACTTGTAATTTCTTCAAACAATGAATAAAATGAATTTAAAAAATAATTTTAAGAAAATTGATTTTTTTAAAAATCCATAAAACCAGGTTGACAATCATAAATTACATTCTTATTCATTAATTCTTTATCAACCCAATCCCAGGACAGTCCTGTTATTTCATCCCAAACTTAGAACACCTTATGGGTCACGTGGATCATTCGATTTGGAATTTTTTAACATTACTATTATGTGTCATTTTCAGTTCTAATAAAATAGCATCACCTTATAATTCTGTTGTGCAACCTTTCACACTTAAATTTTAAATGACTTAATTTAAATCTTAAAATTCTTTTTCCTAAAAAAATGTTTAATTTGGCCCTTGATAATAAAGGGTTGAGATGGTATTTTTTAATCATCACATGATAGTTTGTCACTCTCTCCAAATCCAGAACATTAACATCCATTGAACAAATTCACTTTTTCTGCCAAAGTACTCAGCAGTGCTAAGAACTGCCACCGTGTTCTTAATAAGAGATTTTTTAACTACCATAGTAAAAAATAACACATCTTTTAATAATTGAAAGATGTGTTATTTTCAAATTGCTTCCCAAGGCAGTGGTCACAGTGGTAGTGTTCTGTTTAATTATATATTATTCTGCAGTAGTGGGACAGATTCATTATTTGTAATAGATATAAAATAGTATTGGAGTAGGTGTTATTTGTCTTTCCTGTGAACAATGCTTCGTATTAAAAGTGTTGTGGGGGAGTTTTTAAACAACTTAGAGATTAAACTGCCTAAATTTGTAGTCTTGTATACTACTTACCTGCTTTAAGTTTTACTTCAGGTATTTTGATTTAATGTTAGTAGACAATTTAACGTATCAAAGCTGTTTAAACTTGTAGGTAATAAGTCCTTCAGTATTTACATTTCATCTTTGTCTTTCCGGACTAAATTCTGTCAGCAGGAACATCTTCTAATTAAAGGGAAAGAAGTGGATGAGGAAAAAAGGAGATAGTGGAGTGTTAAAACTTCTTTCACTCCGAAAGTACTATTTGACCTATGAATTTATTTTTCTCATACTTGCCAATGATTTTGTATTAAATTTTTTTAATAGCTGGAGTATTGTATGCTACATATATTTTAATTAGACTGTTGATCAATTTTTCTTTTTCTATTAGGTTGTATTGGTATCTCATATTGGCTGAAAAGTATTTAATATTATTTTAGGGCAATATTTCTAAATACAACTACATTTAACTTCAGTTTACAGTAACAGCCAAGGTGATAAATGGAAGAAAGGTTTCTCCAAAAAACCAACTAGGGCTTAATCTGCACTAGAGCAGATCAAATCTTAAATCAGTAAGGTAAGGTAAAAAATAATTAGAAATGTAACTTTAAATTAAAAAAAAAAAAAAAGGAAACAACAAATAACCCTTAATTCTAATAAAGTTAGATTATCTAAGCTAGGTACGTTTTTTCTGGTCTTTATTTGCATAATCCAGTGAAAAATGGCATAATATGCAATTCCTTGCATTACCCTAGATGTAATAATGCTAAATATGTTTGCAATAAATACAGCAACTTTCAAACAAGTAAGGTGGAAAATATCATTTTCCAAGAAAAGTGTGAGATACAATTGGCAAGAGTCAGAATTTTAATTTAAGCATGCTTCATGTGAATAGACTGACAAAAGTGAGGACAATAAAATGGCCCTTAAGTGTCAGTGATTAATAAAACAAAGTAGCATCAAAGGAAAATAAGATACTTAAAGAAGAGTAAAGCCTAGCTTTCTCCTAATTTTTAAATGCTGTCCTTTAAAAAGTTGTTAATATTAATTGACAGTTTTCAGTCTGACACATTTTCCAAAAGTGCTATACGCATCTTACATATGCATAAAAATTTATTACCCTTCATTCAAGAGACCGAAGTGATAATTTTGTAAAGCCTGTTGTTGCCTTTCTCAAAGTACTGTTTCTTCTAAAGTTAATGTCAGTAATTTTTTTTTTTCTTTTTGTTATTAAAAGCGGTATGGATTTCTGAATATTTGAGCACTACAGAGTTTTTGCTTTCCTCTCCAAAGCTGGAAAAAACATGGCTTTGTTCTATTCAATTGACTCATATACAAAGTAGATATTTTTTAAACCTTTTGTTGAAATGACATTAGGGTAAGGATAAGAGAGGGTCCTAAACGCAACTACTTGACTTGGCAAGGCTTTTGCTACACTTTTATCCTATAACTTTTCAGTACTCTATTTTACATCAAAAACCTGTACACAGAAATCCCTGGGAGCATCCTGTCAGTTTCAATAGTAAATTACAGCATACCTCCAATAACTCTAAAGCAAGGTTAGCACTATAGCTCAGAAATATTAGACAAAGAATTAAAAGATAAATCCAAGTAGGAAAAAAAAGAAAAAAGAAAAAAGCTCCATGCCCCCAGGTGGCTGCCTTCATGTGCTCACAACCTTCATTTCAGCATCTGTGATGCAGCCCAGCAATCACCCACCCTTTTGGGTCACGTCTATCAACTTCCTTGCAGCAACAGATCTTAATTTATTCATGGTCTTAACATCTGGCCCACTTGGGGAAGCCACCTAGAGCATCCCCCTGAAGGGGGACTGCCTTGACTTAGTTTCTTAGCACTGGGGAGGGGCAGGTTTGTGCCACCTGCTGTTCCTGCCTCCCACTCTTGGCATTCAGCTCAGGCAGGAAATCAGCTTTTAGTTGCTTCCAAACTGGAACCTCACGCAGCAATAAGTTCACAGTGCCATCCAGAACTTTGTAATAAAGCAAATCTTGAGCACCTCTTCATATTTACTGAGCAATGAAATACCACGCCAGAATTAAAGGGTGTTTCTGAAAATAGTTTGAATGTGAATCAGAGGATATTTCAGCAGATCCAATGGAGTAATTACAGGGTAGGAAGAACAAACAGACTGTAATAGATAAGTGAGACAGGCAATCATAGACAAACTGTTTACTTCCCTGCTGATGGATGAATGGAGCAAAGGGTCACCTAGGTGGTTTTTTATTTAATTTTTTTTTACTGGCAGATTTATTCTTGAAATCAGGTTTAACAGACAAGACCAGACTGAGCATTTTTTTTAACATGAAACAGTTCTGTGGCAGTCTTCAACCACCATGCAAAGTAGTTTTTATTATAGAAGGATGATAATTATGTCCCATTTATAAAAGGAAGGATGAGACACAGGGTTAACTAAACCTCTACCACAGTCAAATTGAGCCAGGGCAACAAGACCTTCCAATCCTTAATCATGTTTTAAGCAGTGTCAAAACAGCTGCCTTTGCTAGGCTTTAATCAAGTGCTAAGAAAAAAACCTTAGACTGAAGCTCCCAGAAACTCTGAGTTTTGGAGTCATTAAGCCTTTCGTGACCAGTGAAAAACCAGCTTGACAAAGGCATGGTCTTACTAGGCACGAAGTTTGAGACACAGATAGTAGTTTTATGACTTCATCTTATATCAACAGGGACACATTTAGAAATAAACCCAAATTTTCTTGTTTGATTTATTTTCATATGAATGATGAAATTTTCATGTTCATTCCTTCAGTGTATTTTTGATTTATGAACTCTGAAGATCTTCAAACTACAGAACTGCTAAGCAGTTAGTAAGCAGGTTTTAGCCTCTGCTTTCTGGCATGTGCCACATGCCATCTACCACTCGTCTTCCAACAGGAAATGCCCAAATGTGCATCACACACTCCACAGAGAAACATGGGAACAACCACTGCAACCAGTTAACATACATGCAGTAGCAAAAGCCAAGCCTCCTGGTGGCCTGAGAGGTCAAAGGAATATGAGAAACACAAATCTGGGGCAGATGGCCTGACCGTGTGCTAACAAGGTAAGCAGAACTATGTTAATTAACAGATTTTCCTTAAAAAAAAAAAATCCCCAATAGTTTTTTCCCTTTCTGTGCTTGCACTTCTCCTGATGTAAACTAGAGACCTTTATTATTAAAAACAAAACAAAACAAAACAAAAACCTTTTAGGATAAAACTATTATACTTTGAATTTTTAAAATGGCAAAATAAATCAGTTTAGTTTCATAAGCCACCTCTCCTCATGTCAAAAATTATTTTTAACTGTTCCTAATTTTTGTCAAATGAGTCAGATAATGAAGCATTATTTCAACAGAAGTTAATCTGTGCTTCTGATTTTTTTTTGTCTTGTCACATAGACATACTTAGACTTCATGTGTATGACAGCCCTGAGTAACTCTGAAGCCAGCCCTCCTTCAGCAGGGGGCTGGGCTGGCCAATCTCCACAAGTCTCTTCCTAAATCATTCTCTGATCTTATTCTGGTAAACTGGCTGCAAACCAGACCATTCTTTCTGTTTTCACCATTTACCTAATGCTGTCAAAAAAGATTGCAAAAAATATCTCCAGACAATGTATTTTTGTGCCACAAAAATACATTATTGTTTATTTATAATAAAAAGTACATAGAAAAAGGGATTTGCCTCAGAGCAAAGAGGGGTTTCTGACTCACGTAAGAATTTTTTCCATTTTTCTCCCTCCGATATTTCTGCTTGACCATCAGAGCCAGCATTTTGCACAAAAGCAAAAAAAAAAACCCAAAAAACAACAACCGAACAAAAAAAACCAACAAAGAAAACCACCACAACAACAAAAGAAATAAAACCAAGAAAACTTCAACTGATTAATTCTGATATGTGTTAGATTCCTGGTGGGGATTAAAACTGGATGTGTGCATCTAAATATCAGAAAGGAGCACTAAAATTCTTTTGATGGTGAAGTTCAGTTTGACCGTAATGTTGAGTGTGTGACACAATCAAAATCATGACACAAAGACAGCTACTCTCAACAGCAGGGAGAAGAAGAGCCTGAAAATTCCATCTCAGCACAGCTCAGAGTAGTATTGAGGAAGTTTAATTTTCATAACCCTTTAATTTCTGCTGTCTGAAAAGCAAATACCAATGTACCCTTCGCTACTTCCACCTAATTCCCTTTTGCATGTGCTAATTTTACTGTGACCACTATAAACACTGCAGGCAAAGTAACTGAAGTTTTGCAGGCAGGCAGAGCAATGAAGCAAAATGACTGTTGTTTTAAATCGGTATTTACAGCTGTATGGATTCCTATCTGCTTCCCCTTCATTTCATCCTCTATGATGAAATCCTCCTGATCATTCTGTAGGATGAATAGTTCCTCTATGCATCCTCCAAATAATTTGTTCCAATACCAGTGTTTCTGTTAATTCCTTGCTCATTTACCAACTGCACAATTGTTTATGAGATTCTGAGGACCAATTCTCATTACTCAGGAAGGAAAAATACATCTTAAAATGTCATGGCAATACTAGCTTAAAATGTTTACAGGCCCACAAATCTATTCAGCAGACTGCAGCTCTGCATCACTTTTCATTCGCCAGAATTTGTAAATCAGAGAGCATTCTTACACTATTTGCAAAACAGTGAAGGTGATCAAATTTCTCAGCCATACTAAAACACAGAGGGAAATACATTTGGGAGAAAACACACAGTTCAAGAGCTGAACTGATATAAATGGTATGCAATACACCCTCTCAGAGAGCCTTCTGTAGCACATCCTACTATTACATGTTTGGAAATTAGCAGAAAAGATTAACTGAAATCTCTACACATCACTAGGACAACATCTTGAAAAGGAAAAAAAAAAAAACCACAAGTGGTTTCAAGATGCATTTGTAGACCAAGTAGCTCCTGACAGAACTAATTTTGCTCTATTGCCTCTGGAACTGTTTGAAAGCCAGGTAAGTCAGTGTATGCTTGGTCAACGTACACACTGTAGCAACAGAAAAACTGCAAGAACAGCAGAACAGAGGGCCCTTACAGGCATTAAAGATGCTTATATTCCATTTACAAATCAAGGAATCTTTGTTTTTAAGGTTTACATCTCAAAACAACAAAAAAGCAGTGAAGTCTGACTTCACTGATCTGTCTCTGTAGAAACCAGAAGACTCCTAGTTTTCAGATGGTGATGCTCTGCTCACCAAGTCACTCCACTGAATTCAGACTGCATCTCGTTTAGTTTTCAAACTTATAAGTTTCAAAAGCTATGGTACAAGTATTACTTTTAAATGCTTATTTGACACATTCCAGTATTTTGGGTGGGGAATGAAAAAAAATTAACTGAAATTGCATTTCTATTATCTAAGGAGCATGAAAGTGCTTTTATTATTAAAGCCCTACCTTGGAAGAATCCAGTACTGGGGGGAAGGAATGAAGATTTTGAACTGTGCTTATTCCCTTGCTCATTTTATTTTGATATCAAAGCATAATGCCAATACGTTTCAACACAGCAGTCAAATATATAATCTTTTTTTGTCTCTCTCTTACATTTCTTCTAGAAATAAATCTTGCTTATCAAAATGTCTAAAATAGGATTTCCCTGCCTATCTGTTTGACTAAAATGGCATTAGTATTTCCCTATTGATTTTTGGCATCTGTCAGGTTAGTCTCTCTCTTCTATACCACATACACAATGTCTTCAGGCATTTGTCTCCTCCATTTGCAGGCAGAATGAAACCACTGAGTTGGGAATTTTGTGAATGTTACAATCACAAAAATTAAGTTACTGTTTAAAAACTGTTGCTGCTACAACAGACCTACATTTTCCTTTTCTGAGGAACACTTTGTACAGCATGAGGTTTCATAAATTCCAGCTGCCACTTGTATATGTAGTTTTTGCATTTATTTCCAGCCTTTGATCCTTTTCTTCTCACTTTCACCACATTAAATTTTTCTATGTGCATTTTGATTCCTTTTCAGCCAAGCAGTAAGACACAGCAGAGTGGAACTCTTGGCTTCTGATGCTTGCCAGAAGGTGTTAGGAGGTATGCAGCCAATGCAATGCTCAGTCTGATCCGCTTTTGAGAAAGGATTTAAAAATTCAAACTGACAGTTCAGAACAGAAACAAGAGCTTGAGGTTTTGACACCACTATGACCACAAAAAAAAAAAAAAAAAAAAAAAAAAAAAAAAAAAAAAAAAACAAAAAAAAAAAAAAAAAAAAAAAAAAAAAAAACCAAAAAAACCCCCCAATAACTCACACAAAAAAACCCCAAAAAAACCAACCAAAAAAAAAAAAACCCAAAAAAAAAATTGCTTAAGAAAAGCAAGTATTTATTATAAAGGTGTCAAGTAGATGACCAAATGAAATTTTAGCCTTTAGGTGAGAAAATTACTCTGTATATAGTGACATTAGAGTAGGGACTAATTTAGTAAAACTATATGACTCACTGAAAGACATTTAAAACCACTTATGTGACTCACATGGGAAGAAAAGAAAGATCAAGAGGGTACAGTGGGAACGTGCATTATGTGAAGGCAATAGGACTCCTCAACATCAGCTTCCGTCACTACCCTGGTGAGGTGATAATTCTGTCACATAGCACAGATGGAGTAGCATCACCCATTAAAAGTACTGCTTTTCTTCTGAGTTTAACCTAACAAAAAAATTTGATTACCTCAAAGTTATCTGTTTTTATAGAATACAAAGGCCAGGAATGCAGATACTTCCCTTACAGAACTTGGTTATTTCATTGCTTCTTAGCAGCAAGTCAAATGACACAGTATCAGCCAGACCAAAATACAGCTCCATGAAGGGCTTGTCCAAAGGGATGTGGGGAACACTGGGAGAAAGGAGAAGTTAGGCAGTAATGTTTTCACATTCATTGTATACAGGAGAAAAAAGGAGACTGGGGAAGCTTTCTGTGTGGGTGGAATTCCCCATTTCCTTCCTACAAATGTGCACAAGTGTGATGAATACCATATGCCTAGGGAATGCAGGAAGATCAAGAGAATGAAAGGAAGAATACTCATCCAGACCTGTGCTGTATGCTGTGTATTTAGAATTATCCTGTATCACATGGGTGATTTAGCTGGGCAATTCCCAGCTAGGGGCAATTTCCCAATGACCAGTGATATGAAAGAAAACAAGTTGATGGAATGGAAGGGTTGTCCCTCAACAATGGCAACATCTTTTGACTTGTCATAAATCTAAGTAATGTTATCAGCTATCAATCCAGGGTTCAGTTCACTGGTGTACAAGAATAATTAATTTTATAGAAGCTATATTTTTGCATTGAGATAGTACAGGGAACACACATTGTCATGGCAGCAGTTAAAATAAAGGCAATATACTACTACCTGCTTCCCTTGTTTCATTATCTGACTAAATATTTTTACCTATTTGCTTCCAGTGAAAAATGCAGAACAGATTGGTTCCTGTTTAAGTCGGAATTATTATTTGTTGTTTAATGGACCCAACAAGAATTAAGAGCTTCTAGAATATAATTTTTAACATGGTCTATATTGGTCTACGTCAAACTGCAGGGCAACCATTCACTTTGACTTGGTGTTTGTTCATTTTACCATAACTCCATAAGGTCAGTAGTTGACTGAGAATCCATTTGTTAAAAGAAAGCAAATTAAAAATATATAAATGTTTCTGTTCAATGCTTTGACTGTTATTTTTCCATCAAATTGCAAGGATTGGATAAAATACGTTTTCCATGACTCTGAGCTCGTTACAGAAGTTCATCCACCACTTGTGTCTATAAACAGTAATGTTTGCCTTTCTATTGAAAAGATGCCTAAACTTCAAGCAAGCAAGTTTGTTCTCAGAATCATTCCTACTTAGAGACTCCATAGTGGTAATTTAAAAATGCGATCATTTAAAAACTTGAAACACATTCATATTTCATAAAGCATTATAAACACTGCAGAAAATGAAAGTTCTTAGTATTAATAGATTAAAATCAATGGTTATTCCTCAGTTTCAAAAAATTATTACATTTAGAAACATATTAGCATGTCAAAAACTCTGTTTATACTACCAGAGATCCTCCACACTAAGACAGAGCATCAAACCAAGAATTGATTTCACAGTAGCATCAAATAAAATCAGCCTCAAAGAGACCTCTGGAAGAGATTATCTCATTCACTTCTTTGTCTGGGCTCACAAACAAGGGTGTGTTGATCTTTCCTGACTTGTCCAACCTATTCTTAAACCTCTAGCCACAGAGATTCCACAGTCTCCCTAAAACAAGTTTATTGCTATGGTCAAAACTGTTCCATCTCTTGGGAATAAAAAGCACAATGAACAGATTGTTTGGAGAAACTAAAACAAACTGTAAAATTTCAGTGTGCTGTGCCACCTCTTAGGGGGGAGAAAGGGCTGAAGCAAGTAGAAATGACTATACAGGAGTGTAAATCTGATTTATGCCTATTTTAAAGTTTCTATGGTTTAAATTAATATCCTAACGTGCTCCCCTACAACTGAACGAAACCTGCACAAATAAAGCATGAGCTAAGAAACAGTGTTTGATTACACACAACTGTGGATAATGTCTACAAAGTCTGTGAATTCCCAAGGCAGTTCAGCCCCTCTTGATTACATGCCTCCTTTAAGATTCCTGGGACACAAAAGCAGAGGTTATTGGTTGGAGATGGAGCCACCAGGGAGTGTAAAGGTGGATCTGACTTCCACCCAGGTCCTCATGGAAACAACTGTTCTTTGATGAGACAGAGGAATGGATTAGGACAGTGCTAAGGAACTGAGCCAGATAGAGTGTACCCAAAAAGCAGAAAAGATTCTGTCAAGAGGGAATGGAATTAGTAAAACAAATTGGCAATTGGATAAAACCAAAAAGTTGAGAGTGGGGCAACCACGGCTCATGCAGAAGAAGACGGAGGAAAAACCAAGACAACACTTGAAATGCAAAAACAGAGAGAAGTGGAAGTCCATGAAAGGCCTGAGGAATTATGATCTTGCTTCAAAACAGCTTGATACACGATGTTCCAGACAGAGTAGGACTATTTTAAAAACCTCTTAGTTCCTTTGATAGCACTCATGAAATAAAAGGAAGTCTACGGTCACTGAGCTATTTAAATATTATTCTTCAAGATATTATCCAGCAAGAACTTAATTCAAAAACTCTCATGTGAGATGACCTTTTGAAACCACCTACAGAGAAATCATGTTGTATTTTCTGGACAATCTCTGTAAATAAAAGCTTTTCTAACCTGCATGTAAGTGTACTAGACATACATTTAAAGCAGTTGGCACATTTAGATAGGAATTTCCTCATTTACAAAAAGTCATATACAAAAGCTTTAGGATGGTGAGAGGAGGGGGGGGTTGAGACTTATCCTGCTCATCCAATCACAAAATACTAATTTTATTATGACTTTCCAAACCAACAGACCATTTAATAAAACTTGGGATAGATCTCTCAGTGTAAACAATTCCTTCATTTATACAATTGAGTCTAAATCTTTGAAATATAGGGTTTCATTTATCAGAATGTTTTCTCACAGAACTCTTATTCCTACTAAGGCCAACTTTGACACTGGAGAAAAATTACTTTGGTCAATGTCCTGCCAAACTACTGCTAAGTAACGTATAACTCTTTAAAGTAACACAATACACAGAGGAAAAACAAAATGGAAAATCATGTAAAATGCTGTCAAGCTTAAAAGCATTCAAAACTTTGGAGATGTCATTGTTTTACCATTACCAGTTGCAGGTAAATGACAGGGTCTATATTTTGCTCTTGTAATTTTGTCTGCTATTACCCAGAGATTTTGGCCAAACAAGGGCCAGAATTGCTGTGAAACCAATTCTCTGTTGGCATAACTTTATTGATTTCATTAGACTTCTGTCAGCAGAAAATATTGGCTTCTATTTAGCTTTGGGGAAAAAAAAAAAAAGTACCATCCGCTTTTATTAAAACATATTTTTAACCTGAAGAGTAGAGATGAGTGACAGAATACCCTCCTAAATCTAACAAAGTACATGACTGGGGTTTGGCAATTTTGCTGATCCCATCTCCAATCAATTTTTTGTTGTATTTCTGCCTCATGTACACAAATTTTGTAGGAAGTTCAACAGTATAAATCTTGAAGAGAAAATTATTTTTTATTTTGATAGAGAAATTTATGCCACATTTAAGATCTCTGTTTATTACTAATGCAAACGGTATGCTCTAACATTTCTCTTCTATGCTTCAATTAATTAAGAGGCCTTGGGGGGGAAAAAAAAGGCAGTAAGAAATGTTCCAGAACTTCTCACTGTAGGATGACCCCCTAAAGCCCTGTGAATGAGAAATGAATATGTTCTAGAAAGAGAAAAAAGTTCACTTTATCTGAGTTTGCTGGACTAAAGGATTTCCACAAATGCTCACTGTAGGCAAACTCACATAAATGGAAAGTAGTTGTACCCACTGCAATAGCTCCTACACTCTCCATTCCCATCCAGAGAAACTGGATGTGGGTTGTAGTGGTGTGCTTTGTATGTANGATAGCTGGCACCTTGATCTCTTCCTAAGCACAGCCTGAGAGTTGTGCTTCATTATACTTGCTGTGTCTCTCATGAGGTTTAGCTGCGTCTCGAAACAGAAGCAAGAATGAAACAAAATTATTTTAAAAGACAGTCATTAAAAGTACCAGTGCTACTTCAATTAAGTGCTTCAAGACTATTTTCTGATTTAAAGTATATTTCTTACTGGTTATCTGCTTCCCAAAGAATTTACCTGACTACAAAAGCACCAGAAAAAAAAATCTAAATAAATTCATAATACTTCTACAATTCTGTTAACAGAAGGTCTCAGACTGACTTCCGCTTGTTTGACTACAGATGTACAATTTTTTCACTGCCACTATTCTTTCCAGTTTAAAAACTGTTTGAGAAAGGACTGAATCTGTCAAGACAATTAGGGTAAAAAGTATGGTATGTTCTGCAAGACAGCAGAAGTGTTTTTTTCATGTAAAGTGTATAGTGATTAAAAGGCACAATTCTGCCAAAGCATTCAAGAGAACCACAGTGCAATATGTTCTCATAAGACTTTTCGTTGTGGCATCAACACCATCCAGCATGATTTGGTCCTTCTGCAAGGATGCTCATGAGATGAAATTACTTGTCCTCCTCCATTTCAGTTCCTTCCTGTTCCTAAAGTGAGAGGTCTGAACTCCCTCAGTAATCTTTCAAAGCATGACTTTACAAACCACTGTTCTGAGGACTCTGGTCTGGAACACAATCCACCAGGCACGTCACTGCATCTGCAATTCTCTGTAGGACTGATCTGCTACAATTTCACTTCTCTATTTATATGTAGGACACTTTTAAGCTGGAAACAATTGCTCTCACTTGGATAACACACATAGAAATCAACAATTATTGCACACCTCATGCACAGGTAGTTCTTAGGAAAAAGAATACATGACTGTTTTTTGTAGGAAATAGTATTTTTAGGACCAAAACATGAAACATAAAATGTGGTGTTGACAAAGCCTTAACTGATAATTTTAATATTGAACAGATTTTATTCTTGCACCTTATAGGGACTTGGTGGTTTGAGAGTCCCTAGGAAGGACTCAGATACTCAGGTTCTCTTCTGAGTGTCATTCTCAGCCTTAGATAATCAGGAGGTATGTCCTTAACTTTCCCTCTCTTCAATATCAGCAGAATAAACACACACCTTCTAGTAATTTGTTGCAAGAATTGCAAAGAAAGGTGGATATGAGAGCTGGATGCTGGGACCATCACAGTTCAGTTCCATATATCAGCCATGTTCCCCACATCAGGATTGGGCTTGCATTTTTGGAAAGAACTACATTACTCACAGGAGATACTGACATAGAAATGGTTTGGATTATGTAAATTTAGCTCTTGCTCACAGAATACCATTCATTATTCATTTCTTTAAAAATGCCTGTATCTTCATCTGCTGAAAAGACATTCAAATTATATGCCAACTCTACTTGTATCCAATAATTTCCAAAGGGGTAAGGGTAGACAAGAAATGAGTCTGGATGCTTCAGGAAGTGGAGAGAAACAGGGTTTTCTGAAGAAGAGGGGATTTTGGCTTCTGAGACTCAATGAGCTTACACCATTGAGTTTTGCAAGTGTACAGTTACTTCTGCAAAATACTATTTAAAACACTTGGAGTAAGGAGATAGATTGCCAAGAAACCTGTGTTATCTTGCACTGCTGTGTTACCAAACTGTTTGCCATGTGTGTTCCCAACATTTCAAGCAAATGAATGGACTAAGGTAAATGATTAACATTTTATCTTGCTTTGAACATGTTACATGTTTACAAGTTTGTAAACTAATTCATTCCAAATACCAGGAAGCAACTATTTTCCTCCTGTTGTTGCTGCATAAGTTCATTTTTTAATATAAAATTAAAAGATGCATAATAGTGCAAATGCACAGGACTCTTCAATAAGGGTAGATAGATTTACCATTTCTTAGCTGTCTACCACACAATTTCAAGATTTAACTAACTCTAATACAGCCTTTCAATTAAATGGAAAATTATATGTAAAACAGGAAAATTAATTAAATGAGCTATTTTTTTTTCATTCAGTAGCCTCTAATTATGGATCCTAAAAGTTAGCATCCCTAATATTTAAAATTACAGACACCACCTGGTTAAAAAGACTGAACATGACCTGCTGTAGGCACACAACTGGAAAAAGCATGCCTGAGAAACGTAGTCTCTTTGGCAGTCTCTTTGGGGCCCAGGAGGATTCTCCCCCAGCCTACTCACAATCTCCCCAGCCCAGAATTGCCCCCAGGAACAAAACACTGTGACCAGGTGCTATAGTTAGAACATCTGCTTCTGCACAGAGCCGCCAAGGCAACAGCATTCAGCTGTGACGTTTTCCAAATCACTAAGTTAGTACTCAGCTTGCTCCTGACAGTGTCAGAGCTGGCACTCCCAGTGACCTTTCCCACAAAAATGACCCAGATATGACTCCAAAAGCTCTGACTGCCACTCTAGGTCACCGACAAGAAGGTGTCCCTTTTTGTCAATGACCCAGATTACATCTCCGTTCCCAGATTATATCACTAATGGAATCTCCCCCCCCAGATTATACCACTGATGCTACTCAGGTGGACAGGTAGAAGGGCAAAGCAGCTCTTTTAAGAAAGGGGACAGATTCAACTCCAATTAAAGTTTCTTCAACCTTTATTCTTCTATACATAAGAATACGGTCATACAAATGCTCAAATTGGTGTTCCAGCCCACTCCCAACATACAAAATGTACACAAACCCCTATCTGCAAAAATTACTCCCTCCATCACTAAGAAATGAAGCTTTTAAATAACCTTTAAAAATAGTGTTTGAAAGAAGAACAGGGGTTTTTCCCCTCATAGTTCTTCCATCTCCAAAGGAAATTTGAATCCAGCAGCACAGCTCTGGTACACCATTGACACACCATAACATGGCCTTGACCACCACACCCTACAGTTAAAACACGGATAAGCTCTGGTACCATATACTATGGGGTCCTTCTTTGCATGGCCAAAATCAAACTCCAGTACTTTTTAGGCACAAATTTCCCCTTTTCCTGGACAGCACTAGCAATGTGTCCTTTCCTCTCAGAAAAGCTCATGGGAACTTTTTTTAATTAGTGACATGTTCTTTTTGAAAACAAACTACTTGGGAACACTGACACTGAAATGTCTACAGTGCAGTGCCATAAGTAATGATTGTTTTAATTCCTTGACAGGACTAGCTACCAACAATAAAACTTTTAATAAACATAGAAAATTATACCAGTCAGTTTGTCCAAAAAAGGCTGTCATAAGATACTGAAACTGATCCACTGATAAAGCAAGTAAAATAAGTAATAAACACTTTTTAACATTAAATATTCACCATATC
This sequence comes from Polioptila caerulea, assembly GCA_013397295.1. Taxonomy (NCBI): domain Eukaryota; kingdom Metazoa; phylum Chordata; class Aves; order Passeriformes; family Certhiidae; genus Polioptila; species Polioptila caerulea. Next base: position 561,951 of record VYXF01011541.1, read on the forward strand.
TTTTTCATAGTAATGATACTGAAACACAAATGCTAATAGAAGGACACAGTCTGTGTAAGCCATTTTTTCATAAAGAGCATTCTTTCAAATAAATTTATATTTCACTTCATTATCAGCCTGTGAGAAGCATAAAAATTCAAACACTTCAGAACACTTACTTGCATTGACAGAAGTTGCACAAAGGGCTTTTTTCTCCTCTGCAATGGATAAGCATGTCACCCCAGACTACAGAAGCACAAAAAGGTGGAGGAGATGCTACTCCCGACTGTTTTGCTGTTGGTGTCACCCTGAGGTGCTACATTCCAGCTCCATTAGGTGCTGTAAAAGACTTTTGCTTCCACATGCCCAACACACTCACTTTTACTTTTTAAACTAACACCTATTTTCCATCAGTAGCATCTACAGATAAAGGTGCTCAAAATGAGGGCTAAGTAACTTAGTACATATCACTTAATAAGTTACTTTTAAAATGCTTCCCTTGCATTTATCCCCCCTGCAGTTTTTGTGTTGAAGCTTCCTCCTGCCTCACTCACCACTGCTATGAACCCACACACTGCATTTGGAACTACAGCAATTGTCAATATATCAATGTCCATGGCTGCTTGATTTTACCTAGATTTGGTACCAACAGCACAAAGTTGAGAATAGTACAGGATTTTGCTTGTGCTTTTTGTGTCTGCTGGGACCTCGAGCACTTAGCAAGGCAATGAACCTGCAATGAGGTCTATGCTATTGTAATTTCACTTCTACTAGAACCTGAGGAACCTGTTTTGAGATGAATATGGATGCTATTATCACACCTACACACTCGTGCTCTGGGAGGAAGTGTCACAAAATGCCAGGTTCTGAAGTCCAGACGAAAGCAAACTAGGTCAGAGCAGAACAGCAACCTCCATTTTTGTCAGCAGCCTCCTGCCCTATTTTTAACTTGGTCTTTTAAGGAGGCTCTGTACCTCCAATGGCCAGATGTGCCACAGCTGAATCTTTGCAAACATGGCCTCTGACAGAGAAGAGGCTTATACCTGTTCTCAAAAGCCAGGGCTTTGAATTTCATTTTGGATCAAATGGCAATCAATGCAGGTCACAGGCTGACTTTTCTTCACACTTTTAGCAAGAAATGCTGCTCAATGAACAATCAGCATGTCAGACCTCCCTTCAGTATGAACACAAAAGCACAGTTGTTAGAGCCTTTCCAGCTCCACTTCGATATCTCTGCCTAAAGACACTATTCAGCTTCCATGCAAAGAGCAGTTCTCAGCCCAAAATGTCCTTCAAATTCCTAACTCTCTCAAACTGGTATATAGTACCATACATCCAACAAACTCCCATGAATGCCTAGCTTTAATTTGGATTTACCTTATTATTTCTATATGTACTCCTTTTCAATTTAATTTTTCACTTGTGTTCTTTACATAGTTTAAAACCTTACAGATCAGAAAATAACAGCACTTATATAATTTGTCCTTAAAGTTATATATGATAACACCTCTGGCTGCAAAATCCTGCAACTAACACTGGCATTATATTGCTGCACTAGTGTTGAAATAGGTACAACATCCACAGTAACCACAGCTTTGGAGAAAGAAACAGAAAAATCTTCCATTGGCCTGAAAAGCAGCAAGTTCCACAGCAAGTGCTTATGGAAAAATCACACTGTGCCACCATTTTTCAGAAGGTGTAAAAGGTACTTTCATTTGGAAGAAAAAATGGTTTATAAAATCTTAATAACTGAGAAAAAACAAAGATAATGAATACAGTTCTGAGCAAAGACAAACTTTCTTCATATGTTGCTGTCTAAGTCATCATCAAATTCTATCTGCCTTTTGATCTCACCAACTAGAAGCAGTGCAATCATACATGTCCCAGTGGGCAGTTCTTGTGCTCCATTCTCTAAGAATATTTAAAGTGTTCCCACTTCAGCTGGCCAAGGAAGTCTGTGCCTAGTTTAATTTCTCCATTAACCATAGACATAGACACAGAAATAAAATATTAAATTTTTAAAAAGCAAAACAAACAAACAAAATCCCAAAAAACAAACAAACAACTCCACAAAAAGTTCACTAAAATTGATTTTCCACTATACTGCAAAAACCCCACAGATAAATAGGTATCAAGCAGTGATGTGACAGGAATTAGTTCTGTATTTCACTTTCTCTTGCACACAATATGGGCTCCACTTATGCTAAGAAAGCCTGAGGCAATATGCAACTGTCTGAGGTCAGAACTACTATCTGCAAATAAACGGCAACAAGTATATCGTCTGCTCTATTTATTGAAGCATAAATCCTTTGGGGATCTGCTTGTTTTTGATTTAGTCCTCCTCCTCTTAGCTCATCTCCTTGAAGATCAGCAACAAAAGATAAAATCAAGATGTCCCTGACATTGCAAAGAGAATGACAGGACAATATCTACCTGATTTCCTTGACTCCCCATGATACATTAAGCAAATAAAAAGGCCACAGAGGAGGATAGGAGACTCAGTGACTAGACCACAGTACTTGGTTTCTCTCTTCTTTGTTTCTGACTCCATGTGGGATCACCTGTTACTTTATCAATCCCAGTGGGATAAAAGGCAAGAAAATTACTGGAACTCCCTCTAAAGCACCTGGAAACATAATGGGAGAGAAATACAGCAAAGAAGTCTCAAGGGAAAGTAAAAGGACAGAAACACTTATTTTGGCTCCTCTTTTTTACTCATGGCACAATCTCTTTCCCATTTTTATAAAAGATTTATTAGAAAAAGCAAATCAATCAGATGGACATCTGACATTTTCTTTACCTTCAGGTCGTCTCTCTCCAGAATATGATACTTCAACAACTGGTCCAGAAAGTGGATCTGACACAGAACGTGTCTTTAAGATAATGAGCTGCATATTGAGTAACTAAACCTTTTGTTTAGCTTGGGACAGGCAAGGGAAGTGAAGGTATGTCTGACTTGACTGGCAGTGAAACACAGCTATCTTTGACATTTGTGACTCAAACAACTCTGCCTGTCCATCTCTGAACATGAACATCGCTGGTGATCAGATATCAGTCACTTGAAAAAGGAATTACTCTGGCAGCTTGAAAAGTAGCTTGTTTTAAACAGCATTAGCCTCAAAATACCATGGCTTTCTAGAGGGATATTGAAAGAGTGTCTATAAGTCTTCCATGTGGTACCAGTCAGCAGTTACTGTTGTTGCTTATGTCAGGAGAGATCCGCAGTCAAAAGGGACAGCAAATGTCAAAATAAAAACATGAAAAACAAAATTAAAGCAGGAAACAGAAGTGGATCTGCAGTAAGACATTATGACTATTCACTTAGAGGAAACACAACTTCATCATTAAGCCAAAAAATGGCCCAAAAATGCAAAGAAAGGGAAATTTGTCATACACTGGAAATTAGCCTGGTGATGTAATGTTAAGAAACATCACTGGATGCAGTTCACTGAATAGCTGGGTGAGGGAAAATATTATTCATAAACATAAGGTCCAGTGTCCTGCTGGTTATCATAGACCTGACATTCTTTCCTATGCTCCCTTCCTCCCATATACACACAATTTCAATGACTTAAAGTATGGGGGAACAATGAAGAGGGCAACAAGCACAGCCTGAAAGGAGGTGTTTCACCAACTGGATCCCGGCTCTGAAAGAGTTACCTGGGGCTGCTCTCCTGCACTGCTGGGCAGTCCTGGACTCCAAAAAAGTCAGCTGGATTTCTAGCACAGTTGTCAAAATGCCCAAACGAAGCAAGAAAAACTCCTGCATCCTTCACAGTTGTTTCCCTCTCCAGGAATTTTTCTGATGTTTTTTATTACTTTTTTTTTTCCCAGAAGAGAGAATTCAAATTATTTCACATCTCAGTGGTAACGTGGCTTCAATACTCCAGCTAGGAGTGACAAAGTGACAAGTACAGAAAATTGTTTTTAAAAAAACATTTAATCACTTAGCATTCACATCTTAGAACTGCTTCATGAAGCCTTACCCAAAAGCTAAATATTGTCAAGAGATCTCTTGCCTCTGATTATTCTGTCAGCACACTTTACCACCCAAGCCCTAAAAAAACTTGAAGCCACTGTTCATGATATTAACAGGAACATGAATTAGTAGAATTTATAGTAGAATATTAAAATTGAAGGAGCTTTTAGTTTCTCTTTATGCAATTAACCCAGCAACAACAGCAAGCACTTTGAAATCACACTACTAAATAAAAATTCATTATTTGGGACAGCAAAGCACTGAAATGCTATGATATTTCTTATGTAGGGGGATTTAGCACTGCTAACTGCAGAGTCTTTAAATCAGTTTCTCTACAGAACTGTAAAGTCATAGGTGCCAAATATATATCTTTTTCTCATAATCCCATTCTTGGTATTTTCATGTTATTACTGGACTTCCTGGATAAATTGTTGCTAAAATAAGTTTGGCCTTTTTTCCTACAAAATTTGCCAAACCAACTGCTGGAATGCTTTTGTATTGTCCTCTTACTAGAAGGATTTCTGTAACATTCCCATTGACCTAATTGCAGGTTTTGGCCTGAAAAGATGACACGTTTCTGTGAATCTGGTAAAGCTGTTGAAACAGGGATACTAGAAATGAAGTACCCTTCTGGCCCCTTTCATCAAGCTCCAGGCTGAATCCCCTCAGGAATGTGATGGCATTTCTTCTCCCTGCTTTTTTCTAAAATCCTATTCTAAGCTGCTTAAAAAAAAAAAAGAAACAAAAAAAAAAAAAAGAAAAAAAAGAAAATCCGAATGAAATAACCCAAGAACTTAAGTAAAGACAGCTGGAAAGATGAAAGAGTGATAATGTTTAGATGTAAACCAAGCGACAAGTTCCAACAACTGGCAAGGACAAAATTTTGTCCCAGAAATGTGTGTTATTAAAGAATACAGTGTCAGTTGGGAAATCCCTGGAACCACAACACAATTACATTGTTTTAAGTCTTTATGCGGAAAGCATTATCATTACTTAGAGAAAAACAGGGTTTTCATATTTATATAGTAAATATAAGTGTGGTACATCTTACAGCAAGTAATTTTCTTATAGCAGGAGAAGAAAATAATAATCACAGGACAAAATTTATTGTTTGGAGATAGTTTAAAGCCAGGGTAGATACTAAAAGCCATCACTAGTCAAGCAATTCAAATTAAGAAATATATAAAAATGTGAGCAATATTGCATACTGTATTAGATTTAAAACACAGTTTACAGAGCCTCCAACCCAAAACAACTTCTTCTTTTGCCCCTGATGCAGATGAATCTTGCTCTAGACTAAGTCTCATTTTATGGCAGACATAGTGCCTGTAACTTGTATCCTTTAATATGGCAAAATGCTTGGATGTGCCCACAACTCCATTTGGAGTCACGTTTCAGGGACCCATATATAATCATGTCTCCACTGTATGTCTCTACTGTGCTGTGTTCCTGGTTTTAATATATATTCCTAATTTTCTAAGCTTCTGTCTCGATCAGGGCTTCCTTACCTGTGCAGATTTTCCCATCGTAGGTCTCGCACACCCAGTCGTGGCACTCGCAGAGCGGACCGTAGTATTTGCCAGACTCAGTCACTTGGCAGATGCAGACTCCACACTCACACCTGCCCCTGTCATTGCACAGCTTCCCCCCTGGGACACGGCACCTGAGCTCCGACTCGGCCTGGGACAGCCGGCAGGAGGCAGGAACACCCAAACTGCTCCTGGGGGGACAGCAAACAGAATAAGCTGCGGTCAAAGCCAGGGGCTGCAGCTCAGAGCTGATGAGAGCTTGGCTCGTTTGAAACCACCCTCCTGTCATTGGCTTCAGCCAATACCCAGAATGCTGTCCTTATCACCTCTTCAGCTGTGGTTGCAAATTATTACTTGCCTCAAATCACCCAATTTTCTTCATTTTCATCAGAAATCTCATTGCTACCCGCAAGAATGCTTATACTTTGTTTTACTTACCTTTTTAACTACATTGGCCTCATCTATTTTCCCATCAGGCATAACTTGTATATATGCATAGACACGTATGGTTTGATTATCCATCATGAAACATTTTGATCTTAATTATTTCAAAAATTTTAGAGACACCATATACATCCAAACATCTGGGTAGCAGAACAGCAATATATATCATACAGCACACTTAAGGTTGATTCTAATAAAATACATTTGCCAAAGTAATCCTTCTGGTTGTCCTTCAGACATATATGATCCATGCTTTCAATGGAAAAGGAAACCAAAGTAATCATGGCTTTCTGTGCAACACTGTAGGTTGTGGTTTTGGTAAAGGCAGCAGAATCCAATTCTAGATCTGTAGATTTGCAGCTCTGCCATGCAATTGTACCATGCACCAGAGCACATGGACATGAGGACTTTCAGGACATACTCAGGGAAGATCACACTTTGTCTCATCAGGAGCTGAATCATAGGAAAAAAGAACAAAGGACTGCTCAGGCCAAAAACAGGTCTTCACAATGCTAAGGAGTACTGAAGATATAGATGAATAGAAGCTGCCCTTCTCAGATAGCAGATTTTGCAAGGCTCTGAAGCAAAGGAGCTGCTGGCCCTAGGAGCCAGTGTTTGCTGGCTGTGGTGGAGGTGGAGAGTGAAGGGCAGTCCAGGTCACTGTGCCACTGCACCTAAGTGCAGCAATCAGCAGGGTTCTGTGGTCCGGTGCCTGCTGCACTCAGGCAGCAGAATTTAGAGATTTGGGAGTAAAAAATCATCACTAGCCAGCTCTTCTCTCTTCACTGCTTTCAGAGTGCGCATCTTGGGCATCAAATGCATTGTTGCACATGACTGCACTCGGCACCTACCTACTGAGGCTCCCAGCGACCCAGAGCGCTTCTCTCAGTGTCACCTTCAAGCAGACAGACAACAAACTGCGGCACCGCTCCCTCCGCAACCCCAGCTTCCACACTCCTGGCACCTCAAAATCAGTCGCGCCCCCCGGGAGGCTTGAGAGCCGCACTTACCGCAGGGCCGGGGGCCCGGCCGGCAGCGCGGGGCCCAGCAGCAGCCCCAGCCCCAGCCCCAGCAGCCCCGGGGCGAGCATGGTGCTGAGCCGCACCTGGAGCGCTCCCGCAGACGGGCGGACAGACGGGCGGACAGACGGGCGGACAGACGGGCGGACAGACTCGCCAGGCAGGCGGAGAGCTGCGGGCTGGACAAGCCCGGCTCCAGCGCTGCTCCCCCCGTGCTGCAGGGGCTCTGATTAGCTGCCTGGGAGCGGGATTTGGGCAGCACTCTGGGAAGGAGGCCGGTGCCAAACCCCGAAGTTTACAGTCTAGGCAGGGAAGTAATTAGAAACAGTTGCGCAGCCAGATGGTTGATTTTGATGTTTTAAAAGTGACCCGCTCACGGATATGAACGAACTGTCTCATTGTCGAAATACAGGCACCGTAAATATTTGAGGTATGTGTATCCCCCTGTCCTTTGACAGACGGCTGCTTGGGATAATCTGTGAAACTTGTACCGACGAGGAGACAGGAGCAGCGCTCCCCAGCTGCAGCATCCCTGCTTGACTGCTGGAGCACTTCCCTGGCGCCTGCCTGCCCAGGTCCGTCCCTTCCTCCTCCCCCTAAGGTCACCTGCTCACGTCACAGCACCGTGCGACACTGCGGGCTGCCAACCTACACCAGCACGAGTGACTGCACATTAAAAGTATTATTAGTTAGCCATTTCCTAATGCCTTATTAAAACACAGTCCAATACTTCATCGCAGCAGTGGGAGATTTTTGAATTGCTTTAAAATTAAGCTAAAAAGAAGGACAGTCTCTCCAAATGAATCAACTTCGGCAGATATGGCCACGCGCACTTCTTTATGCCGTGGAAAAGTTTTTGATCCCTCTGACTGTCCTGGGAAATTGCTGATTGCCTGATACTTCCCTGGGATGGAAAGCTCTTAAAGAAACAAACTGTGACCACAAAAGGTGGTAAGTTATAGGTGTCCTAATCTACACACACACACATGAATTTTTAAAGCAGGCAGCTGACAGAAGAAGCTTTCACTGGTTCTGAAGCCTGTATTGGACATTAAAGCCCTCAGCAGCTTTCTCAGAATGAAAAACTCTTGTTTCAATTTCATATTAAGTGTCTTATATACAACAGATTATACTGTCCAGAAAACATGCTAAGATTTAGTTAAAGTTCTCTGACTTAGAGGCTGCCTTTCGTATAAGTGGATGCCTTACATTTTACATAGTGAACTCAAGGCTACAATTCACAGCATTCCTGCTAACATAGCTAGTACTGCTAGCTATATTCCTGCAAATAAAAAAAAAAAAAAAAAAAAAAAGCATCGAGCATTTGAGTTTGTTCTGTTGGCCTTATATATGACAAAAGAACATTTAAAGTCTAGTTTGGGGCCTGTTTTCAGTCAAGTATCCACTTCGTTGGAGGATAAACTTTATCAAAAATCAAAAGAAGACACTGGGCAAAATCTGCTCTAGCATATTTGCAAACATACATTATTAATTCCTGAAGATATAAAAGTTAAACCCAAATATTATTCCAATAATATTTGGAACTATATCTGGAATAGTCCAACGGACTATTAAAACAAAACTTTTGTCAAATTTTAGTTATCATGAAGTTGGAAAGTGCAAACTTTCACTGTCTACTCATAGTGTACTACCTTCTTTATGACACATAATTTTACCCTAAAATACAAGCAAGCAGAATTAGGATATAAAAAAATCCAAAAGCCCCATATACAGCTGTTGCATGCCAAAACTATTTTTCACCAGTTTTGCTGCCTTTTGTAGTATATTTCATATTGCAATTCTGTTAAAATATTTTCTCGAGCAACGCAGATCATAAAAATCCTGTGTTGAGTGATCTGTTGGCTTCATTCCTGTGAAAGTTTACAGTCCTGCTAACCCCATGCATTTGAATTACTTTGATGGATGTAGTGAAAAAGGAAGTAATATTGGCAGGCAAATGAATAAATATTTATTTCTGACAGTCCTTGAACTTTGAAGTCCACATTTAATGTAGCACTATGTGTTCTATATGTGTGATAGTTTTTGAAACATATTTATAATGCTGCAGAAAAAAATATTAATAAATTAAAATCCTTTAGATTACAGAAAGGAGAACTTTTAAGAACAATGTGATTGTCAGAAATTCTCCTGCCTGAAGTGTCAATTTAGAGAAGAATAAATAGAAAGCCTTGCATTTTAAACAATAGTAATTCCCTTTTAGCACCAAATTTATCTTTAATCCACAACTTTAAAGCCTGCCATCTGTTCATCTTCCTCCTTTTTCCCTGAGCAGACTGCAGCTGACAGGTATTCAGAAGACTTTCAAGCAGACTACAAACTATAACTTCAAATGTACGAGAAGACATTCACCATGATATGATGAACCTATCACTGTCTTATTTTTTATTTATTTACATCTGTCATGTTTTGAAGAAATACACACCTTTTGGCTGTGGACCTTTTGAATTTGGAGAAGGCATACTTACACAGTTGAAGGGTGCAGTATTTGAAATGTGCACTCATAGCTTAAATTTAATAAATGCTTTCGTGTGTACCTGTCTCTGATACAATATCTCAGTGCTCCCTTAATGGATTTTAACCTGTCCTCAGATTATTATTTAATCGTTTAAGCATAGAAAGTTTGTATGCATGCATGTGTGAACATGCATTTAAAAAATAATATATATATTTATACACATATGATGCGTATGTATTCAGGAGCTAATTGGCTTCCAAATAGACTGTAAATTCAATTTAAAAGGAGTCAGTCTCTTTCTAAATGGGAACCAGATATGCTGCCTTGAGAACTGCTCACTTCCTTTCAGCCAATCCTGTACACAACCCTAAGGAACTTTATTTTCTACTGAAAAACATACATCTACACAAAGCACAGCACTCATAAAATGCTACTTTTCCTGCATATTGGAGTTTCAGACTAAGGCTCTAGACCTGTAGCTGCTTGGTAATTGTATGGTTTACAAGTGGTAAAGTCATTGTTTGCAGAGTAAAGGTAGAAAATAGAAAGTCAGCTTATTGCTGATGAGGAGTAGAAACTGGAACACACCTGCTAATACTAAACAGCCTTTTCAAAATAGGCAATAGGTTTAAATAATACTTGTCAGACTCAAAACTACTTCAAATAAAGATATGGAGTAAAAAAAAAAATAGGTGCTGTTAAGCACACTTACACTTGAATCTCACTTTTTAAGTGTACCCCTGTTACTATTCTTGATAAAAGTTTGCAGGATAAGGTAGAGACATTGGGATAAACTTTTACCTGCAATTTTATTGACAGTAGAGGAAACAGTAGGGTAATTTCCTATCCAAACGGGTGAAGGTTTTGTGATTTCATAGTCTTCTGAACTGTGTAAAAACTAAGCTGCAAGCCTGAGGATAGACAAGGTAATTCATAGGCAGTGTTTTTTTTCTAAAGGCAAACAATATCTCAACTTCAACTTTGCCAGAATTGTTTTTATGACAAATCAAATAAGAACAGTATTAAAAAATAAGTTAAAAAATGTAAGAAAAAAGATTTTTTACTGTAGGAGTGGTCTCATGCTGGAGCAGAATGACCAGCAATGTTGTGGAATCTTCACCCTTGGACAAAGTCAAAAGCCATCTGGACAGGGTTTGGGTAACATGCTTTAGGCTATCCTGCTCTAGGTTACACAAAGATCCTTTTCACCTCAAATATTTCACTAATTCTATGACTCTGATGGCATAATGTGCTATTGAACAAGGTTTGATTCAGTTCGGAGAGGCATATGGACTCTGCCTACTCCTTTATTACAGCCTCCTAGTGAATATTTTAATTTTGTTGTCACTTTAATAAAGCCATCAGCTTTGCAAAACCCATTCCATGCTATTCTTAAGGATTTTCTTCTTAATAAAGCAAATAAAAATGCACATAAAGTGAACAGTCTAAGCTTTAAAGAAAGGAAACCATCAAAACCTATCAAATATTCCTCCTGGGTTTCCATTGAAGCCCTTTTAGTAACAGCATGGGTTTGGAAGAGTGGAGACTTAGGCATTCAAATGCAAAGGCATTCAGTTACATAAAAATTTTCTAAAATTAACCAGAAGCTGAAAATTCCACAGATCAAACAAGTTATTGTTCCTCCATAAAATGTGGAACAACAGGAATTGTTAAGTGTCCAGTGATTCTTCTGTCATGATATACAATCACTAAACTAGATGACTGTAAAGATCTATGACAAAACACTTTACCAGCCATGAAGGAAATTGTTTGATGGAGTTAACTAAAATCTGTCTAAATTGAACAGTTCAGAAATGCATTCAACTGTTGAGAGTCATCACTGTGGTAGTCAATGTCATCCCTGGAAAGGAGCAGGAAAGAGTTCACCAGAACTGTACAGAACTGAAAACCTTGTGGTAATTTTGCTGACATGACATGGAATCTAGGACAGCTGATGGTATCACATAGGGAATACAAATAGCTTTTGGAGTTACAGGATCAAGGTTAGAATAAAATAAAAGCTGAGCTGGTCTGAATGTAGCTGGCCTGAATAGTACAAAATATAAGCTACCCAAACAGTTCATAGGCCAATATTAATCAAGACATTATTTTGCTATACTCTCAGGTAAAACCTTAGCTTACTCCTTCATGCCTCAGTTGAAACTTCAAATAGCTGGTAGGTCTTTTGTTTGTTCAGTGTTTGCTAGTGAATTCCCCTACACAGTAATAATACCCTGCTTTTACAGGGCTTTGAGGAAGCAGAAGATATTTGAGCACGATCATGCAAGAAAGCTCAAAATGCCAGCAACAATAGTGCATTTTAAAACCCAGTCTACTGCATTCTTAACTGTTTAGCATTTATTTCAGAAAGCAAGTAAAGCTCTGTTATAAGCCAAGCTAACAGTATCATTGAAGAGTCCAAGAAAGAAAATAAAAGGCATACAATTTTTCACCATAAATTACTACTTTATGGTCAATTTGTGCCTTATTTCTCAAAGGGACAAGGTTTCTTGATGCTGGGAATCTTGAAAAATCAAAAATTGTGGGAAATACTATTTTATTTGTGATTTTTTAACTAGTTATCTGAATAAGTTACAATGAAGGATCATTCTCATCCTAAGGATAGTGAATCAAAAAAATGGTGCTGTTGACTTCTTCTGGGCAGAACTGTAGTAACCCAGGTTGAGTGCCTAAATTGAACACATGCACACCAGATTCTCCAGGGCAACAGCAACCATCTTGTATGGTTTCAATGATCTGTCTTGCACTGCTTGCTGTTAAACCAAAAATGAAGGAGAGACAGAAATTAAGGAAAAGGAAGCACGGGAAACCACCATTGCCCTTCTTCTGAGAACTCTGTACCTACTGGAAGCAAACTAATTCTACACAAAGCAGCAGACTTGGGACTCTCCTCAAGGTGTGAAATTAAGAAAACCATACTCCGTGTCCTTTATTCTGGTTCATCAATGTTGACACAGGTCACAGACACTCAAGAGTGACAGTTTTTAACCCATCTCAATCTCACTGAGTTTCTCTTCCTGTCATTTGTCAGATGCTGCTCTGTGACCATTTCTGTTATGGTTACACGTGTCTGAGTGAAACCATTACTAGCCAGAGCCATAAAGGGCAGATAGGTGGAAGCAAACTGGGCTGCTCCGCTCATCTGATTCACGAGGGGCCCCAATAATACCAGGGTGCTGCTCAGCATGTGCAGAGCAGGACTTCAGACTATGGGAGACCTTTGTGTTAACCACCATGAAGATGACTAAGGACTTGGACACCCTGAGGCTAAAGAGAAACAGGTGGGAATTTTGCAGTTTTGATCTTGTATCCTATGCCAAAATGATTGAATCTTACTTTGGGTCAGAAGTTTAATTCTGAATTGCTAAATGATATTTTGTGACCTTTTTTAAAAGCTCAAGCATAATTTCAAAATGAATATTTCATGAATTCTTTTTGTCATTATAGACAGCCTGAAATCTGATCAAGCACTGTGTTCTTTCATAAGTGGTAAATCAAATTCTAACAATTGCAATCCCAATAAGATCAGCTCCTTAGGAAGTTTTTAAAATTTGTTTGCATTACTCTTCAATTACTTAACAGACACTTAGGGAAAGTAAAGACAATAAAGCAAATAACGTTCTAATAAGTTCAGAAGTAAAACCAGGGCTTGAGGGCTATCCAAATTCTGTAAGGAAACGTAGAATAAATAGATGCTCTGAATTCCCCAGTTTTTTTAGGAGTGATCTCTAGGAAGCTTTTGTTTGTTAATTACCTTTAATTCAGGAAGATCTTACTATGTCTGCAGATTATGTTAGAGAAATGAAAGTTATAGTTAAGGCTGAGAATTCTTCCCTTGAATTCTTAGTACAAATCTTCTGGAATTCTCCAAAATTTTCTTTTAAATGGACATCTTGTCATGGCCAATTTCAAACATATGTTGAAGTTTGAAGGATGAATAAGGAAATTCCTTTATCTGGTCCTGATTTGTAGAGATGAGAGGTAAATCTTTGCTAAGAAATATCTTTTATTTTGACCTATTTAACATTACTGTAAAGTAATGTTGTAAGATTAACTCCCAAATTCTGTCTTTATCTATATGTTTCTGGCTTGCTTTATAGGTCAGTGTAAATTTTCTAAATCAGAATTAAAACAGACTTCAGCCCTAAATATTAAACATTGTTAGAGATTTTGAAGGACTAACAGGTTCTTTGCAAAATTATATCAGCAATTTTACAGATACCTAAGTTCTCCATCTTATCCTCACATCCTTATCGCCACTCAAGTACTAAAAGGTTCATAATTGCTTTTCATGTGCCAGATCTGAAAGTAATTTTGTGGTTAAATAGCAAAGCAAGAAAGGGCTTTTCCTTGGAAACAGGAGACCTTCACCGTCTGCACAATTCTATGAATGGAAGACTACTGTTTCACCTTTGCACACATACAGCTACATCAGGGTATCAAGGGCTAAACCCTTCTTCCAGCCTTAGCATCATCTGCTGCAAGTTGTGCTCACACAGGCTGTCGAGGAGAATTCAGTCTTCTGCTGAAAGTGTGGGTCCCCATTAGCAGCTTGTGCTTCACAGAGCAAGGGCAGGTAACAACAACACATTACCAAATACAACACCAGGTAAATGAAGTGCCAAATACATAAGGAAACATGTACTCTATATAATACAAACCACATGTAAGGAAATTAATTCCTTCTTTTTGGGAACTCATTAAACAATGTCCAAATTACTGCAGCATATTTTGAACCCCTCTCCAACACATGACAGATGCTAATACATGAATTCAGTGGCAGGCCACCAAGGCAGTTGGAACTGGAGCACTTGTTCCATGAGGAGAGGCTGAAGGAGATTGGCTTTTCCAGCCTGAAGGAATGATGGGTTTGGGGGCACCTAGGAGCAGTCTGCCAGATTCTATGAGGAAGCTGTCAAGAGGACAAAGCTGGGCTATTCCCAAGGGTGCATTGCAGGAGGACAGACAGCTGACAAGGGAGGGTCCAAGTGCATGTCTGAAAAAATATCTTTCAGCACAAGGACAGTCCAGTACTGAAACAGGCTTACCAGGGAGGTTGTGCAGTCTCTGTCTTGGGAGGTTTTCAAGACCCAACCGGATAAAGCCCTGAGCAAGCTGGTGTGATCTCATCTCTGAGCTTGGTTTCAGCAGATCAGTCAGACCAGATGGCCTCCTGAGGTCCTTTCCAACTGGAAAACCGTTCTACTGAGAATTATTTTTCAGAGGCCATGGATATATCCATAGAAAAAATGTTACACAAAGTCACATCTGCTGGCAAATGTTGATTTCTTTTGTTTAGATATAGCTGCAACGTTTCACTGTTTGCAACTGTCAGTTTTCATTTAAGAGATGCTATCACCAACAGCATAATGCTGCCTAGCAACTTCTTCCAAGTAATGAAACGTTAAGTGGGGAGGAAGAGACAAAATGGGAAGAGTATTATTTGTCAGCACATTTATTCTTAAATTGTTTTGCTTTACAAATTTTTTCTCATGAAACATCAGCTGACTGCTATCAAAAACTGCAAACACTAAAATTAGGTGCTTAAATTTACTGGAATTGCTAATGCTGGTAATGCATGTAAGTAGTGCTGGCAGGACTGCATCTGTAATACTGAGGCCAGCTCCCTAACTGGCTTATTAGTTTTGGTTGCCAACATCAGATATAATTTAAAGGACCCTAATACAATTTATGCCATACACTTTCCTTTAGCTTTCTGGGGTATTTTGCTAAGGGCTTTGTCTTTTGAATTCTATTCCACATATTTACCATCTCCAGAAAGTTATAGGTTAACATTGTCCCCCATCATTCAGTTTCATTTAAACATAAATTTTACACAATTTTCCTTTTTTAAAAATTTGTTCAAGAAGATAAAATACAGATTGGAACACGTCAACCTGATTTAAAGAAATAATTTTCCAAGTATTTCTTCATCTGTTTATTTGTGGTATCTCTTTAATAGAATAATCTAGGCTAGAAAAGGCCCCCAAGACCATCTACCTCAACAAGTAAAGATATTTTTATGAATTTATTTTACTGTGGAGCTCGAGACTGGGCTTTTACAAGGCTCTTTAGTAATCTGAAAATTAACCAGACCAGCCAGTGAAGTAGGGGCACAGAAGTGCATCAGTACTAAAAAACGCCCTAAGATGTAAAAGTAGAGTTTCTTACCAAAATAAATAACCTATCCTAGCACTTGAAGAGCAAAACGAAAACCAAAAACAAATCCCAAACCAACAAAAAACCAAAAAGGCTGAAGCCCAAGCTAAAGCCCTACAAAACTGCCGCAGCAAGCGGCGCCTCGGCCGGCGCTGCTGTTGGCAGAGGGGCAGCGCGGGCTCCGTCCCGCGCCGGGCACCGCTCGTGTGTTTCGGGGCGCAGCGAGCACGGTTCCAAGCCGCTGTGGGGCTGTTCTGCGAGACGGGACCGCCGCGGAGATCACTCCCGGCGGCGGGGCCGCCAAGCCACCGCTCTTCCCGGGTGGATTCTTGAGCAAGGCGCGGGTCTGTTCGTTCCGAGGCGCCCGTGCGCGGTCGGCACCGTCTCCTCCGCACCTGCTCCCTCCCCGCCCGCCCCCGCCGCCGTTGCCGAGAGACTGAGCGCGGCCGCCGCCGG
>VYXF01011541.1:578157-693292 GCA_013397295.1 Polioptila caerulea
CCGTCCTTCCCCCGCGGTGGGAGGGGGCGCTCCGGGCCGGCCGCCGCCGGCCTTCCGCCGCGCCCCGGGGCCCTCCGCAGCCCTCGTCACGGGGGCAGAGCGGGGCCCTGCGGCCGGCAGGCCTCTTCGGGGGGCTCTCGTTTCACGGGGCGGCTGCGGATGGGACGGGGGCGGCCGCGGAGAGCTCCCTCCCCGAGGGGCGCGTTCGGCTGGTTCGCAGGGACCGCGGGCTTGGCGTGCTTGGAGGGAGCGGTGCACCCAGGCCTGGGATAAATCTATTTAATGAGCAGTGTCGGGGGTTCGTACATCGAATAGAGAGAGAGATGCTTAATGTTGTTTTGTTACTGACATCTTTTTATTTTACTGCTGTCAGTAAAATCAGAGACATATTTCTAGAAGGATGAACGTTTCTGACGGCCCAAACGTGCAAACGTGGCTTTTAAGTCATCTGTGATTTGGTAGGTTAGCTGTTGTTGTATTCAGGCAAATATTTACACCGAGAAAACACTATGAATGCTATTTGAGTCTTTCGAGTTTGTCTTAAGCATCATCAGTTTCCTGGTTCATTTCATTGCTCCTTTCCATTTTTATTTCCTTCCCCAGCAGCCTCATTCCACCTGCCCTCTGAGTGATCAACAGAGAAATGATACATATTAACAATGAACTGTGCTCTGCTGCATGAATCACAAAAGCTGAAGTTTCTTAACTTCGGGAAGGGGGTGAGAAATCTCATTTCTTTGAGTTTGTCTCACTGGAGGCTAAAAGTCTCCAGCTCTCTTCAAGTATTTACATATACCTTTGGAGACTTTTAGAAACAGTTGGGTTTGTTTTCATTTGGTGGGGTATTTTGTTTTGTTTTGTTTTACCACTTGGTAACTTTCAAAACTGTAACAGTTGGCAAGTCCTTTGTGCTTTAGTCCTCTTATTTGGTTCTCCTGTTGTATTTTAATCTGAAATGTGGTCCATCACAGTTCATTGCCGTTTAAGCTATACCACCTGCAAATATAACTTACTCTGATTTGACTTATTTCCAGCTCCAGGACACTGCTGGTACCACGAACAGTATTTAGATCTGTATGGCATTCATCCAAACCTAAGTATTGAGTCAAAGACATTTTGTGTCTTAAACCTTCACAGTAGAAGATGAATAGTGTCACACTGTGTTGTAGGGAGTAATGGGCTTCTGGACCTGGCCCTGGAAGACTTCTACAGATGAGGATGTCTTCTTGAGACATGAGTAGTTCATGATGAGATAGAAATGGTACTGGCTTCTGGGGAGTTGCCAGTTTCCTCCCCACCTGCCTAGGTATTTAGGAGTTCAGTCTGTTGCAAATAAGATTTTTGATGTGGTCATGAGTAAACTAGAGGTGTTGCATTCAAAAATAATTTTTACTTTGTTACTAATAGAATGCTTCCATGGTTGGATCTCCTTTAGATTTTGAGCGTGAAATCTTTTGGGAATAAAGAGCAAAGTGAGCCTAATGTGGGTGTTACAGGTTGAATCATATTTTCTTTTTCTTTCAACCTTTCTCTGTTCTCCCTTTCATTACCTTAATAACATCTTTTATTTCAAGTGAAGTTTCCTGGATTGGTTAAATCCTGATAAGCATCTTTCTTTGTGAAATACCAGTTCTAAACTACAGTTGCAAATTGTCTTGGTTCTACTAGGTATTTTCTTTTTCCTTTCTTTATTTTCTGTGATATTTTCATCTTTTATCTCTGTCTTTTTTTTTTTCTTCCCCTTCACAGTGAGGACAATCAAGTAGTGAAACAAGTTGCTCAAAAAACCTTCTTTGTTGGAAGTTTTCAGCACCAGACTGGAGTAACCTGAGTAAATTGCAATAGCCTGGGCTGTGACCAGAGTTGATACTGCTTGAGCAGGAGGTATGACTGGAGACCTTCTGAGGTCACAGAACCAAATAATGGTTTGGGTTGTAAGGGACCATCTAGTTCCACCCCCACTGCTGAGGGCAGGGATAAGACAAGGTTGCTCAAAGCCCCATTCAGCCTGGCCTTGAATACTGACAGGGATGGGACATCCACAACTTCTCTGGGCAACCTGTTCCAGTGCCTCACCATCATCACAGCAAAGAATTTCTTTGTAATATCTAATGTAAACTTACTCTCCTTAAGGTCATTTGCCTTTGTCCTGTCACTACATATCCTCGTGTAAAATCCCTCCCCAGGGACTGTAACCCCCTTTAGGTACTGGCAAGCTGCTCTAAGGTCTCATTGGAGCTTTGTCCAGGCTGAACAGCTCCAACTCTCAGCCTTTCTTCATAGGAGAGTTGCTCCAGCCCATCTTGGTGGCTTCCTCTGGACTCATTCCAACAGACCGATGTCTTGTGTTGCAGGCCCTGGAGCTGGGCCCCTGGAGAACCTAGGTGGGGTCTCACAAGAGCAGAGCTGAGGTCCTTCCAACTTGAACTGGCTTATGATTCTATGAACTCTCAGTTTTCCTTTTTTTTTTTTTTCTTCCCTCCAAAATAAAGCCTTTGTTTACAGTACCTAAAGGCTATGGTTACAGTACCAGAGGTTATGGTGCAACTTTTAGGAACTGCCCTGCAGCAAGGGCATGTCAGTTAGTTTGTTTCAAAGGGAAGATAAGAAGGTAAAAAAAGAAAAAGTCCTAATTCTGTTTTCAGGACGTCAAGTTTAAAATATATAAGCATTAATTTTTTTTTGTTAGCATATCTTAAAGGATAGAAAAGGAAGGATTTGGGAAGGCAAGAATATTTCAGTTTCTTTAATAATTATTTTAACAACAGTTGTAACAAATCTAAAAGAATATAACCACCATTTATTTTAATTTTTATGTATTTAAATAGTGAAAAGATGGATATGCAAGGTTCTAGGCAAACTAGCATGTAATTAATGATACAACAAAATCCCAGAAACATTAAAATAATCACTTAAGCTGGCATGCTGCCAGCCATCTGCCTAAGGAGAAGCTCCTTTCCACTCCATTCTAGGAGGGATGCCCTCGTTCCTTTCTTTAGAACCCTGAAAAATTGATCCACAGTACTCAGAGCATGTTAAGTGAGATATTATAGAGGATGGGTTGCTCCTTGAATCCACTTAAACAATGACCTGGTACTGCCTGTCCTCTTACGTTCACAAAGGGCTAAACACGTTCTCCACCTGGACATGGGTTATGCAGCAAAAGCAAATTCCAGAATTCTGCTCTCTTGTTTTTTTCCCAGCAAGATTCTTACTAAGGATGTTGCTACATGTCTTTTGGGCTCTGACATGTATGTATATAGACTACACTGCAGTTGGCTGATCCTAGGTCAGAAAATGGTGTAGGGGTGGGTATGTGGCCCACAGTCAAAGTGAACTTTCAAAGTAAACCAGCTGTTAAACTGTGCAAATGTATTTGTGAAGGAAATACATTGCCATTGGTATTTACTCTGCATATAATTACTGTGCATTCAGTGGCCATCCTTACATTTTTGCATTTTATGAGCCATTCTGACAGTGTAATTGTAGGACTTGGAAAGTTATCATGCTGACTAGTCATGCGAACAACCAGCCTGTTAGGGGGAGGTGGAGGGTACTCACCAGTCTTGTGCCTTGGTTTCCACTGAAAAGCAAAAGCTGGCTACTTGTACAGGGAAGTAGCTGCTTCATGCTTGGATGTGTTCCACCTTTGGGATACTTAGGGAGCTGTGGCTGCATCACTGCACCATATAAATATATGTGTAGTGTCTTCAAAATTGAATATTGCAGATGTTAGAAGGGTTAAAGTAAAAATAACATTGTGTGACAGTAGCAGTAGACTCTATATCTGACTCACAAGAGATCTGCCTTTCTATGCAATGAGATATTTGATTCTGCTTGCTGAGTATTATTTTGGCAACATCTCAGAGGAAGAATTTATATGTTAGAAATATTGTAAGAGCATTGTCCTTAGTCGATAATAAGGTGAAACACAGGAAACGTGTTGCAAGCAAAGAACTAAAGTCAGAACACCTGTCTGTTTTTAAATTGTCAGCCTCAAGCAATTTTTAAACCTTTCTCAGCTGTGAATCCCAGTCCTGGTTTTTTGGTCTGGGATTCTGTTAGTAAGTACAAGGTATCATCAGTTGTTCTTTCCTACCAGTATCCAAATGAATTGAAAATCTGAATGTAATTGATTTTTAGAGTATTTCCTTCAGTGTACCTTCTTTGTGAGGAAACAGCCTTATTTTTAATAAATACTAAAGTTTGGTCAGTTATTAGCAGTATATTGTGCTTAAATAAGAAAGAGATCTTTCAGAACATTTCATCAGATACAATAGTGATACCACACAGAGAAAAAGTACTAAAATAAGCTCTTACTTGAAATTAGTTATGAGTTAATAGCATCTGTGGTGGCATGTGCTATGAGATTGTATCCACTGGAATTCTGTCTTTACCCTTCTAAAATAAATATATCTGTACTGTTGTGTATGCAGCTTGTTCACTTCAGATTTTTGCTACATGAAAACAAATACTGAAATGTCATTTAACTGTACCTGTACCCAAAATCAGAAATGGAAGAACTTGTGGATGCAGGGAGAGGGCAATAGAGAAACAGTGTCAGTTTGCAAAGAAGGAAAGGAGAAGGCTATTGATGAAAGAATGAGAATTTATATATGTTTCCTATAACCGTTCACCAATGCATGCTGAAGTTAAGAACAATCAATTTCTTTAAAGTAGCCTGTACTTTGGGGCTTTTTTAATGTATGGAAATGGGGTTTTGTGATCATAATATGTGTATGGGTGTTCACATCATCTTCCTGCCACCCGTTTTAGCTCACACATTTTTAATTATTGTCTTAAAGTGTGTGTGCTGCTTTCTGTGTCCCTGCTCTGGAAGAAGTTGGAAGCAGAGTTGACATTTTCAAAGAAGAGAGAATTGAAGAGAGTGCTTGTAGGTAGCCTGCCTTGGGAGGACCTTCAGGCAGTGCTCACATGATCTCAAGTGACAAAGTCAATAGACAATGAGAAAAAAGTATGTTGGAAGCCAGGCATTTCTGATTCCAAGGATTTGTCTGATTTTTGAACTCTCTTTCTATAAGTTGTAGGTAGGAATATCTGCTTTGTTTTCCTGTTTATATTTCTGTGAAGTCATTTTTCAGCTGCCTTCTTTGTCAGCCAGAGCCTTTATAAGCATGTTTTCCTCACTTTGTGATAGAGATCTTTTAGGCAGATTATGCTATACAGTGAGCTTGCTTTATAAACGAGACTCAGATTTCTCAGCTTTTGATGTTGTGGAGGATCAGCTACTTTTTAAAAATTTGTCTTTTGATTTTTTTAGGAACTGCATATTTCCATCAGAAGGAGAGTCTTGCACTAGTAGGAATATTGGAAACTGGGTTATACCTTCTTCTGACCCTTTTTTTTTCTGAAGTGCATAGTGGGTCTTATGTTCACCCCAATCATTGTCCTGGCATACTTTCATTTCAGCAGAAGCTGCAAATTTAGTGGGTGGGGTTGGTTTAAAAAGTGTAGAGGTTGCAGAACATGCCTGAAGTTCAGAGATAGAAAGGAAGAGAACAAGGCTGCCCTAATGGATCTCAAGAGGCTCAGAGTGTGAGTAATTTTTTGTTTAGTTTTATTCCTTTTAATTTGCCTTTACAAATTAAAAATAGAGGAGAAATTTAAAAGGCACTATATTACTCCCTGAAAAAGTTGACACCTGCAATGTGAATTTTCATTGCTTCTATAAAGTACTCCAAAGAAATGTGAAGTGGTTGTAGCCCCAAAACTCCTTGATATTTTCGGTTTCCCGTCTTAAAGCCTGTTTTTGCCCTGCACCCAGTATGTCTTAAAAACACTGCAGCTGGAAATACGTCCTAGGGAATGTATTAAGCCTTTCACATTAATAACAGGTTGTGATCAAAGAAAGACCTAATGACGTATGTCGGAATCAATGCAGGAACTGCAGGGGTGGATTTGTATCAAGGTTAGGGAGGACTGCATCCTCCCCGTTAGCACAGCTTGGTGCGCTGCTCGCTGTGTGTCACATGCTGGAAGGAGTTCGTGCACAGCTCCCCTTCTCTTCATCCTTCAGCTGGTTCCTCCCAAAGAAACAAGTGCAAAAGGGATTTTAGCAGTCCAAGGGTTAAATTTCTTTACATACGTGTCAGAGTTCCAAAACCGCAGCACATGGAAAAGTGTGTGTTCCCTGGTAAACTAAAAGTAGTGAGAACAGCTCATAAAAGCTCAAAAGCAACTGTGGTATATTTTGAATAATCTTGCTGAAGACCATTTACAAAATATTATTGGTTTGTCATCTTCATTCTGAATTTTTTGTGTGCATTTCTGGTCATTTCAAGTAGAGAAATAAACAAGCTGATTCTTATATTCCATAACATGTCCTACCTTCCATTTAGTTTTATATACAAGGAAATTTATTTATTCAAGACTGCCTCTTAAGAATTCTAATCTCTTTAGTCACAACACTTATTAGCTCAGTTGGTCAGAGCTTGGTGGTAGTAATGCCAAGGCTGTGGGTTTGATGTCCATGTGCACCATTCACTTAAGAGTGTGACTTGATGATCCTTCTGGGTCCCTTCCAACTCAGAATATTCTGTGATATCTGTGATTGAAGTACATGAACTGAATCCATTATGGACATTTATTATGAACATCTAAAGTTCATGTTATTTTCTGTGCCTGGACCTATTAAAAATTACTTGAACAAACAAAGAGGCACTGGATAAAAGGATAAGTAGGAATGTTATTAGAAGGGTATGGCTAATTTTCCTACACACCAAATATATAAATAAGAAATGCTGAGAAAAGCATAAAAACAACATAGTCTTTCTAATAGACTGTTGATAATTATTTGCTTTTGTACCCAAATGGACATAGATTGTTATTTCAACTATCATTTATTAAAAAGAAAAAAAAATCAGTGACTACACAAAAAGCAGTTTTTCATATCCTGACCCTTTTCTCTTAATTATTGATTGCACTTATTTTACTAATTCTCTGTTTATTTCTGCATCTTTTCTAAAAACTTACTAGAGCACAGGAATAGCCATTACCACAAATAGTAAACATAAAATTATTATTTTGTTGTTTCACTGATTAGATTTTGAGCAACAATTTCCAAAAGAACATACTTGTAAGGGACGTTTTAGGCAGTGTTTTGTCCCCTAAGGTTTTGTGAAATGCAGCTCCCAAGGCATTGCAGTAACTTCTTATCACTATGCTAAATGTAGCCATTTTAAGGTTTCATGACCTCAAAAAGCACACCAGTAGCTCTGAGACTTGAAACATTTCTGGTTGTGCTTTGGTCTTAGTAGAGAAAAAGAGTCAGTCCATTACACTGGGAAATAAATAGGAGAAAATGGAAAAAAATTCTGAAGAGGAAGTAATGAATTCAGTTACAAAACAGAAGTGGGAGCATGGAGCTTGAGCATGAACATGGAGCATGCAATCTCTGTGAATATTATTTCATTCTTCATTTGTTAGAGAAGGATTATTAATATATAATATTCATTTTACAGTATTGGCATGTTTTTAGT
The DNA here is from genome assembly GCA_013397295.1 of Polioptila caerulea. NCBI lineage: Eukaryota > Metazoa > Chordata > Aves > Passeriformes > Certhiidae > Polioptila > Polioptila caerulea. The sequence goes on from VYXF01011541.1 coordinate 585,657, forward strand.
GACAGCTTACCAGTTTTACTTGTGCCAAAGTTGCTGAAAATGACCATTAAAAATGAATATAGGTGTCAGAAGTTGTCCTTTATTTTGTGCCTTTATATTATTTCTGTTTGTTTTAAAAAATCAGTTATTGCATAATGTCAGCTTCTCTAGCTGGGAACATTAGTACAAGACCTCAGCCCTGTTACTGTGTGGTTTGTACAAAGACCAATGGTTCAGACTTGGTTTTACAGAGACAGGAATTGACCTCTTGAATCTGAAAAACAGAGCAGGCGTAGACTTTGAGGGACTTGGAATCAGATTAGTGGTTTACATTTGCCATAACAGCTAAAAAGAAGAGACAGACAAGGATGCAAGCATAGTGTTTGGACATGAAGCAGCAGCCCATAGGATTGAAAAGGCCAGCTGAGACCAAGCACATGGGCACTTCTGCAGTCCTGAGCCCACTGCCTCCAGCTAATCGAGGACAGTGTTTCCTGCATTCATATTACAGTTGTCATTGTGATACTTGGGGCTGTAATTACCAGGGCCTGTAGTGACAGGACAAGGGATCAACAAAGTTAAACTGGAAAAGGGAAGATTTAAGTTGAACATAAGGAAGAAATTCTTGACAATGAAAGTGGTGAGACATACAGGCTGTTCAAAGAGGTTGAGGTAGCCCTATCATTGAAAAGTGAGCAGAGCTTTCAGCAACCTAATCTAGTGAAAGATGTCCCTGCCATTGGCAGGGGAATTGAGTTAAATTATCTTTAAAGGTTTTTTCAAACTCATACCATTCTGTGATTCTATCTTTTACTAGTTTTGGCAAACGTTTGGTGGTCACAGGGTAGTGTCACCTACAAACACTTGGTCCAGAGTAAAGGTCCAGAACAAGGTCCCAAGATCTTGCTTTCTTCTTCTCCCTCACTTTGCTGGAAAAAAAAACAAACTCTAAGGAGTTGTATTTCACGAGCAATAGAATTGTATTTCATGGACAGACAGTTACTTCTCAGGAGAGTACATCTTCCTCATCTGGTTAGATTTGTTTCGACTCTGGTATCCATGAGCTGTGTCTGTGGGAAAGTCAATACTAGGATATAACTCCCCTTTACTGCTCTCCTGGCATGTCCCCTAGTTGTGGCTCACATGGCTGAGCATACAGAAGGCTCAGTCAGTGCCACCCATGCAGGATTGGCCAAGCTCGGCCTGACCTTGTGGAAACAACACATTTTCCTCAGTCTTTCCATATGCCAACACATGCCCCACAGACTGATGCATTGAGAGGCTACCTAGAACAAAGGCTAGACGGTGTTAAAGGAATAAAGTGGATTTTTATTTAAAAGGCCTTCAAAGGATACAGCTTGGGCAGTACGAGAGCCTGGCTGTGGCTTCCCCCAAGATGGACTCTGAGTCATGAGTTTTCGCACTTTTGCAAGTTTTGGTCCATTTACATATTGGGGTTAATTGTCCAATTACAGCTTCAGGTTATCAAGTCCCGCCGTCCAGATTCCTCAATTCTCTGTTATTTATACTTTTGGGGCCATTTGAAGCTGCAGCAGTGTCCTTGGTTCTCAGGATGGAAAAGGATTGTTTTGTCTAACTAAACGGTGAAGAGAACTTGCTAACACTTTATATGAAGTTCAGAGTTACATACTAATGCAGTACAGAATCTGGAAAATATGAAAGCTAGAACTTAAGGCGTCAAGATGGCCAGCTGTCTGGCTGTTGGATAGATAATTGTTAACATCAAAAAAAGTATTAGAAAAATACATGTTAATAGTAGTATATAGCAAAAAGGCTCTTCTGTTCATGTTAAATAACATTAACATCTATTGGCTGCTTAACATTGCCTGTTTGCCTTTGGCATGTTGGGATTTATCTTAGCCTAGTGTAATAAATGGAAATGTCACCATTTAATTAAATGGCTCCAGGTCAAATCCATCCAATGATTACTCTGTGTTGTTCACAGCAATAGCATTCTTTGCATATTAGAACAAATTTTCTGTCAGCATTGCTGTTTCTAGTAATTGTTTGTGTTGCATACCTTTGTGTAATTTTTTGTAAACTAACGAGAGTCATGTTAGTGATTTATATTTAATAAAATCAATATCCTATTAATCAGTAAGTACAAAAGAAGTGCATATGAAAACAAAATGCTTTAGGTTATTTATAAATATGTTCAAAATGCATTATAAAATTGCTTAAGTGAATTAATCTTTTCTGTTTTTTTCTCACCAAGGAGGTTTCATGATTATAGATAAGAGAAGTTAACTTCAGGATGCTAAAAAGGAAGCAGAGTTCAAGGGTGGAAGCCCAGCCAGTTACAGATTTTGGTCCCGATGAATCTTTGTCAGACAATGCAGATATTCTTTGGATTAACAAACCAGTAGGTATCTCTATATGTATTTACTAATTTTAAGTTAAATGTAACTTGAATTGTTGAAATACAGCTTTCACAAAAAATCTGAATTAGGTATTAGTCAGAAACAAGTTTTGAACTATAGTTGCTTAGTGTACCAGTTAATTTTTTGAAAAACATCAAAGACTAAATAAAATTGTTTCTTTTGGCTTTTGCAAAATTACGAGATGATGAAGCAGTGTTTTCCAACCAGTTCAGTCTGACTGATTCTTTTAAAACAGCCATCCTTTCAAGGTCTCTGGTTCCTTACATGTTCATTGAAATTACAAGTTCATAAAATGAGCTTTTGAAAAGGATGTTAAGAGGAGGATTTCCTTGCTCAAGTGGTAGCCAGCAATAAGTACTTTTGACTTTCAAATCTCTCCTTTTAAAACATTTTTGAACATCAAAGTGTTGTTATTTTGGTTGTCTATTTTGAAGTACAGCTCTCATTTTTCTGGTACCATTTAACCTAAAACCTGCCTTGAGAAAAAGAGAGGAGTAAAAGTGTCTGGCAGCTTGAAACTGGGGAAAATTTCATTAGGAGTGGAGTTATTAATAGACTGTACAGTATTAAGAAAATATCTTTACCACATATATATGTAGTTATTATGATTGAATTATTTATTCAGCAGTGATCATTGATCCGGGATTCCAATATTGTGAATGATTTCTGTTTTTGCAGAGAAGACATTTTCACATTTCTCTTAGTGTATAATTTTTTACTTTTTAAAAGCAGGAAGTAAAATATTCTGAAATAATACCTGTTGCTAGCATTGCATTCATTTAAGGAAACCATTATCTCATTTGTAGTAAGGATGCCCAATCACCTCAGCTTTGCTAAACCTAAAACTGTTTAGCATGAATTAATATATGGGTGTTGTCTTGTCAGTTAAGTAGAATGTTTATATTGGCTGCTGTAATAAATTCAAAATGTCATTGCAGAAATATATGATGGGTATTTACTTACATTTCTCATCACACAATGCACAAGGTTTTCATGGAATAATTTTTTCTTGTCATGCTGATGGACTAGACGGATATTGCTTAGTGTTTGTAGTACTGGCACTTCACTGTGCCACAGAGCAGGTTTTGTATCAACCACATTTTAATGCTTATGTTAATTGTTTCAGTTGAAACGAGGTTCAAAACAAAGAGGGTTTTAAAGGGATGTTGGCAATCATTCATTGGGTGCCTTCTGCTTCCAAATTATTAATCTGGGCTCAGAGTATGCAAATGATAGAGCTGTTTAATTCAGGTCAGATATCATTACATTTAAGTGAGTGAGAATTAAATTAGGTGGCTGTTCTTGAGTCTTTTGGATATCAAAAGGTCTGAGGTACGCTGTAAATGAGTGTAGAAATTTTCCCCAGATGAAAAGTTTTGATAAATATGCTTCAATGTTTTTTGTTTGAAGATTGTTTTCTTGCTGAAGTATCTTTTCCTTTTTGTTACAATAGGTACAACCTCACCAACTATGATTCATTATACTTGCCTGACTTCAAGATGCTTCAATCGTGTTTTGATTTAAAATAAAAATATCCTACCCTAAATCTCTGTATTGATACCTTCTGCTTTTTTGTTACACCTCCCTCTGGCAGTGAGGAGTAGGACTGAGTCCTAATTAGCCATAGAAATGAACTGTTCTTCTATAGCAACAAAACTTGATTAGAACAAAAATGAATCCTGAAAGAAGTAGCTGTCTGTGACATAGTCTCTTTTATATTTATTCTTTTTATGTTTATTCTTTTTATAACCACAAGGATGCTTTTAAACCTGTGACTCTCACTTAATTTTTTGAGTTGTGAACTGATTTAAAAATAATTTCTTCTTAAGTGTTGAACTAAAAATTTCTATAAATACTTTATTTAATCTATCTACCCAATTTATAACTTCAACTAATTCTACTTATTGTCTGCTCATAAATATGATGAGTTGTCATTTGAAAAGAAATTGAATTACGAGTGCCACAAAGTAGAAATGATGGAATCCTAGTTCGCAGTTTCATGGCTCTTAATTCGTGTTTTCTGAATTATACAACCTCATAAATTATCTAAAAGTATATACGTGTCTGTGGCTGTATAAGCAATTTAGGAGTGATGATTTTTGATTGAAGACCTTTATTATGTGGAGTGTGATGTAAAAGGACACAGACATGCATTCACAAAAGAGTGCCAGGATAAGTTATGGAAGCTAAATATTTGAGGGTTTTTTTGAACATCAAAGCAACCTTGCAATATCTTGTGTTTGGATTTTTTGTTTCTTTTTCTTTTCAGTGGGTGCATTCTTTACTACGAATTTGTGCCATCATCAGTGTTATTTCTGTGTGTATGAACACTCCAAAAACCTTCGAGCATTATCCGCCTCTCCAGTATGTGACATTTGCTCTTGATACTCTGTTGATGTTTCTTTACACTGCAGAGATGATAGCAAAAATGCATATCCGTGGGATAGTTAAGGTAAGCATTTAAACAGTATTCTCTGTGTGCTTCCAGCGATCTGAAATATATGCTAATGACATTTGGTATTTGTTTTTTAACTTGCCAGCTCTTCTTGCTATAATTGTTTTTAACTGCAGGCAACACCATGATGTATAAACTGAAATGGATGAAGATGCAGCTTTACTGCATATTTAATCCCTCCAAAATATAACACAAGGATTCATAATAAAGGTTTCCTATTAAGAAAACAGATAGTTTCATTTTATTAGTATAAAGAATGAAACAAAAAATAAGCTAAATACACATTAGCGAGAATATTTTGTAAATGTCTCTTGGTCCATATATGGACTTAGAATTCTGATTTTCATTTCATACGGCTGGATGTGTTGCTGTATGGTTACTTTACTTAAATAAGAGCATAAGTCTTACAGTGAGCTAGCAGAGAAACTTATCTTGCTGTGATTTTTTTTTTTTTTTTTTTTTACCTTGATACAGTCCATGCTTCTCTTATCATGTGTCTGCTGTTGTTGCTGGGCTAATTTGTATAAGTCAATTAGAAGCTGCAAAATATTTTAATAATCATTATTTGGTACTATGATTTTATTGATTGTTTCTAGTCTTCTGTAAAAAGACACAAATTCGGCTTTCATGTATAAAATCCATTTGCAGACCTTACTGACAATGCAGTTATGGCACTACTGCACATAATAGATAATGTGTATTATGTTATCCCTGCTTTTAACTCCTTAAAGGTCTGGTGACTTCAGGGACATCTGATGTTGTACTTAAGATCTTAATTTTTTCTGAGTTTGCAGATAGCAAACTCAGAAAAACAGAGCTATTGTGTCATCATTCTTTATGAATATTAATAGTAAAGTTTAATTGTCATTAATATTAATATTTAGAAAGTTACTTAAAAGTTGGATGCTTCTGAGAAAATCTTCATGGGTTGTGTAAAGCCAGAGTAATCCTTTGTGAAGTGCTGTTTCTGGCTGGTGCCCGAGCTCTCTTATTCAGAGATGTCCATGAAGAAAGTGAAAATGTTGACACAGGATTATGTGTGGGGAATTAGTGACTATCGTGAACATTTGAACAGTGTGGGAATAAAAAGTTACTATTACAACCAGTACAGCCTTTGCAGAGAGAAAGAAATGCAGATATTAATGCAGAGAGAGAGGGAGGGGTGGCCAACAATGTGACTTTTGCATGAGGCTTGATTTCTGAGCTTTTGAGTATGTAAACACCAACTTCATTCACAGCCAACACCTAGGGGCTATGAAAGATATGCTGCTGCATAGCCTATTGTCTTTACTGGATTGTTTAAATTTGTGGGTTTGTGAGAAAAGAATATTAAGGATTTACATGGTCCTTAGGGGACTTGCCAGAAATTACCTGGGAGCATCACATAGCTGGTACAACGTGGGCCAGAAGATTCTTAAAAAGCCTGGATGACAACTTTATGGAATAGGTCCTAAGGGAGGTGACTCAGAAAGATGCCCTCCTTGATCTGCTGCTTGTAAACAGAGTTGATTTCATGGGTGGAGATTGGCAGCTGTCTTGGCAAGAGTTAAAAATCTCTTGACAGGAGGCAAAATGACAGCAAAACCTCAGCCCTGGACATAAGAAGAGCAGACTTCAGGCTGTTCAGGGAATTAGTAAGGGGTTTCTGTGGGAAAATGTTTTTGCAGATGCTGGGGTCCATCAGTTCTGGTCACTTTTTAAGCATCATCTCCTAATGACACAGGGCCAAGCAATTCCCAAATGTCAGAAGTCAAGCAGATGAGGCAGAAGGCCAGCTTGGCTGAACAAAATCTTCTCTTGGAAACAAGGCAAAAAAGAAAGCTAAATGACTAATGGAAGCAAGGTCAGGTGACATGGGAAGATGGGAAGATGCTGCTTGTTCCTGTAGGGAAAAAATTTATGGCCCAAAGATCAGCTGGAGTTAAACCTGCCAGAACTGTAGGGGACAATAAAAAGAGTTTTTTCAAGTATATGAATTGCAAGAAGAAGTGTAAGAATAACATTAGCACTTAACAGGATGAGAATGGTCACCTGACAAACAGGGACATAGGCAAGGCAGAGGAGTTTAACACATTCTTTGCCTCTGTGTTCGACACGGATGATGAACCAATGGGATCTCAGCCTCTGAACTGGAGGACCATGACTGCAGAATGATCATCTCCCAGTTGTCCTTGAAAATTTTCAGGATCTGCAGCTCCAGCTGGATCCCTACAAATCTATGGAGCCTGATGGGATATATCAAAGAATCCTCAAAGAGCTGCTGATATCACCACAAAACTTCTCGCAATGATTTTTGAGTGGTCTTGGGAATCTGGAGATGTCCCAGCTGACTGGAAGCTGGTGAACATTGTCCTGATTTTCAACAAGGGCAAGAAAGAGCATCCCAGAAATTACAGGCATTTCAGGCTCACATGAGTGTCTGGTAAAGTTATGGAGGAGATTATTCTGGGAGGTATTGATGAACACCTGAAAGACAATGCCAGGACAGCTTCGTGCAGGGAAAGTCTTGCTTATCCAATCTGATTTCCTTTTATGAGAAGGTAACCCACCTAGCAGATCAAGGGAAGCCAGTGGATGTAATCTTTTAGGATTTCAGTAAAGCTTTCAATGCTGTAACTCAGAGGATCCTTCTGGACAAAATGTCCAGCACACAACTGGACAAACAGATCATGTGGTGGGTGAGCATCTGGCTCATGAGTCAGGCACAAAGGGTTACAGTGAATGGGGTGACATCAGACAGGTGACCTGTGATTAGTGGGATTCCACAGGGCTTCATCCTCAGCACTGTGCTCTTCAACATCTTCATAGATGACTNACTGTGATCTTTGACATCTTCATAGATAGCTTGGATACAGGACTGGAAGGGTTACTGAGCAAGGTTCCAGATGATACAAAACTGGGAGGAGCTGTTGTCTCCCTTGAGGGTAGGGAGGCCCTGCAGAGGAGCCTTGACTAAATAGTGGGCTGGGCAATCACCAACCATATGAAATTCAGCAAGGGAAAGTGCTGGATTCTGCACATGGGATGGGGCAACCATGGATGTACAGTACAGAGTGGGGAATGAGGTGCTGGAAGGCAGTGCCATGGAAAGGGACCTGGGGGTCACAGTCTACAGAAAGCTGACTATGAGTCAGCAGTTTTGAGTGCCACAATATAAGAAAGATATTAAACTGTTTGAGTGTCCAAAGGAGGGCAACAAAGATGGTGAAGGGCCTTGGGAAGACTTGTGAAAAGTGGCTGAGGTCACTTGGCCTGTTCAGCCTGGAGAAGAGAAGACTGAGGGGAGACCCCATTGCAGTCTGCAACTTCTTCAAGAGGGGAAGAGGATGGGCAGACAGTGATCTCTTCTCTGTGGTGACCAGTGACAGGATAATGAGGGAATGGCCTGAAGTTGTGACAGGGGTGGCGTAGGTTGGATATTATCACTCAGAGGGTTTTTGTTCCAGAGGGCAATGGAACAGGCTCCCCAGGGAAGTGGTCACCAGCACCAGCCTAAGAGAGTTCGAGAAGAGTGTGGACAATGACCTCAGACACTTAGTGTGGCTCTCAGGGCTGTCCTGTACAGGGCTGGGAATTGGACTCAATGATCCTTATGGTTCCCTTCCAACTCAGCTTACTCTGTAATTCTGGGACAGGACGGGATAGGATATTTTGAAGAGACCATTGGAAGGGAACTACAATAATTATCTAGTCTAACTGCCTGACCAATTCACGACTGATCAAAACTTAAAGTATTTTACTATGTGCATTGTCCAAATGCCTCTTAAACACAGGGTTTGGGCATCAACCATCTCTCTAGGAAGTCTATTCCAGTGTTTAACCACCCTTTTTATTAAATGCTTCCTAATTACCAGTCTGAACCTTCTGTGACACAGTTTTGAGCCATTCCCACACATCCTATCACAAGGTACCAGGGAAGTCAGCTCCTCATTCTCCACTTCCCCACTTCAGGAAGTAGTAGAGAGCAATGAGGTAATGCCTCAGCCTCCTGTTCTCTGAACTAGACAGACCTAGAGTCCTTAGCTGCTCTGCACAGGATGAACTTGTCTCTGATTGTCATGTGAAGCGTGTCTGATGAGTCTGGGCACACAGAATTAATAGCTGTCTGCAGCTGGTCCCATTGCCTCAATTCATCAAATGTATAGATAACAACACAGATTATTTCTTTTGCCCACTGACATTTTGCTCTTCATTTATTAGATAAAAATACAGTAAAATAGATTAGATATAACCACTGTTACGCAAAGAGAGTTTAAGTAGAAAATGGCTGAATTTATTGTTATTTTAACAACTGAGGGTTTGCTTGAAACTTAATGTCTTGTAGCATTCATCAGTAAATATAATTACACTGAAATGAAGTGCCTTCTTTGGCACCATTTGGGGAATTGTAGAATAATTAGATGACAGGAACCTCCAGAGGTCATTTGGTCTGACCTGCTGCCCAAAGCAGGTCCAGTTAGATAACATTGCTCATGGCTTGGGTTGTCCAGATGAATCTCAGATTCCTCCAAGGATGAAGATTCCACAAGCTGTTTAAACAGCCTATTCCAATGCTTGACCAACGTTATGCAAAAAATATTTCTGGTAATGATTAATCAAAATTTTCCATTTTTCTTTCAATGCTCTTCAATGAATAATCCTTTTTAGTGAAGTATTTGACTTATTCTTTGGATTATTGTTTCTAGGGAAAATATTAGTTTAATATTATAATTTTGCCAAGAGCATGTTGATCCATGGACTGCCAAGGATAGTGGCAAATGAAGTAAATAAGGCACTGTTAAGCAACCTATTAGCATTTATTAAAGATGTTTGTATATGAAATATCTTTATATAAGGCAATTTTTTACTGCAGTGTCCTAATTTAAATGCATTCAAGTCTTTAGTGAGCGTAGTATCAATAAATGCATTGCCATATGGTTCTACTGAACTTTACCATGAATCAGTATTTCTGTAAATGCTGTAGGAATTGAAATGCTAAGAAACCTTTTAACCATGATTAATGCAAAATTATAGTCCAGCAAGAAACCTGATTTATGGAGAAGTTAGGTGCCATCCGATTAAGTCACAGTTAATAACAGTGTAAGTATAGCTGAGCTTGGAAGATTATCAAAAAGTCTAATTAACACCTTCTGAGGACAAATGAAAAATACACTTTTTTTTTTTGTTTCTAAGGTGTCTTAGAAAAGAAAAGTAGCCAGAAAACTGCTAGCCTTTTGTGTGTAAAAAGTTTCCCTTTTCCCTGTGTAAACTAAGTGACAAATGAAACCAATGCCTTCATCCAAGAGTTTTGTTATCCCAGAAGGATAGTTAAATGTTGCAGTGGTATTGTCTTTTATTACTCATGTTTCCTTCTGTGTTATTGTCGCTGTGCTAGTACAATCTATCCAAACTTAGGGCTGCCCATGCAGCTATTGTAATGTGTCATGAACAAGTGCACTAATGCTATTAATACATCTGTCTTTATTTTGAAACTTGTATCTGAAAAGTTAAATTTATGCTGTAATTTCTTACTGATTGAAATATCATTTAAAAAAACATTCTAGGACTCTCTGCCTATTGTTGTCTTTCTTCACTGTATAAAATATATGTACAAGCAGTAAGAATTTGCAGTGGTTTGTGAAGTTTAATATGAGGCAGAGACAGAATTAGAGCAAGTCAGTTTGTTTTTTAGGAGATATTCTTATGCCTGCATTCTAAACAATAAACTTCTATCTTGAATTCAAAAAGCATTTTATATTGAAGAATGATGGATAGGGATAGTAAATCTAATAAAAAATGTGATAGTGCACAGTTAAAGCTTACTGAATTCAATTTGACATTAATATTTTCATGATCTTTTCAGTTCAGAATTCTGCTTCCTTCAGTTGATCCTAGATTTGTTCTCATGCTCTTTAGTTCCCAGAATGTAAACAGGGTTCAGTGGCTGGTTCTGATTCCTGTCATGTTTCATGCTCCTTGTTCAGGGAGAGCTTTGCAAGGATCATCTGCATTAAGGAAATATTGTCTGTAAAATGAAAGCTGATCAATTTCCTTCACTTTATCATCAATAAAATTTAAAGTGCTTTCCAAATTACAATCAGCTTATGTCTACTGCATAACTTACTGATTGATTGGCAGACTTCTGAGAGCACCATGAAGAAACTACTCTTTGGCTCTGTCAAAATAGTTCATGAGTCAACCTGGAACTTAAGTGACAAGTCTTATGGTCCCTCAGAATCAAAGCTCACATTGATGTGCCCACTCATATGTCATGTAAGAGCATGGCTGTTTGTTCTTGACACAAGTCTGTTCTCTAAATCAAGGAAAGTTTCCAAAATTATCCCCTCCTTGAAAAAGGAGCTGGGGTGGAATTGAAGAAATGAAGGATAACTCTCAAACATAAAGCAGATGTGTTATTAATTAGATGAGCATCTTGAGACTTCTCAAAGAAAGAGGGCATCCTAACCTGTGACAGAAGGTCATTATTTCTTTTAACCAATGGAATGAAAAAATTACCTTCTGCTTTCTAGTAAAGCATCTTCTGAAGTTCATCTCACGTAGGTATGACCAAGGTAAGGATGCCTTAATTTAAAGGTATTTTTTACCTTTTTTAGAAGTATTTACTTTCAGCTTGTGTATGGGGAGACAGAGAAATATTCCAGGTAAATTGCTTGTATTAGACATAGTTGCATTGGTGGCATTATGTATAATAAAATAACCAACAGGAAAATGTGCCAAAAACTATAACAGAAATGAACCAAGTAACAGTTATCTTAGATGATAATTCAGCCTTTAGGGAGTGAAAGATGAGTGGATATAGTTCCATTGCAAAGACACCGCTAGGGTATACGAAATTTTCCTCATTAGACTGTGTTCTCCTTCCAGCTTCCAATCACTCTCATGATGGTATGAGAGAACCTACCCTGAAATCATGTTGTGAAAAGGAGGCATGGTTTATCCTACTCCTCCATTAAGAGAGTTACATTGTAAAAAAAAAGCAAGAGTTCCTTCTCCTGTCTGTTAAAAAAGCCTCTTTGACACTTAATGCTGAAAATGAGAGTGTTTTCTTATACAACACAAGCACTGCTCTAAATTTAATAGAAATACCTTTTTTTTTACTGTGCAGTTGTGACACATGTCAGCTAACAAAGGAGATTGCAGAAAGTCATAAGTAATGGTCTTTAACATTTTCCCCATTGTTAAATGAATTACATTTACAGCAAAACTTTTGTACTAACTAAAGTAGTTGTTAGTGGATTTTTCCAAGTCTTATTTCAGTAGCAATGTGTGCTCTTCACTGACTTCAGAACTCCTGCAAGGGCAGAAGTGAGTGGTTACACCATTAGCTTTCCACATTCTTGGTGAATTCAGGCAGGAAGTGAAACTAAGCTGCTTCTGCCACCTAAATGGTCACAAATATATGGGAGCAGTTTTGCTTGCTTCTGTCTAGTACTGAAGACAACAAATTACTTAGTTGACTGAAATCAGTGGCCTCCAGCATGTCGGATGTTTCCAGGCAGCATTTGTCCTGTTCAGAGGGAACATTTTCCTCATCATTTCCTCATCATTTTTCTGATAGTTGCTGTAGTTGCTGTCTGTCTGCTCAAGAGGAGAGAATTAGGATGAAGCTTGCAAATAAAAGATTTTTGGACTTAAAATGGGAAAAGAAAAATAGTTATAATCAGCACTAATTTGAGAGACTGCAGTGGTCTGCAATTAGTTGTTTGTGTCTAAAGTAGGCTCTTTCAAAGGATAATTTATCTGGTCTTTTTTCCATTGATCGAAAGGGAAGCCTAAAGTAAACAAGCTAACACCTCACCTGTAGGTATCTCACAAGTCAGCAATTTCTCTAACTCATGTATTTATTGTCAGTGGACCGTTGGGGACTACAGAAAGTATACACGCAATGCAAAGCTAAATTATTTTTTAACGCTTAAGGTATTAACTCATTTATGCTTAAATGAATTTCTTTCATAATTGTCCTAATTCATAAGTTTGTCTTGAGTTATCAATTACAGAACTGATGTTTACTGCACTTTATTATAAATTTCTGTTCTTTTCAGTAGTTTTAATATTAATTAACATGCCATTTTCATCAAACAAGTATGGAGAAATTACAAAATTAGTTTACTCTTTCTGATAAGTGATAGAACTATTGATAGAATTATAGTGAATCACTGTCAACTGGATTACCAGCTTTTGGTAACTTTGTCAAGGGTGTTTCTGTTGCCTTACAGACTGAAAATAAAAGATTGACATTTTGAAATTAACTTTACTTAAGGACTTTAGAAGTGCTGTATACCCATAGTTTATAAGTAAATTAAGGATCAGGAAGTTGTGTTCTTTTCAAAGGTTGGAGAGTAAAACAGAATATGTGGCTCCTGTCATCCAGCAATAACGTGCTCTGATGTGCCTATGATACCTCTGCTGGAAGCTCAGTCTCAGGATGTGCAAGTCATAAACAAAAGTGAGAACCTTGACCTTGAGGGCAGAGACATAACCAGTGGAATCAGTGGCAAGGATAAGAAAATTTTGGGATGATTTGACTAGAGTGAAGGGGAAAAAATAGAAAGAGAAAATTACTTACCTGTGATCATAAAAAGCTCAGAGAGCAAACCCAAAAAAGACCACTTGTAATAAGATTTGAATTTCTGTTTTACCCTATGCCTTGCAATTACAAGATGAAAACTACTTAGCCTTGTGAAAAGTTATTTTAGACACACACATATATATATATATATATAAAATTTAGACTTTGTACTGTGTATAATGTTGTTGGAAACCTAGATGTATAGTGCAGGTCCTATGGTATCCTGTGCTGGCAAAGAATATGTTATTTCAAATTGTTTTAAAACTTAACTTATACTGGAATATTCTGGTGTTGGAGCTGTGGTTGTCGGTTTAAAATATTATTTCATATACAAAGTATTTGTATCCATTATTTGAATATAGCAGTCTACAAAAGTTGATTCTTCTGTCTCACCTTTTTTCTGTGTTTGTTGCTGCTTTGCTAAGTGTCTACGACCATCGTAAGAACATCTGTTCCCAGGCTACTGGGATTGTGTTGCTCATAAAATGCTCTGATGCTGTTTCCAGTCACAGGAAATTAAAGAAATTAAAACTGATTATCATGAGGAAAAGAAATTTGAAGTTGCCTGCAGCATGCTGCTGGTTGGGTGTTACTGCCTGTGGGCCAGGGAAGGTTAGAGACCATGGCACTGGGATATACGCACCTGTTTCTATGGTTACTTGTGTCTGGTTTTATTGGAGTGTTTATTACAGGAAAGTAATGACTCATATTACGCAGTGGGGCTTTTTGCACCATTTTTGCATTAACACGTTAGAAAATCAAATGCATTTAAATTACTTGGTGAAAGTACATAAATGGTATTTCTAAAATAAAAAAGGTATTTATTCTAACTGGTTAAGGGGTCATGGAAGTTTTTAGTGAGAAATTATTCTGGGGCATGGATTGAAGTCTGTGCTCATATAATAAAATACTTATTGGTGACTTACGATGGTGATCAAAATTTAACCTAAAAGTTTCTAAGGAAAACAATACTGCACTCTGACTTTCATAATGTAGCTTGAAATTGCTTTTTCAATATGCAGACCAATTAGATGAACAAAACTTTACTTTTTGGTAATAACATTTTTTTTCCTCTCTAATAGCACTTTCAAGCATTACTTTCTTGTTATTCTTCATGAAAACAGCTACTATTGAGGGATATTTTTAATGTATTACTTCATAAGAGTAAAATGATACATATATTGGGAAAGCAGTGAAACCAACATACTGGATAACATGTTTTCAGGTAGCAAGAGAGGGAAATTCATTCCTAAGGTGCATTTCTGTGTTGAAATTTTCATTTTCAAGCAAGTCTGCTATAACTAAAAAGTTCTATTTTATTTTGTTCCCATGTTGTCTTCTCTCTTAATTTGAGAGGATCAAACAAGACATGAACATAAACAGATCTTAATGACATCCAAATCCCTGTTGAAAGGAATAAGAACATTTCTGTTCAGCTGCGTTTTCATGAAAATGATGAAATTTGTGTGGGATTTTTAAGGGAGTAAGCTGAATGTAAAATTGGATTTCACAGTATTGTGTTCTCCATCATTAATATAAATATGTCTTTCTTACATCTATACTAGGATTTTTCTTTCAATAAACTTTACCAGGTCTCTTTAGTAAAAAAATGTATTTTCCGGCTTTTTATGATGCCAATTACCAAATAATACAATCCTCTTTCCGGAAAGTGCTTCCTTCTTATGTATTCCAACGCTCATTACTGTGGATTTTTTCTGTTGAATGAGAGCTCTGACTGTCAATCATAATTCTGAGTTTTGTCATGTTACATGAGGCTTTGCCTATCTCCCTGTTCAGCCTCCAGGCAATATTTGATACTTCAAAGTAAAAGCTTTCACCTTGAAACATTTGGATCCCAATGTGCCCATTGCATCCACCATAAACACTGGAGCCAGGGAAGGGCAGAATACTGCTGAATGAAGCACAGCAGTGTTTATTTCACATCACCTCTGTGCAGAGTACTTCCAAGCATGAGCACATGTCCATGCATGTGGAACTAGACATAGAACTGGAGTTAACCCCAAAAAAAGTGGCATTTGGAAGAGATTGGCTTAGATGCCCACAGCTAGGGAAGGGTCTGGGTTGGAAGCAACCTGAAGAGATGGTCTGGACCAACCTCTTCCTCAAAGCAGGGCTCAAGGTTAGTTAGTCAGGGTGTTATGAAACTGAGTCTTAAATATTTTTAGCAAAAGACATGATAGCATTTCTCTGTGCAATGTGATCAGATGTTTAACTGTTGTCACAGGGGAAATATTTTTCTGTGCACTTCCTGGAAGTGCTGTTCCATGTAGGGGAATCCTATTAATCCTCCTGATCAGCCACTCTTAGATTTGCTGAACCCATAAGATGTCCAGGGAAGCTGAGTCAGCTGGTAAGGCAATACCTGGGGCACTGAATACAGATGGCTATTAAGCAGATGGAGAGGGAAGTGAAATTCAGGCTTTTAGTGCAGTAACCCATAAAATTTCTGCAGGGCATGTTGGCACCCAGCTGCAATGGAAAGGTGGTGTATCAAGAGAGCAGCAATATAATACACCAGCAAAGCTCTCTTCCCCAAGGGGTTAGGAGCCAAATTTCTGTTGGGCATTAGCATCCCTTCTCTCCTGAAGATCTGAAGAGTGTGCCTGGAGGCTCTGAATAATGGTCAATCCAAAGTACTTGACACTTGGTTGAACTGAGATGATCTACAATGCTCTGGGTGGCACCGGTGGCATGTTGTGGCACTCCTTTCCATTGTTTTGTGGAAGTGGTTATTCCCTTCAATACTTTTGTACTTGACAAAGTGACTTGAGCAACACTTTGATGCTTGTCCCTAGTTTAGGTTTGGGGTTTTTATTGTGTGGTTTTCCTTTTTGTTTGTTTTGTGGGGTTAATTGTTTGTTTAATCCAACAGTTTGGGTTTAAAACAGTGAGTTTAATTCCCCCACCCCATTTTATTACAGAAAACACTGTTGTAAGATTACTTGCAAGTAAAATGGTCCTTGTTTGTCTGTCTGAAAGTCTTGAGTTTTGCTTCACAGCCAGAATTATTTCTTCCTTTACAGTCTTTTTGGTATTTGATTGTTTGAGTTTTTTCTGTTAAAAACAGCATATGAAATGTGAATACTATAGTTTAATATCCACCCAGTATGACATGAAACATGAAATACTAAATTTGGTGTAGTTAATTACATATACTAACAAAAATCTAGTCTACCTTAACAACAGGTTTGAAAGTGTTCTTTAGTGAATAATTCTTAGGCCATGTATCTTCATTGGTGTTTCCTAAAACAATCTGAAAATCTCAACAAATTCAGTTCAAAATCAATTATTGTAATGATTGCAAAGGATGAAGTAATGGCTCTTTAGTGATTATAGGATTTTTTTGTAATGATCAGTTGAAACTGATGTTGTGTGTCTGTAGCATGCGTGGCATCACTCTCTTACCCAAAGGACTGGCAAGAGCTGTGTTTCATTTTATTAATTAAGAATAATTTTGGGATTTTTGCTGTAACATCTAATGATCTTTTCAATGTTTTTCTTAGCACAGAATATAAGACTACTCTCAATATTGCTTTTTCTTTTTAGGAAAAAGATAAATTATGTACCCTGTGATATGTTACTTAAAGCATCTGATGGTGGAGCAGTTCAGTACAATGTATGAGTTGCTACAAATTGAACTTATTTAATTCAGTGATGATAAAGTGATATTATACTCATAGCCATTCAGGGTAAAGTTTTACACAGAAATTGTAATTCCATAGGCTGTTTCAAATCAATTGCTGTTATGTGAGTATATTTCAAATAAGTTCTTTCATTATGAATGAAGATGCTTTATCTTAAAGAAGACATGCAGAAAATGAGAAGCTGTGTCATTCCCACACACATACATTGTTTCTTTTTTCCCCCTAATACAGACTTTTAAAGTAAATATATTCTGGGTTATTTTGAAGTGATCCTATCACTGTTGTAGAGGACTAACTTAGAGGTGAACCACCCATTTTAAAAATACATCAGTTTTTCTTTAGTTATTAGCATGGTCCTAACTAAGCAATTCACAATTTCCTTTTTTCCCTGCCCTTTGTTCCCAACCTTTGTTTGACACATGAGGACATCAGTGAAATAGTTTTATTTTGAGGGATAGAAAAGGAGAATTGAGAACAGAAGTCAGATGCAGTTTTCTTTCTTGATTAGGCCATATTTCTTCATTGTCTTTACTGTGTGAGTAAAATACTGAAAGTGTTTGTCAGGTTGGGGTCTGGACTGGATTGTCCATATTGTTCTGCTACTAAGCAGACTATAATTTGCAGGTTTTTAAGTAGATAGGGAAAGTTTGAAGCTCAGCCGAAAATATATGGAATGTACACATAGTCTGTGGCCAGGCAGGAGATACGTATCCTCTGTGTGTGTGTATGTAAGGAGAGAAAGAGGTTAGGCAAGGTGCTACCTTGAACTCTGATTTAATTTAGTGTCCCACTCACACTTCTGTTGCTGTTGGACACGCAAGGACACACACGGACACGTGCCCGTGAAGAAGGGTAGAAATTATTTATTAAAACATCTGACTCCATATTTATAGTATTTTCACACAGACCAGGGATTGGAGGAGCGGGCTGACACCTCTCCCATCCCGTTGGTCAAGACAACTGCCCATCAGTTGTTTTTTCACTCTAAGAGAAAGTATGTAAACAACTTTGTCTTAACATAAACATGTTTCTAATTATAAAATCCAATTATAAAATCGGTGTGTGAGAAACAACTATGAACTATGAGAAACATCAAGTTAAAAAGTGCATCAGAAGAACTGAAAAATCAGGGTGACACACCTCTGTGCCCAGAAGTGTTTGTGTGTAGTCAGAGAGCGGGGGAAGGAAGGTTGGTTTCCCTAACTCAGCTGTGCTCTCTCTTCTAGCTTGCTTTTTCTGTGTTATAATGAGAACTGCATCTGGAGAAAAAAAAATACACTCGCAAATTCTTATTCCTTCTATTCCTTCCATTTCATCCTGTGCTTTTTTTACTGCTCCTAAAATCTCCATAAATGTCAGCCTCTACACCTTAATACTTGTTTGTAGTGCTTTACAAAGTAGCCCACAGGATGATCTGAAGGGTGTACCAGAGTTGATGATGTGCTTTGTTTACCACTACCAGCACACGCAGGATCCAGCAATCAGGACAGATTGGCACAGTAGCTCATCGTTACTGAGCTTGCTGGTCTCTGCATTCTTTCAGCAATCCTGTTTGTCAGAGACTGTGAGGAAAAGTGGGAGGCTGAGGTTCTAATGAGAGATCCAACACCGCCGGACTCCTTTCCAAATGATGGTAAATCTGATTATTCAGGGCAAGTATCATATTACTTCTTTTATTTAGCTTTCAGGCAGAGTCAGCTGGAAAGAGGCAGGAGGGAAGGGTTGAGAGAACAGGTTGTAGTCAGGGATTTCTGTTTCTAGAAATTCCTGAAGGCAAGCAGGGAGGCAGAGGAGGCTGTTGATTTGCAGGGATTTGCTGTTCATCCCAAGGTGCTCCTGAGGTGCTGAGAGACAAGCAGGGCAGAAATGACCTCGGGGATGTCTGTGCTACTGTCTAGCTAAGCTGTCTACCTTACCACTGTGATACTGAAATTGCTTGAGAAAATTAGCAGACATAATCAATCTTCAAGCGGATTGCTTTATACAATTTGGGTGTTAATTTCATAGAGTATTTTGTTTCCAGCAAGGTTGATAATGAAATAAGTGTTTGTTAAAGAATTGCAGTCTGTCTAGTCTTCCCTTCTTGTTTGAGTTAAACTGTAATGGCTCTCATGGAGTGACCGCCCCAAGTGTTATTAGTTCTGTCTGTGGTTCTCTCTGTATTTTGTACTGACTCACATTTTCAACACGTTAGGTCTTAATTGGTTTTTTCCCTGTGAAGTTGTGTAATGATTGTTCAGGGCACCTAATATTGGCAATAGGCGTTTTATCTTTAATGTGCTCAGCACAATTGAGAAAGAGAATCTTCCGGCACCTTGTGGTGCTTTATTTTGGAGGAGTGGCAAATGATTTTTTTGTCTAGATAGGCTGTAAATCATGTTGCCAGAGAAGCTTTCAGGACTTGCTGTGCACATCAAGATTCCACTATCCACTGTAGGCAGTAGGAAGTCAGCAACTTTAATGACTTTAAGAGGTTTTGATTAGTCTCTGCACAGGGTTTCTTGTCTACAGTACTAATCTTTCATGTTCTGGAATAGTGCATTCAGAAAAAAAATACTAAATGAAACTTCATCAATTCTCAGATGTCAGCAGACACAATGAAAAAAGGTTGTGGGCTTAACACATTGCAATACTTCAGCTATTTTAGGTTCGATGTCACCAGAGGTACGATGTCATTTATCTGTAATCCTTTCCAAGTTGAAGAGCTGCCATTAACCATGAGTGTGGTATTTCAGCCCAAAGATGTTTTTCAAATGTGAATGAAAGTCACTGTTCATTGCTGTTACAGAAGTTTTAGCCTGTGTTTAACCAGAATTAGATTTTTCATGGAAGTAGCACATATACTCGGGTTTTTGCATTGAGCAGAATGTGGTGCTGCCATAAAAATGCTTCCAATGGCAACTAACATCCACATGTACAAAAGCATTAAAGATTCCTCACCACATGCACTGCCAGACAAATGACAAACATTAATTGGATTGAGCCAAAGCCCCTCTACATGTAAAGTGAAAAGGGCCGGGAGCTCCCCTAAAAGGAGTAGTTTCTTCAGATGTAATTCAGGTGTACTGAGTTTCTGTGGGTGACCCACTGGAAGCTGCCCTTACTGGGAGGGTGTCATGGTGGAAGCAGGCGTGGTGTGACAGTGAGAGCAGCGAGGTGATGCAGCAGCCTGACTTCTAAGAAGGCTGAAAGGGTCATGACATCTTCCTTTGTAAGGAGAAAACAGCAAAGCTGCTTCAATCATACCACACCTATTGTGGAGAGAAAAAGCAGTTTCTAAAAAAAAGATTTGGCTTTCAGTGAGAACTTGGTGGGTTATTCAGAGAAGGGTGAATACAGGAACTCCTGTCCAAGTTCATGCTCAGATCTGCGCAGCACAACCCTGGGAAGACTTTCTGTTTAGACAAAGGGTGCTTAAGAGAAGAAAAGTAATTTTCATTGACTTCTTCAGCAAGAGAAAGACCAATCAGCATTTTTGTTCAGAGCCACAATTGAAGGACTCAAGTTGCATGTTGATACAAATCTCATTGGAGATTTGTTCCAGAGTAAGAGATTTAGAATGTGTATAGAGTGTGAGTAGATGATCTCTGTGGAGAAATAACATGTTTCTGCTTCACAGGTACTGAGCATAATCACTAAATTGCTGAGTTCTCTCAGTCCTGAGTGAAGAGTTACTGATTAGCTCAGATTTTACTTAGGGAACTAAATCTACTTTCTTCAGGAAGGACAGGCTAAAAAATATGATGCAAAAGTTCCTGTTCTGTTGATTCCTTGATTTGCAGTCTTCCTCCTCATAGTTCTTGAATTGAGAACTTTAACATTCTTATGTGTTAGGAAATCCTTGTCTGAAAATAAGTGCCAAAGTTCTGTCCTCTATTTCTGACTTGAAAATCACTTACTGTATTTTCCTAATTCCCTAACAGTTCACTTCCACTCTGAAAAATTTTTGCAACTGAATTAAATTTTTAAAACATATTTTGTCTCTATTTACACAATATATCATGCTGTCACCTACTGCAAGAAATGATATTGAGATAGTGTATGTCACTGAAAATATTAGATTAAAACAAAACATCTTGTCTGTGTTTTTAGAATCAATGATAATGCTGAGACTTAAAAAAATATTGAAATAACTATAACTGAGATAAAGAAAAATGTTTAAAAAAACCAGGACTCACATATGAAGCCAAAGTCCAGCAATAGCTTCAAGATTCTCGAGACATGACAAGAATTCTTCCCCAATTATAGCTGTGAAAAGTGGACCTCAAACATTGTCATTTGCACCTGGAAGATAACTTAAGAGGACCCAAAGAGTGCGTAAGGCAGGGAGGGCTGTATTAAATCTGTTGTGAGAAACTTCATTTGAAAAGGTGTTATTTTGTGTCCTGAGATGCGCTGTCATTGTCTCTGCATACATTTCTAGATGAATAGGATATCCACTTTCCTCAGGTGTATTTTTGTCTAGTCTCCCTTCCAACAAGCTTCATCTCTCTACATGCATTTGTTCCCCAACTTCCTCTGTGCTCCTCAAGGTACACAAAGCTATCTAACACTCAGCCATAATCTAATAAATTTAGATATTTTTCAGTTCAGTGTTTGAAGTGTCAGGCATTAGCAGCCCAACAAGGAAGTGTTTTTATAGCTTGCAGTAGAGGACCTGTGTTGGGTGTTGTCAGGAATGGTGTGAAACAAGAGGATGTTGAAGCATGCAGACTGGAACAGAGGTTGATAGTAGTGTGGTGTAAAGGAAACTGAGCTTGGATGCAGAATTCTCCATGCTGCCTCTTAGGAGTGATCTCTGGATTGGACTGTCACCAAATCCGTGCTCTGATGTTGTTACAGTGGTTACTATCAAGTGTTTTTGAAATAGTAAGGTTTCTCCAGGGCATGGAAAATTATTGAAAACTTATGAAGAAATGAATGTAAAATGATACTGATTTAATTGAAGCTGTTCAACAGTACCGAAATAATTGAATAGCACAATATTAGATTGCTAGCATTTTACACTGATCTTCCTGTGTAAGTGTTTCATAATTGCAAATACAATGGAAAAGTAAGTCCAGTGTTTATTTTTTGTGTGTTTTTTGATTTACAGCAAACTTTTTGGGTTTTTTTGACATAAACTTAGAAATATCATGCAAGAATGAAGTTAGTATTTATTCACCCACACGATGTGTATAAATGTTTCCAGCATATTCTAATCCAGATACTAGGCTTTTGGAGTCTTTCAAAAGTGGCCTTTTGAAAGGGCACAGGAAAGACTTCTCTTTCCAAGAGCTCTTGCTTATGATATTTGTAAATTCTGACAATAAACAAAAATTACCTCTTGGCTTTCCTTTCTTGTAGGGTGATAGCTCCTATGTAAAGGATCGTTGGTGTGTGTTTGATGGATTCATGGTCTTTTGTCTTTGGGTGTCACTGGTTTTACAGGTAATAATTTCACTTCCTTTTACAATGAATAGTTCCTTAATTGTGAAAATACATGGCACAATCAAATAAATTGAGTTGTGGAAGTAGAGTTGTACACGGATCAAATAATTTTAAAAAACCATGCTGAATTCAACAGATTTATGATTCCACATTGCAGCATATCTACATTAGTAGTAGAATTTATCTTGATTATTTTTTCTTATTTAATCTGAAGTTAGTTGACATAAACACCGTGTAGTCACAGAGAGGTTCTTCAGAGAGACATTTCTCTCTAACTCCCCATGGCAGTTGTGCTCATCTCCTTCCAGTGAGTCTAGCAGGGTGCCATGGTGACTAGCTCAGGCATCTAAAGGAGGAATTATTCCAATGGTAGATGTTTGCCATTCTGTAGTTGTAATGATATAGTGAGTGGAGTGGTTTCATGCAGTATTACTCATAGCTAAAAAAACATTTTCCAAAATTTGTGTTAAAGCACAATGGGAAAAAAACCAAAAACATTTGGAAACAGTTTGATAAATTTTTATAAATAAGGGAACTTGGACATATTGCAAAAAATTATGGTGTTAAGGTATAGGTAAAATTTTGTCCTGCAAATCAATCAGTCCTTAACTGTAGCAGGTTTTCTGGGTAGGAACAGGTTGAAAACTCTGACATTGAGCTTACAGTAGCATAAGGATTGTAAAAGTTCTGTAGTGATTTCTGTTGGGCACTTAGAAATTTCTGACAAATTTAAGACACATAATTTTCTGCTTTTTACACAGGGTAGACTTTGGTACACCTTGTACACATGCAGAATGAAGGTTGATCATTACAGATAAGAACTGTACATTACCCAGTTTATGCATTGCCAGATTCCCCCTCCATTTTCTTAGTACTTTGAGCAAACATTAAATCAAGCAGTTAGTCTCTGAGAGTGAGAGACAAGGATTAAAACAAGACATTTGCACCCAATCATTCAGCTAAATACTCTTTATTGAGTGCATAACCTGTCAGTGTATTGAGGAAATGGTTCCCTGTTCTGTGCCTTGACTGAAATTTATATTGTAAGTGGAGTCTAGGAGATGATCTACAGTCTTGTAATGCACTTGGAATTAAATAGAGAATTTATAATCATGTTGCAACTCATTAGGCAGTCTGTGTACCTGTACTTTTATATCATACTGAAAACCTTAGTGCTGTGCAAGATTAACAGATACTGATTTTCATATTTTGAAATATACATTCATCACTAACAGTATTGTCAGAAACGTGTGGGGTGGGACTAGCACAGAAATAGCTGGCACAAGCTTGCACAGTCTTGAGTTGTTTGAGACTCAAACATTATGAACATGGGCAGAGTATATTTCGTGAATTTCATTAGGGTAATTTAGAAGTGAATTAAAGTACTTACAAAGAATTTTCTTTTTAAAAAGTGTGATAGAAATAAACTGTAAAATAAGCCAAAATTGAAAATGAAAATAAAAAATACATAGAATTAATACTTCTAAAAGTTCTGGAATCAAACAGAGGTACAGGGCAGTATCATCAAGATAAAATACTGATTCTTTTCTTTGTAGGTGTTTGAAATTGCTGAAATAGTTGACCAAATGTCACCTTGGGGCATGTTACGGATTCCACGACCACTCATTATGATTCGAGCATTCCGAATATATTTTCGTTTTGAGCTGCCAAGAACTAGGATAACAAACATCTTGAAGTAAGTAAGGCTGTGGTGTGAAAAATAACTGAGCTTATTTAAGTTTTGACTTAGAAGACTGACTGCATGGTCAGTCAATGACCCTTCAAGCTTAATGGGCATTTTCCTCCTGTGTTTTAGTTCTGGCCAAAAAATTCTAGCTATTTTCCATATTTAAGGAATCATTAAGTTTTATAAAAAACAATCAGAACTTTCAAATATTTAAATAAATTTAAAATTATTTTGCTAATAACTATAGCCAGCAATTTTCAACCAATGGCAGTAAATTCTGTTCCATAAATATGGCCATTTAATAATCAAGGTGAATACTCTTAGCAGGGTAATATTTGTAGACAGTACATGAGCATATGCCCTAACCATTCCAGTTACTAGTGTGCATATACTGGTGAGTGTAGAGAGATGCAAACAAACACATGTAAGTGTGCTTGGTACAGCATGTAATGACAGAAAACATGTCATGGTAGTGTGAAAGAGTTTTTGGTCTTTATTCAGTATCAAGCTTATTTCATCACCATATCTTGGCTGTGTGAGTCATTAAATACTACTTTACAACAGCCAGATTTTACACATTATATCTGGGTATTTTTGTTCCACCCTTTGCAGTTTTCAGCTGATTTAGGGGCTTAGATTTACCCTGATTTAGGGTAGTTTGAAAAAAATCACAGCCTCCTTTTCTATTTGTGCACGGAGTGAGAGAACAGTTTTAAGGGCAAATTTTCTGCAGGATGAAATACTGCTCTCTTTGCATGAGCATATGTTCTATTCTAGACTCTTCAGAGGAGGTGTCACATTGCCTGTGCTTTCAGTGACCTGTTTATGTTTTTGCCAGGCGTTCTGGAGAGCAGATATGGAGCGTTTCAATTTTCCTTCTGTTCTTTCTTCTCCTGTATGGGATCCTGGGAGTGCAGATGTTTGGAACTTTTACGTATCATTGTGTGACTGACGACACGCAGCCAGGGTGAGTTTGCCTGTGCAAGCATGACATGGGCCTGTTCTTTCATTACATATGTTTTATTTTAGTTGGCATCAATAGATGTAAAATGGACTGAATAGATTAAAAGGAGTCCAGCAAAATCCGCTAAGGCAAATTGAGGAAACAAAAATAGTAAGAATTGTGAAAAATACTGATTTTAACTGTGACAGAGAGATTACAATTTGTGGCATTTGGCTACAGTCTGACTTAGGGGCTGAGTGGCTGTGTATGATGGGTGGGGCAGGGAGGTGACAGAGCAGGAAAGAAGCGGGGACTTTCAAGGAGAGCGTTGCCACTTGTGGCGGAACTGGGTCACTGATGATTCATTAGCTTTTGCACTCTTCTGTCTTTTCCTAGAATGTCTTCTTATGGGGCCAGACCTAAAGAAGCCCTAGAATCATAGAACCACAGAATAGTTTGGGCTGGAAGGGACCTTTAACTGCCATCTAGTCCAACCTCTCTGCAAGGAGAAGGGACTTCTTCAACCAGATCTGGTTGCTCAGAGCCCCTGTCCAACCTGGCCTTGCATATTTCCAGGGATGGGGCATCCATCACCTCTCTTGGCAGCCTCTTCCAGTATCTCAGGCTCTTTCTGAATTAAAAGTTCTCTGGGACCTGATGCTCAGATTCAAAGACCCTTTTTCCCTAGCCTTTGCAAAATACTGATGATAAATATTTTACTCTGGTAATTGAGTATATATTGTGTTCTTGATTCAACATGTACTTAACCACAAGATTACTTCAAAGTACAATTGAGTGTCTGAGATGGCTCATAAAATCACAGATAATTTGCTTAACTGTCCTGTTGAATTGAGGGCTTGACTGTGTCCTTGAGTACCATTACATTGTGAGACTCTATTACATCTGTTTCTTTGGTCCCTGTTCCTTTGGATCCTGTTTCTTTGGATAGGGAGATGTGGAGCTCTGGAATTGTGGCCTTTGTTTTAGTCAAAATTGCATCCTTTTAGTCCTGAATTGAATTTGTGAGAATATAAAATTAATAAAGCATCATAAGAAAGCAAAACACCACTTAATCTGCTAGTGAGCTGAATAAAATGTCTGATGATTGCAAGACTGTGTTAAAGCTTCTTCTAAACTAGAGCCTAAAAACGATCAAATATAAAATTAGAAGTGGCAGATACAAAAAAAGTTATAAAATTATTTGAGAATATGCTAGACCAAATACCAAAATATGATATTTTGTTAAATTTTAAAAAATTAATTTGGGACATTTTCCTAATTATTTAATCAATAATATACTAAAATGTGGAGCTGATCTTCATAATGCTTCATGCGTGTAAGTTCTTTCATTCTGTTACTCTCTTTTTTTAGAGAAAATCTTATAGCACAGATTTTTTGACAGTTTCCCACAGACATGAGGAAAAAATTCTTCATAAAAAATTTGCTTGTGGTAATGAAAAGGTCTGCAATTATGTGAAATACAGAATGTTTGAAAAAACGAGTGGAATACACAATGCAGGAAAGATTGGGTGTCATGCAATTGCTTATGTCACTGACTACAGCTTTTCCTTGAAATCGGCAGAAAATGATGAAATGGGACATTAATAATGTTTGCCATACAAATATTTAAGTTTGTAACTTTGGGGCTGCCCATAAAAATTTTGGCTAATTTTTTTCTATATGTGTTGGGTTACATTATTTTTTTTAAATGGTATACAGAAACCCTTAAATTTCAGGTTTTTGAAAGGCTGGATCACAGGAAAACCTTAAAAGGAACAAATACCCAGTGTATAAAGTACAATTTAAAACCTGCCTAAATGGGGTTGAAGTTGGAAAAGTCAAGTTTGCAAAACTAAGGGAATTTTAGACTTGAGGTTGAATATCTAGCCTTAACTCCATTCTCTTTCAATATCATCAAGTATATGTTTGTAGCTGTAATTTAAGTTACTTTTTTAAGGTACCTGGGATAGGTACCTTCAGCAAGCAGTTAATCAATTTTGCCATCTCCAGACCAGACCTATAATTTTAAATGGCTCCCATGATTGTGTGTGATGACTACAGTTACATTGGACACCACTTTTTTTCCCCCAAAATGTTCCCCCAATTATTCTGATGAATGGTGCCTCTCCAAAGAACAACACACCTTATTCTTGTTTTTGACATGTGAATGTATACCTCGGTTTTGGCATACTGCTCATTCCTACTCTGAAAATACTAATTTCCTCTTCTTGTCTGTAATATTCATCATTGTATATTGTGAAGACTTACACCTATTTATTCCTTTTTTAAATTTTGAGGAATGCAGTGCAGAAGCTCAGGTTGGAATTAGGGTGTGCCTTCTTCATGTACGTCAGGGCTGACCTTCCTGGAATTAGCTCCAGAATTTATAATTCCCACCACAGACTAGGAAAATAAATACAGAGAAAGAAATAACAGTTCCAGTGCAAAAAGAGGACAATATGGACAGATATTGGTCCCAAATATAGTTAGAAAGAAGGGGACATATCACTTCTGAGTCCAGGAAAGTTTATTAGCTGGGATGTAATAGAGCACAAAAGTATGAAAACTGCCATGCCAAATTTTACTTTTGTCTTTGAGATTCAGTTTCTAAGTTTTATAATAAGGATTAAACATTCCTCTCAGAGGTTGAGTCTGTCTGTCTGTCTCTGTTTCTGATGGCTCAGTTCCAGGCAATGGAAAGTGGCCAAAGTTGGCTGTACTTGTCCTTAAATAACTTCAGTCATTAATGAGCCATGTCTGTAAATTTTCAGCATTTTTTCAAACCAGATCCAGGGCTCCCAAGTCAAGATTAGAAAAATGACAAGCATCCAATTAGCGATCACCTGTGAGAACTTTATTTTAGGAGATTTGCCTCTTATTATGCAGAACTCCATGACAAGAAGGAAGGGTGTAATCTTATTTTTGTGGTCAAGACTTCATCTATTCCCGACGTTTTAGAAAATCACTCTTAAGTCTACTGCCTTGTGAATCATGAGGGAGTCAAGTTTCTTTTGAAAATGGTGTCTTAACATTTTCCTATTCTATTTTATTTGAAAGGACATGGTATCCTCATCAGACACTTAATTGCCTCTTTGACTACTGCAAGTTCTTTTATCTTTCTGTCCTTCTCAATGCCCACACTGCCTGACCTCCTGTCTCTCCGCCTCCTCAGTCCTTTTCTGATGTTAACTCTGACAAACAAAAATACTGAAGTGAACAAACCACAGTCTGAGTTTTCATTCTGTCTGAGAAATCAGCAGAAACTGACTTGCTTACAAAGGCTGAAAAGTTTATTGTTGTTTGATAAGTCCTTTTTTCCTTTATTCTAACAATCGTCTTCCCTACAGGGAACATTGTCTTCTTCTTAGACAATTTTATTACTCTATTTCCTCATGATTATGACTTATCTTTTTTCAAGGATAAAAAATGTGGTAAAATCTTTTTCCTGATGATATCTCCAACCAATATATCTTTTTCTGTCAAGAATTGGTGTATTATGTGGATTTCCATAGTATGGATCTTCTTTAGTTACTTAAAAGATGGTATGTTTGAAATGTAGTCTATTATAAAATCCAAATCTATATATTATAAGCAGTTTGACAGGTTTGGTTTTTTTGTTATATCTGAGATTAATTTCAGAGATATACAATATAAGGTGAAAGTAGTTGTGTTCCCAGGTCTACTGTAATTTACTCTTGTAATTTACTCCAGTATGCAAAAGGTGCTTTCACACAGCACAGGAGAGAGAATTTTTTTCCAAATCATTGCTGTAGCTACTTAGTGCTTTCTTTATGTTTACTCCGAATATACATTTGACTACACAATTGTGATTCCAAAGTGCATGATCAGTTTATATGTATTCCACAACTGTAAATTTTCCTTTTATAAATCCCAGTCTGCACTGGAGCCAAGGGAAAGGAAGTCTCCTCAGAAGAGAAAAAGTTAATATGGCTAACTGCTAGAAATTGTGGTACTTACCTATTTATTTTCCCAAACTAATTCTTTAAGGTGCCTTTTTTTTTTTTGTAACACTTTTGATAAGGTAAAATTGGCTGAATATTTCTGTAGACCCATCTGCCTTGTCACCATGGCAATCAATTTAAAATCCTTCTTTGCAAAGTTTCTTGTTTAAAGCAAGAGATGCCCAGGAAAACAGATAAGAAAAATAATTACTGAGTAATGGAAAGATCTAAGAGGCTCCTGGTCATCTTTCGATCTGTCTATGGATAGGCCACGAAAATGTCAGAAAACAGCTTCAAAGACTCCGAAGCTGAAAGTTCACCACAATATCTAATAGAGAAAATAAATGCGATTAAAAAGAACAAAAGGAATTTGAGATACTGTCTTACATCACCAATGGGAAAGTAAGAATGAGTAATCAGGTTTCTGAGAAAGGGAAGAAATCAAAGCTTAAGCTCCAAAAACTAATGTAACAGGACTTCTTTAACAGAGCACATTAATTTATTGATTTTAGTGAACAACCAGATCTGCTTTAATATTGTCTTTGGGATTTATTTAAGTCTCTCTTACTGGTAGCATGTCTCTCTTATAAACTCATCAGGGAGCAGAGAAATGGAAAAAAATTTACTTTTCCAGGTAAAATGTTGTTTAAACCCCACCCAAAACCAATTAAAATACAACATCAGTCAAAAAGGGAAGTAAATCAGTTTAGATGGAATCATGTCAGAAGAATGGATGAGAGCGCTGATGTGGTTACCAGTGTTGGTGTCCAGGGGAAAGAGCCTTCAGGCTGTTGACACTTTCTGGGGGCATGTGATTTCTGAGTAGAAATCCTATTTTTTATTAGAATTGTTATATAGATAGTTATCCAAATTAATTACACTGTTGATTCATTTAACACTTGATATTGCACTTTTTTCAAACACACAGATTTTACACTCTTTTTGTTTATCCAGCTCAGTTTTAAACAAAAAGGTGACCTTTTAGTGATGGTCTAGGATAGAATGATGAGAACCCAATTACCTCAGCTCCTGGTGGCTCAGTAATGACATGTACTTGTCTATATTAAGGTTTGGAGCCATTTAAGTTTACACAATTCTCTGTCTCAGCACAAACATCAAAGTTGATTGAAATTCTTCTCAGCCTGTCAATCTTTATGAGATTTTTTTTTATAATAAGTCCTTTTGACTTATTATCCTTTTGAGTAAACTGGAGTGGATTTTAAAGATTATTAGGAAATTGGCTCACTATAAATACAAGAATTTGAATAACATAACTACCTAATCTCCTCTTTCCTGTAGGCGAAGTTTTATATTGAGCCACAAGATTTTTACCTGATAATTGTTGTGTTGAAATAAGGCCTGGTGACTACTTTTTTCCACAGAAACCTGCAGGAGTTCAGGATGCCAGAAGTCAGAATGTCCTCCGGTGTATCACAAAACTGAGGGAAAGACCAGACATCCCCAGAAAAACAGAAGCCCAAGAGTGATCTCCACTCTATTTGATGGGTGATTGGGTAGTGTTTGGTTTCTTAAATATAAAGGAAGCTAGGAAAGTTCTGTTCTTTATATTGTAAGAGGAATCCAGGCAACTAATAGAGAAGGCTGTGGATGTCATGACATTCATAGGTTAAATAACAATTATCACTGAGCAGTACATCTAATTTAACCTTGAAATGGTGTGCAAATGTCACTTCTAGATATGCAACTGTTTATAAGAGATACAGAAAAAGCTTTGTTTGTAGAGAAAGATCTTTGTTTCTGATGTTTCAGATGGCTTTCCATGAGTGATCTATTTCATACACTATTTTGAAAACCAGGTGACTGCTTTCAGTTCCGTATTGTTTTCTGGAAGCTGAATGTGATGCCTAAATTTGATTCCTCTCCCAATCCTGTGGATTAATGTAATTCAGTAAGGGCTGGGAAATGCTGGAATATTCATCCATACTGAGATATTTGTGAGCAGACTGAAGCTATCATCTCAGCTATTTTATTAGTTCTGAGAACTTGTGGAGAGTGGGTGGCAAGCAGGAAAACAGTAGAAGTTTAAAAAAGGAGGAAGGAGACAGGACAAGAAAAACCAGAGAATTATGTCTGGAATACTGTAAGCTTAACTTCTTTCCCTGAAAGAATTCTGTGGTGAATAAACAAACAAAAATTTTGTAAGCAGTTGGAAGAAAACAAGGAAGTGAGTAGGAGCTAATATGGATTTCTAAAGGATAAACTTTGTCAAACAAACATAATTTCCTATGGCAGCATAACAGCTATGTGAATTGGAGAGAAGTGGATGTCATATTTCTTTAGTTTAGAAAGGCTTTGTAGCAGTCTCACAGGACACTTTTGTAAGCTGGCAGGAGAAACATCATTAAGGTAAAAATAATCATAGAATAGGTCCAAAACTGCTTAAAAAACATGCTCAGTGAGATGCTATTAATGTCAGAACAGAAAGAACGGGGATCCACATAAGTCTGCCATGTGCTTTTTGGAGTTTCATTAATGTCCTGCATGGTGGCACATAGAATGCACTTATTGCACTGAGGGTGATGTGAGGTTGGGAAGGAATGCACATACTTTGGAAGGCAAGATTAGAATGAAAATGATCTTGAAAAATTGAAGACATGCTCTGAAAAGTTGGATGAAAGGTAGCAGGGACCATACACTGCACTTAGGAAAAACCAGCTGTACAAATACAGCATGGTGAGTGATATGGAAATAGTAGTTCTTCATAGAGTGATTTTAGAAGCATAATGGAGGAACAGAGATCAACAGTACTGTGCTCTTGTAAAAATGTAAATTATGGTATCTTACACCAGCATCATCTGGAGAGAGTCTAAAGGAGACAAATATACATAGAGATCAGAGCTGATAAAGAGTGTTCAGCAGTTTTTTAACTTTAAAAACGTTGTGGACATATCACAGGTTTTGCATTGATAAGCATTTCTGCACAGTGTAAAGGAATCTGATCTCTCTTTCTGTAATATACTAGAATAAGAAGTACATATATGAAATTTCAGGATGAAAATAGCATGTAAGATAGGATATTAGGAAAAAAGTTTGCAGTGGTAGGGATAAAGTAGCATCTATTTCTTAGAGAGGTTCCCTATTTCACTCGTGAGAGTCTTTAAAATAGAACTTCTTTTGGGAAAAGTAGAAATAGACTGGGGCAGAGAATTATATTTAATGTCCTCTTGAGTGTTCATATCCAACCTTATTTTTCTCTGATTTCATGTAGTCCTTCTTGATGTAGCAAAAGGTTCAGGTATTGTTATCCTGGGAATCTGAAGAGCTATTTGCCTTTGGTATGTCTCTTTTAAAGGGAGACACGCTGGAAAGATTGGATGTAGAGCTCTTGTACATTAGGACAGAAATGAGAGAGTGGCTTCCTGCAGTTTTTGTTTTCTCTCTCTTTGTGTACCAACTTAGGTGAGAGCCTATTCATGAATGTTCCAACTTCATTTTTCATCCTACCCCACATGGAATGTCTAAACCTCCCGCCAAAACATGTTTATTACTATCAAAGGTGCTATTATTAATTTTTGTGTTGCAATTAAGTAAAATATATTTCTACTCAATCTCTACATACATCTCCTGTCCCTATCACTTCTTTTTTAGAGGTTTATGTAGTTGGTCCCTTACTCCCCTGCTCCCTCTCTCATGTAAGATAGAAGAGTTTCTAATAATTTTCAAGAAAAGCCCCCAAATCCAACGTCACTCCTTACTGTAGAAGACCTGCCTTTATACTCAGTGAACTACACTGTTTATACTTGACACAGAAGCATACCACATTCGCTCTTTTCCAGTGCCTAAAATACTTGCCACCCTTTTGTCCCTGTTGTAGCAGGCTGTGCTGGGTCCACTGATGTGTGATTTGACCAGTTTTTTTCACAAATTCGTACATCACTGCCGACTTCTTCCTTTCAGCTCCTTGTCTTCATCTCCAGTTTGCCTCAAATAAAGGCTTAGCATCCTCATGCCGCCCCCTTCTTATTAGGGGCGCCTGCGGTGGTTGCAGGAAGGAGAGTCATTACCTGTTACAGTGTAGCCTTTTGTGCTGGCTGCCTCTTTTCTGGATTGTCATGACCATTGCCTGGAGACAGTGTTAAAACTACAATCCAAACCAACTTACTGTACACCTTCTACCTGGCAGGTTAATGAGAAGGGCTTTGCAGCTGCTATTTGAGGACAAAGCTTTGGTTACAGGCTGACAGTGCCTCATTTAAGTTTTCTTTAGAGTAGGAGGTAGACTATAGGCTTGAAGGCTAGACCAATTTGAGATTTTACATTTGGGTCTCTTGGAAACCCAGCAATGTTTTAGATCCCTGAAAAAGTTATTTGACCTTACCATAGATTTGCAGCTGCATATTCTAATCCTTCTGTCTCTAATGCCCTGGCAGAGAAGCCCTTTCACCAGATAAAACAATGATCCAGTTTTGGCAGTAACTCTTCCTGCCTACTTTGAGCACCAGTCATGCTATCAAATGGATTTATCTAGCTGCTTTCTCCCAGGTAAAATGAGAGCTTTGGAGCTTTGGCAGATGGGCCCTGTCAGATGGCCAGTCACCAAATGCTAAATAGTTTCCTTCTTGAGCTAGCTTGATGATGTTGAAATGTTTTTCTTAGGTGCTTAGTGGTAGCAGCCCCTTCTGCTGGGCTAAGTCACATCTCCTGCCACTTCAGATGTTTGTGACTGGTGTGTGTAAATGCATTTGATGAAGACATCCTGACACTTTGCAACACAACCGTTTGGAAGGAGTTGGTTTTGCATGTGGTTCAGATTTGGATTCAGGGCAGTTTTTTTTATCATGCTGAAGATCACCCTGTCTGGTGCTCAAGGAGAAAGTCTAGTGAAATAAAACTGCATGGTGCAGAGGTCCAAAGAAAGAGTAAGGAAAATCTTCCTCAGTCACTGGTTGTAGCTAACTGCTTTATGGGTGAGGCATCCAAAAGTGCTTGTAAGCTGTGATGGAAATAATTCCCAGATGAACTTCAATTTTGGGATTTTCAAATCCTACAGTGCAGATTATTGGCCCTGTGTTTTCCCCATAGATGTTAGATAGCACCTTAGAAGATATTTTTCTGTATTTCATCCAGAGAAGTCTGATATGTAACCTCAGGGTTTTTTGAAGTGGACTTGAACATACTTTAAAATCAGCTTGGATACAGTCTTCAGTTTAGTTCCAGTTTATGACACTGCAATTTAAATGAGAAGAGAGGTCTTTTTTACTCTTCTTTTAAATTCCATAAATAAATACTGTATTGGATTATAATAGTACTGTATGTACGAGATCACTTCAACTTGTAAATAACTCTAATTTAACATACCTCAGTGTCATGCAGATTCATGCAAACTACCTAGATTTAGATTTAAATTTACCTAGATTAGAACTCTTCCTGTTTATTTCCTGTATATTAAGCACTTAGAGTGACACCCTCCTTCATTGTGTAAATGCCATTAATTCATGTTGTTTTGATTCCTCTGAAACAAGTTTTGCATTAGCATACATATCGTGCAATTGCCATTTGAATTCAGCTCTGTCGTGACTGATTGTTGCAGTCACAAAAATGGGGTGTCAGGGTTGTTATGTCATGTGGAATTCAATGAAATCTCAAAAATAGTACTGTTTTTGCATGCTACTTTAGAAACAAATGCATACTGGAACTTCTGAAATTTTCATTTTTGAGCTTTTCTTTCTAGTGCCTGCATGTGCATTTCAGCACTATCCATAGGATATATTTCTTCTTTTACTCATTTCTGTGTGGTGAACTTCAGTGACTTAGTTACTTTGAAGGGTATTGGCTGAGTAAGTTGAATTTAATTTCCTCTAATGCCAATAACAAGTGATCAAACCAATAGCTTGTCAAATTTGTAGAGTAGCTGCAACCATTCTGTTTTCATTTGGGCAATGACACTACTGCCTTTGTGTAACATAAGTGGTCTGCCATGAGGACAAGAATCATCTGACTTTGATATTAGCACCAGTGCTAGGAACCCAAATGCCTTGAATTTCCACTCTGGGTGTCAGGGAGAGGAAGGTGCTTCAGGAGTGTGGATGAACCCACTGACCTTGAACCTCTGGAGATGTATTTCTCTCTCTCTGTCTTCATTGCTTGAAATGAGGTCGGATAAGTCAGGACATCAGAGCTGCAGTCTTACTTGTGCAGCTCCTTCTAGGGGTTCAGTGAAGAGGTGTTGGATCTTTGAACTTTTGCACTCTGAAGTGTGAAATAAAGTTGATGACTTAATCTGAATCTGTTCAAAATTCCTGTTCAGTGAGTAGCAATAGAAAGAACATCAAAGGTACATTTTTAGACTCTAACTTAGGTCACATATGAAATGAAAAAATACTACAATCAAAATCAAACCTAACTTTACTCAGTATTGCTTCCTCATGTAATAGGCAGTCTGATGTTATGGTGCCTTATTGCTGAATATGTGCAGGAGAAGTGCATAAGACCATTACTTTTCTTAATTTTTTCAATAAATATGTAAAGAATTTTCTTCTTGTAAAATTGGCAAAAAAAAAAGTAAGAATATCCAAGTTCCATCCCCAGACTCCAACTTAGACAAGATTGTGAAAACTGGCAAAAACCTCCCCAATACTGAAGCCTGAAAGTGAACAGATAAATAGTGAATAAAAGATCTAAACTGAATTGCAGGGTATTAAAAAATTATTTTACATTGAGAAAAAATGCTGAAAGAAAATATATTAGCAGTAGTAAAACATTATAGTATCTATATATTCAATTTAAAATTAAAAGTAACTGTTGGGTCATCTAGTCAGACTTCAATTTGTTTCCCTTCTATGACACCTTACAGCTTGTGTCTGACTCCAGTGCATCTCCTACGTGTGTGTCCATTCTTGACTGCTTTGCAGAGGGACAGTCATAAGCAAGGGAACTTTTTGTTTCTTACAAAAAGCATTTCACTGTTAAAAAAAATGCTCCTAATTCATCATTTTAATTTGTCTGGCTTCAACTGTTAGCTTTCTATTCTTGTTATACTTCTTTTATGCCAGATTACACAGAGCCTCAATTCCTAGTATTTTCTCTGTGTGAATCCACTTACAGAAGTTGAAACACCTTTCAATATGCTTTTTCAATATGCTTTTTAATAAACTAACATTGTTTAGCTCTTTACATCTTTTACTGCAAACCATCTTCTTCGGTGTTGTCATTTTCATTTTTTTCTATGACTTCTTCAGTTTTTTAAATATTAAACTGTGATCAAAAATATGTATGTGATATTATTCATGATTTATATGAGTTTCATACAGAGATGAACATTCATTCATTACTGCTTTTGTGTATACAGTCTGGGGAAGCAGGTTTTTTCTTCACATGATGTTATTGGGGCCAATATGAGAGAATGCCTTGTTATATCCCCTCATCTCAGATTTTTATGTGGCACCTATATTCTCTAACACAGTATTTCCATAATTTTATCCCTTTTAATCCATATGGCTGTAGGCCATAAGATTTGCTTTCAGTGATCCTGCCATTATTATATGCCATATTTGCATCTGGCTGTATTAAAGCACATTTTGGGTTGTTTGATCAAGCTAATCAAGTAATTCTGATAACTTGTCATACTGCCTTGTTCTTGTTGTTATTTATGTCTCTATCCTTATTCTTAATTTTATATGTTTCTTCTTCATTGATTCTGGCAGATTATGGTGATCATTTCACTAGCAAGTATTTTTTTGACATGTCAGTTAATCAGTGTTCAGCCCATTTAGCTGATGCTTTATTGGTATTATATAGTGCCAACTTTTTAATTAGTCATGTGTTACTGAATTAATTGCTTTACAAAACTCCGAGCTAGGCAATTTTATTTGACAAATATGTAATCTTACAAAAATCATATTACTATGATGCAAATTATTTTCTCTAAATCCATTCTGGCTGCCATTTATTACATTAATGTTCTTTACTTTTTACCAATTAGACTTTTTATCAGCTTTCTCTTTCTTTTGTCTTGCTTGATGTCAGGCTAAGCAGTTGGGCTGCTTGTTCTTTAAAAATTAATGGTACATTAGCATTCTTCCGGAATTTCCCTGCTATTTCAAGATTTATTAAAAATTAATGGAAGAAATGCCCTCAGTTATTTGGGCTTGTTGTTTTGAATATCCCTAGCAGATGCTGTCTGATATTCTCTTCAGTTACTAATTCTTGATTAGTAGAATCTGTGTTTGCCAAGCTAAAATGTAAAATATGGAACGTTGCCAAAGCTTAAGCTTTGTGTTTATGTTGTTTATAAAACCATGAGTCCTTAAGCATGCCCTATCTTATCTTTTAATGTGATAAAAGTAATGAATAGATATAGGAGACAATCTGTTACCAGAAAGAGTTGAAAGCTTTACAGTTATAATTACAGATATAATTATGAGAAACATTAAATATGGATGAAGTTTTCACACTTACAGTTTAAAAGATAACACAGATTTTATTGTTGCATCCAAAACAGGAAACTGGCTCTGAAAGTATGGTACATTAGACTTTAGATTTAAATTTGATCAAAAGTAAAACATAACATTTTAAAATGACCCTCGGGAATGCTAATATTATAAAATATCAGAGGAAGAATTGTGCCTAAGCAAATCTGTAGTCCTTAAACCAGAGAGGTACTCTCTGAAATTCCTTTCGCTTTCACCAGTGATTTTGGATGACAATTACTGGATTCTCTAGAGCCTGTAATGACTCAAGCAGCAGCATGGTTCTAAGTTGCCATCTCTTTCTGCACAAATTAGAAGGTGTATCAATAGAACTCAATTGAAGTATGGTGCCATTTCACTGAAGTTAACAATTCTATATGTGTCTGACAGCAGTGACAGGAAAGTTTGCTACACTGAGTGCACATTGAAAAAATTATGCCCCATCATAATAATAAACTAGTACTGCAAATTTTAGAACTATCAATATCAGTGATTTATTTGTTAATACTGTCCTTGTATAGCTGAGGTCATAATGGGGTAATAATTATGAAAATGGTAAACAGAAGCTTCATTTTACAATTTACAATTAATATAGCACAATATTGATATTATTCTGACAATCATGTGGGAGCAGCTGTTATTATTATTAGGCCTGTAAAAAGAGCACTGTGTAAGGAAGTAGTCTAGGAGCCATCTCTTAACAGCAGTTGTATGTTCAGAATTTCCCACTTAGAGAAGGAAAAGAAAAAGAAGAAAAGGACTTGGTTGGATGAGCACACTAAAAATTAAGATACAGCTGTAGGAATAAGAGACACATATAGGAAAAGGAAAAAGCAAAGGAAATTTGCCTAGGTACTTAGATTGTTTTCATGATCACTGTGCAACAAGTAAACTTTAACCTTTCTCCACTTTACTTTTTTCAAGGGATCAGGTAAAAAGCAAGCAATTTTCCATCTAGGCTTCCTAGCTTTCAAATCCCCAGAGTTTCTGAAAACAATTGTAACTTGGAATACTAGATAAAAATTCTAATTCTTTTTATTACCTAATGGTATCATCAGGTGTATAACAATTGCCATGAACTATCTGAGCTTTTAAGAGGATAAGTTCTAATTATAAAAGTGATTTAAAACTTCCCTTCTGCACAATGTTTCTGTATAAAATTGTCATAAGAATCTTAATCACAGATTTTCTCACTTATATTGGTATAAAATTGCAGCCATTAATTATAGTTATGCCATGAGTATTTTTTTTCTTTTTGTTTCTGTAAATTCTCCTCCTTAAGGAAAGTCTTTTGGTTGGAGAACAAGGTTATATTCTCTATAACTACCTGGAGGTACACAGAGAAAACAAACTAAGGCTAATGACTTGGCTGATCATAGGAAGTGTAATTTTTTTTTTTTTTTTTTAACTTGAAGGGTTTTTAACTTGATGCACTTTCCCATGGGCAGGCATTTGTTATTACTGATGTATTCAAGATGCTTAAGTAGGACACAGGGCTCTCAGAGCTCTGCGACCTGCTAGATCAGCATTTAAATGAGGGTACAGCATTTAAATGTTGAGGGCTACCATGAGGCATCCCCAAGGCACCAGTAATCAGAGTGAGGAAACTAAAATTGAGTTCCAAGTTTTGGCTATTTTTATGGTCTCAGTTGTGGCAGGGAGCTTTAAATCTAGAATGTGATGTGTTAGTGACTAAACAACTTATTCTGCATTTGGTGTGAAAATCTGGTTTTTTGTATGATTCAATGAATTAGAAATATATTTGTAAAAAATAAATTTTTATTTGCTACCCTAGCAATTAGCATTTGCTCTATCAGATTTGTGACCCGAGAGATTCCATTAGCATTAATACACCTCTATACATACTTTACTTTTATATTTTGTTGTTTCAAAAAAGGCTCCAAAACATTGTTATAAAAAGACACATGTTCATGACACAGCTGACCTTACTTTCCCTCTATGAATTCAGCTTGTAAATTACATCTCATTTCATAAAATACTGATATAAGATAAAATATAAAGCTTTAAAAGATAGGTTTATGGACTATAATAATTGTGTTGAATGGTGCAGGAAAGTTGTTTCATCATGTTTCATCAGATCACCCTGATTTTCAGAATAAAGACAAATTAATTAATTATCATTGACCTATATATGTAAGAGAGCAGTGTATTAATATTCATCAGATAACTTGTCTAGTCAATGTAGAAATACAGTATTAATTCATCAGAAAACCTTTATTGAGAGATCCTAGCCCAGCATCCATTTAATTTGAGCTTCAGGAATAACTTCTGTGCACCATGGAGTTCTCTGGATTTATTTAAAGTTTATTGCTAGAGTCTCACTAGCTTGGTGCTTTTCCCTTGTGTTTTGGCAATATGGCAAAGCAGAAGCATCTGTTCTGAAACATATAGGAATGGATTTTTATTTTCAGAATTGCATGTTTAGAGTTAGACATCTAGCAGAAGAAAAAACTGTAATTCTTGGTATCTAAAAGAAAAATCTTTTATCAGTCATCTGATCTAAGCTTATTTCTGTATTAGTAGTTTCTATACAGCAGTGTCCATTTTGTGTTTAGGCTCCATCACTTTCTGAATCCGTTGCTTGACATTGAATCACAGTTATTGAGAGTAACCTTTAAAGTCATCAGAACTGCATAATCTTTCTCTGTTCTCAAAGGTTTTTGTTAGCCTTCATCGTGTGCTTGGTGTGATTTTGATGAAGTTGCCTTCATAGGGTCCCCCAGGTCACTAATGAAAATGGATAGCACAGAACACAGTGCCAATTCCTCTGAGCCCCATTTAATGTATTGCTCCCTCTTTGGAAGCTGCACAATTGCTACTTATTTGCTTCGTGATCTACCAGCCTTTTTTTTATGTCTGCTATGGTATTTTTAACATGCAGGGGCTTTCCAGTCAGGAGCTGGGCAGTGCCTGGTTTTGTACAGGGACAGGCATAGGGTTCCTTTTATGAATACAGAAAACCCTTCAGCTCCAGTTAAGTCATTTTTACTTACTAACTTCTTTACCTAAAAAAGCATTTGAAATTATTTTTTTTTACCTTATCGATAAGTATACTTCTTAGGTTTTGGTTTGGGTTTTTTTTTTAGATTTTCTGGATCTGGAAACTACACAAGAAGCTTTCTAGTTTTGAATAGCTTTCTGAGGACATCTTAGAAAATTATTAGTATACCAGAATTTTAAAAAAAAAACAACCCTCTTTTTTCCCCATCTCTGTTTTCAGCAGAGAAAGTCAGGCTAGAAGGAAACAGGAAGTTAGAAGCTACTATGGTAATTTTTCTCTTAAGGTGTGAAAACCCCTCTTTGAAGAACTGCCCTAATAAGGAGAAGGTGCTAAAAGAGGGATTGTTCTCACATGAGCACGGGGTGGCTGAAAGAACAGTTTTGTAACAGATGCCATGGAAAACAGGCGCTGTACTCCCAAGAGACATCAATTCAGGTCCTTCCTGTGCTGTACATATGTATGTAATCATAACATTCTTCAGGAACTTAAAAACACGTCAGAGTAACAGTCCTATGTCTTTTGCAACACTCTTGTTATTGAAGGATGCCTATCAAGTGAAGTGGAGTCAATTATCTCCTTCTGCATCCTTGGCATTCCTGTGGAGAACTAATTTCTCAGCTTGCCTGTTGGGTTGATGCTGCACTCCACAGACATTGAATACTCTGCATAGAAATATTGTTGGTCTATTGGGATGAATTATTTCTTGTTCATAAATTTATCCAGGCACCCTGTTCAGTAAGACATTTAAGCACATTGCCTAATTGAACTTTTGAGATGCTTAAAACTAGTTATGTGCTGAAGCAGTATCTCAGTACTTAATTGATATTGAGTATGACCTATGAAGGAATAAAATTTAAATTATCTTATATTGAAAACATCTGGTGATATTCTAGCCACTTGTAGATACCTAATATTCTCTAGTCCATGTGTAATAGTCTATGCTTATTTACGCTTGTGAGGCAGAACATAACTTGCCAAGTGACAGTGATCCAAAAAGGCCTGTATCCATACAGGTGCTATAAACAAAGACTCTTCATTTTTAGCCTAAATCATACTCAGTGCACAGAGACAGGTTTGGTTTGTTTTTTTTTTTCTTTCAAAAGGAAGTTAAATAAAAGAAATTACCTAGGTTTAAATTAAGCACTTAAATGAATGCTTTGCATTGCAGTGATTGAGAGCCACCAATGCTTTTAATAATATGCCCTCATATTATTAATAATATGGCCTCTTGGGATCTGAGGGATTTTCTAATGCAAGCCATAATGTGTAATTCATTAGCTACCAGTAACTGGGGTTCTGAATCTGCCTGAGTCAATGAACTAATTTTAATTTCTAAAAATATATGTAAAATATTTTTTATGTTAATCCTACATATGATAATGGCTTTTGGATGGCAATATTATAAATTTAACATAAAGCATGCATTCTGGGTGTGAATTAACATCTTCTAGTTTAAAGGAATTAGGGTAAACAGATTAATTTTGAAATACTTGAGTCACATGTGCTGAGCATGTTTACAAATGTGGAACAAATTCACATATGCTTGTGTATCTGTCTTTTTAGTTATGCACATTGCTAAATTTTAGGATGTTCTTTAAAACTCCATCTGGAACTGCACATGTCTGTGTGTGCATCCATGCAGATATGTATGTCTCTCTGGTATCATAAAGAAATGACTCCAGGATAGATGCCACAATTGTTATTTATTTGCATTTATAATTGCCTAGGAAAAGTTTTGTAGGATATTTTGGTTTCACATTGACAGATTTCAAATAATGTAATGCTATTCATGCAATGCATTAAAGCAATAAAAATAAATTAATTAAGGCTTCTATTCACACAGTTTAGTTGTCAAAATGCATCTGTGAATTAGATTAAAGGAAAAGGACTTTCAGAAGAACAATAAGATACTAATTATATTAAAGGGCAGGCTGAAAAGTTTCACCTTTTCTGTGGACAAGCAAGATAATTTAAAGTGATTTATTTTAAGACACTGGTTTATGCCTCAGGATAACAGAGTGAATACTACAAGATTTTTTTGTAACTTTAAGCAATTTATTTTGAGTGTTTTTATATTAGAAGTCTGTGCTGTAACCAGGAAGTCAAAATCAACTTGAACATGAATGGAAAATGCCATTGACTGTTTTTCTTCTCAGACCAGAACTCACTGTGATTAGCCTTTCACGTCTGATTTGAAATTGCCCTAGGACTGAACCAAAAATCAGGATTTTCATATGCTAGATGAGAGAATACAAGCAGGGAGAATAACAGTTGTTTCTTAGCTGTGTGCTCATTCAGCAGAGTTGGAGCCTTATTTGGACCTTTCTTCTCCTTGGTTTGCCCAGTGGCCCCATAGCACAAGTAAAGTGAATCCCCCCTTCTGTGCTGTGTTGCTTTGCAGACCCTGGCAGGGACTGCTCAGAGTGGAGTGGTTTGCTAAGGTTACCTTTTAACTAAACTGCTTCTGGGAAAATGGGGTGATCAGTGTGTGGCAAAGGGCTGTATATTGTGATTATTACTGGACACTGTAAGTGATTATGGGGAATCAACTGCCTGAGCTTCTTCTTCCCAAAGTCTGGGAGTACTTAAATAACCCATATTTATATGGCCTTGCCACAGGCATATATTTAATAGAACAGAGAGCAACAAACCTGTCCTCCCTCTCCTTTTAGCTTCTATGGCCCTTAGTGCTGGGCCTGCCTAAATTCCCATTATGGTCCAGTGTGACGAAGCCTCCAGCAACTCAACCACAGCTGCCAGAGAAACTGGGAAAACGAGTGATGCTCAG
This sequence comes from Polioptila caerulea, assembly GCA_013397295.1. Taxonomy (NCBI): domain Eukaryota; kingdom Metazoa; phylum Chordata; class Aves; order Passeriformes; family Certhiidae; genus Polioptila; species Polioptila caerulea. Next base: position 628,988 of record VYXF01011541.1, read on the forward strand.
CCTCTGACAGCAGTAAAAATTGGCCAATGCTATGACATTATGTTGGGGCACTGGTCCTTGTCTCATGATCTTTCTATTTTAAAATGCTACAGTCACCTATATAAATCAGCTTGAACCAATTCAAACCAGTTCAAATTTTTTGACCTCTTCTACAAAGAAGAAGACTGACCTAAAAGTCAGATGTGTTTCAGTCACAGCAATGCCTTGATACTAATTGCACTACACATGTAGTGGTTTGACTTCTTTCCCGTGACCCCTCATCTGTGATGGAAACCTGTCTTGACCAGGTTACAAGAAGCTGAATACATACTCTGGTGACTGACAAATCATCCACAAGGATCCTTTTAAGGAGTGTCAAAGCAAGCACAGGTAATGCCTTTGTGAGTCAAAGTCACAGAATTTCCTGAGAACATCAGATAGTAAAAATAACAGCTGATGAACTTTTCACTTTAGTCTTCTCACTTTCAAATATTTAGTTTTGCTATGAGTTTATGTAACAACTTAATTTTGTATTTTTCACAGAAATGTAACCTGGAATAATTTAGCTATCCCAGATACCCACTGCTCCAGAGAGCTAGAAGAAGGTTACCAGTGCCCACCTGGATTTAAATGCATGGACCTTGAAGATCTGGGACTAAGCAGGCAAGAGCTGGGCTACAGTGGCTTTAATGAGATAGGTCTGTCCTACTGGTAAAATCCATTTCAGTATCCATTTAAAAATGTTTTTGAAATTAATGGAACAGATAGTTCATGTCTGTGCTGAAAAGACATCAAGTGCAATCAGTATTCCACTCAAGTAGAGCACATGCCAGAAAGAGAAGCTGTGCTATTTGCTTTGCAGTTATGATATATTTTTACATTGCTGGGGATCCTCGGATTTAAATACCTTTAAAACATTGTCTGTATAAGGAGTCAACTGTTGATTATCACCAGTATGCAAATGTGATGACTAATTTCTGTCTTATTTTTGATTCATTTTAGAACATAAAATATCTTCTGTTTGTCTAATTTTAGTAGTCATTCCCATGAAAAAAAATATTGTTTTTCATCCAGAATTACTTTGATAATCATCTTATTACTAGGGAGAAGATGAGAGAAAAAATGATATAATGTATCTGTGGCAATCTTGATCCAAACTGTGTAAGTCAGAACATCAGCCAGAAAAATGATTGACAGTCAGGCAGATTTTGCAATGCAGGTGCAATTTGTGTTTGATGCAAAACATGGCAGTTACTAGGAGAATACGTTCTCTGACAGCTGCAATGTGTTGTGCCGTTTTTATGAGGAAATGAGTGTAGAACACAAAAGCAAAAAAGATGGCGAGAGCATGGGCAGCTGTGGTAAGATCCACATCCAAATGGAAAATATGCAGTTACTCTGTCAGAACATTGTGATTATTTCACATTTATTGAGCAGACAAAGGTCCAACAGGAGCCTGCAGCTGTAAATTTTCATTTCAGGTCAGGTAGGGAAATACCTTCAAATGATAAAGCATACCCACAGGCTAGATTCTTTCTGATGCATTGCTTTGACTCTGATAAGTTTTTTTTGTTTGTTTTTTGGGTTTTTTTTTCATTCTTCTGGCTTAAGCTCTAGACTGTTATCTTGGCCTCAGAAGAATTTGAAGGTAATAAAAAGGTTTAATGACTGAATGACTGAAATACAAAAAGGTTTTTGAGTATCGAAAGCCTTTGCAGCTGAAATTGCTTCAGTTGATTCCTGAATATTCAGGTTTCTGGATATGTGCAATGAGCCAGAAAGTTACAAGGAAGTCTCAGTGTCGTGATGCAAGTACTCTGTAATACCAAATAATTAACGAACAAAAACTGCCATTTATGTCCTTTCTTTTTCCTTATGTGAGAAGGAGAAAAACCTGATTTCAGCCAAGTACAGTTCTGTTCCCTTTGGGAGTCAGAAGCGTACCAGCACAGTTAGATGGATAATACCATAGATAGTACCAAATTTTCTATAATTTTTTTTTCTTCTGTAGATCTCAAAGGTTAATCCTGTCTGATCTCTCAGTCAGCCTTCAGATTTACTGTCATGCCTGGATGAACATGGGCTGAGTTCACACTAGAACCTAAAACCATCCACATTCAAGTTCTGTAGTTCCAGGTAGCCTGGGAGGAGAGCATGAGATAGGGGTGTTGCCAGAATAATTAGGCCTCAAATTGAAATCACCCTTCTTATCTTTTTATGAGAAAAATATTTCATGGCATTGAAGGGTGTTGTTCTAGCTGCCTACCTGGTCCCCAGGGGAAAGTAGTTTCAATGTCTTAGACAAGCTTCAATGGGTGGAAGAGTTGAATGCAACCCAGAGTGCTTAATAAAGGAGGCCAGCTTGTTTTTCAGTGATGGGGGCAGGTTGGCAAAGACATGTGAAATAGTTTGTCCACGGGTGCCTTTAAAACAGGTTAAAAAAGCAGGACTGAAACTCTGGGCTCCTGAGTCACAGTGCTATGCCTTATCAATATGTATTTCTGAGTATTGCATTTTAAAGGTCAGAGATTGCTAATAGACCTAGGAGACTTGTAATTGATAAATTGTTTTTTTCAGAAATAGGTAACCAGAATATAACACTTCTCAGAACAGTAGCCAGAAGTTAACTTGAATATCAATTGAAGGCTGATAACTAAAATACATTTCCCAAAAAATTTTAAATAAGCTTCCTCAAATTAAGATTGCTATAAACAGGATTAGAACGAACAAGTTCATCAATATTTTATAAATATCCATTTTGAGATGCACCTTTGTGTGTCGTTAACAGGTAAGTAATGAAATAAATATTTTCTGTGTAATTATACTATTTTTTTATACACTCATTGGTGTTTCATTTGCAGATATTATGATGCAGCCAGTCCTGTTGGATCCTCAAATCTATCATTACAAAAATTACAAGAGCATAGCAGTTTGGCAGCTTCTGTGTAATTAGTAACTCTTAATTTGTGGCATATAAGTACAAGCTATGAATATTTGAATTTGATAATTTCTGTTACTTTTCTTCTCTTGAAAGAAAAAAAAAGGAGGGATTTTTACAATTTTATTGCTGGGTAAAGATGAAACTGTCCTAATCAGATCAAAGTAATAGAGTTTTCATATTGTGAATATGCCAATTAGGTAGCTTCATATTTGGAGAATACCTTGATTTTGTTCATGCCCAGGTCCCATTTTTATTAGTTACTTTGACTCTAAAGGATGAAGATTGGAAAGATGATAGTGTAAGTTTTGGTACTTATTTAAATAAATGAAATATATTTATTTCCCAAGTTTTCTGGTTTTAGATTTGAGGTGTTCTATTTATCTGTTTTATATATGTTTCCATGCAAATATATAGGTATTGTTTAAGTAGTTAAACACCACTGCTAAATGTGGCTTAAAGACGTCTTGTCAAGATAATTTAGGCATCTCCTTCTGATGAGAAGCAGACTTCATAATCTTTCTGTGCAACTTACTGTTTTGTTTCATTTTCTGTTCTCTTAGGAGGATTTTCCTTAAGTATAACCTGAATCTTTCTTCTTCATGGAATTTAAGATTATAATTTCTCACCTTATTCGCTACTGGCATATATATGCCTTCCATATGGTTCTAAATGTTTCAGTCTTTTGCTAGAAGACTTATATTTGATACTTTGAATTGTTCTTACTCTCCTTCTCTAGACCTTCTCTGGCTGGTCTGCCACTTAGTTGAAATGCAGTAATGTCAGAATACCCCAGCAGAGCCATTATTTTAAGTGTTTTTAAGATCTGTTACAATTTCTACGTCCCAGTGAGATTTTTTCCATTTTCAGAATAGCATGTTGTGGGTGATTCATGTTTTTCTAATTTATTAAAGCCTTTGTGTCCTACTGAAAGAGCTGTCATCATTGTTTCCCACCCTTTATTTGTTTATTTATATATTTATTTTTAAATGTAAACCCCTACATTTGTCTCTGTTGAATAGCATACTTACTTTTGTTTTTCCAGACTATTTCTTCAATTTGCAAGATCTTCAGGAGTTTTAAATCTCTCCTCCTGATTACTTGTGCTGCCTTTTAGTTTACTTTTATCTGAAATTACATTACTATAACTTATTTTCTATCAACTTGATCAAGAGTGAAAAAATAAATAGAACCAGACCAAGATTAGACTCTGGAACTTTGTTTGACAGTCTTCTTTTCTAACAGTATTTCATTGATAGCTGCTCATAAGGACACTTAACAAATGGTTTTGCTCCCATCACAGAGCAGTGTCCCCTAGCTATATTCCTGTGTGTTATCGTGGTGAGACAATGTTAAAAGCCTTTAAAAACCTTTTAAAATACGTAGGCCATCAAGTGTTTCCTTTCTTTTTACAAAACATTTGTACAGCAATGATACAGGAAGATTTGTGCCATAGATTCTCAAGTGCCTGCACCCTTTAATGTATATTAATAACATGATACACAAGATGCTTGTGAAGATCGTTTTTCCAACATGGGCCACATCAGCATATATCTACAGCTAATGCCTCTGTCCTTTCATGTATTTCTAGATTGCATCTAGAATGAAATAAACAATAGTTAGTATTGCCAACTTTGCAAGTGTAATCTCTAAGAGTGAAATTACTAAAATCCAGGGAAGTTCTGTCTGGCAGTACCTCTGGAAAATTTATAAGCAAAAGTCACAGAGGTCTATCTCCCAGCTGTTCATGAAACTGAATTAATAAAATATGAACCAATTAGCTAAGCTCCTAGTACCTCAAATCCTTTTGTTTGTGAAGTTCTGAAATGGGAGGAAGGAATAGTAAGGAAAGAATAAGATACCCCTTCAGGTGAGCTGACTTCAGCTGTTTCAGGTTCCACCTGTTGGGAGGCTACAGGAAGTTCCTGCTTGCCCGTAATAAATTGCTTGTGAACTCAGTAGAAACCCAAGTACTCCTTCCATCAGTTAGGCACAGAAGTTGACTTCTTAAGTAGGTGTTGTTCTTACACAGTGTGAGCCTTAAGGAAATTAAATCTTTTATTCTTGAGAATGCCTGAAAGATTTTTTGAATGCTACCTGTAGGGCTGAGTGGAAGTAAGAGAGAGGATATGAATGAAAGGCTTGGCTGGCTGTGTGGATGTGGGTAGCAAAATTCCCTACTATTGTCTATACCTGGATGGTACTGTCAAGCTCTTCTCTTTCTCAGACTTCTTTGCTTGTTTTGAGCTGTTCTTCTATAAGAAGGTTGATGCTTTCTTCATCTCAGAATAGCATCCAGCCTTGTCTCTCACTGAGAACATCAGGTACATTCACAGCTAGCCTATTTCTTCTTTCTGATTTCATTCTCTTCTTCTCTGTTTTTTTCCTAGCTGTGTTTAATTGCATAGGGTGTAGTTGAGAGTGTGACAGCGTTATGAAGTGTCTAAAAAAAGTTAGCAAAATATTGAGAAAATTCTTTTTTTGTGAACAGACACTGCTAATTGTAAAAATTATTAGTCATATTATTTTCTTTGTTTAAATATTTGCACCTGATATCCCTAAAAAGCATAAATATATTTTGTAAGAGCCTGAACGAGATATGTGGAACTCCAAGTGGCTCTTTAAAAATGCTGTTTATTGCATAGAAGAAGTTACAGCAATCTTGGGTCATGGGTGCAGAGCCTCACCTCGGAGCTGCCACCTACAGCCTAGAGGTGTGCTTGAAGCCTCCTTTGTTCTGGTTACAATGCATTATATACTTTTCTTTGCTGGGCATCTTAATACATAACAACCAATCAGCAATATACACAATAGCTTTACCATTACCTATAGCCTATCATAACTACTAATATTACTATATTATGTTAGTAGCTAAACAATTACATGAGTTAGTTATATTTTAAACCTAAAACTTATTTTTCTGTATTTCTCCAGTGGAGAAATTCTTCTTACTTGGCAAAAACATGCTCTCCGTTTACTTGTGCTTTTGCTGAGGTTTCCCTTTCCTTGGTAAAACATGCATTTGTTTGTAGTTAGCTTATCCTCTGCTCTCAGCCATAAAATCACTTTCCAACTCATCACAACCTTTGTTCAGTAACAACTCTCTCAGCAATCTTTACTTCCAGACTTCTCTTGTTCTTCTATATCAAAACTTGCTTTCCTTCCTAAAGAACTTTCTGCTAAACCTTCATATTTGTAAAACTTCCCTGATACACTTTCATCTTCCCCAACAATATTTGTTGAATGAAATAAGAGCATACAAGTCTTGGAAATTGAAGGGCTATGACAAGTACTTCAGCCTTCCATCTCACTGTTTATCTGAGTGTGCATCTACCTTTATTCAATATTTAACATGGCAGTAACTGCTATCAGGGCCACACTAAGGATGCTGGCAGAGCTGTCTATGTGGGTGCTCTTGAAAAGGTTGCCTCCTAGATGAAAACGTGCCAGAATCCCCCATTGTTGGATCCTGTACAGATTTCCTCCTTACCTGCACTTTCCACACAGTACAGAGTTTTTTGCATTCAGGTTTTTATAGCATCAGCTAGTAATCATTCCACATGTCTCATGGGTGCAATCATCTGCAATCAACTAAAGATGTAGACTAGCAGCACATCACTGATTTTACTCTTCATATAATTCTGGAAAAGGTTTTTTCATGATTTACAGTGCTACATATTGCTTCAAATAGTCTCAAAAGGAAAAGGAAGTCCCGAACAAAGATACCTAAAGGTTTAAAAATATTCTACAAAGTAAGCAAGAGAAATTTTAGGCCATGAGAGATCATTCTGAAAGGAGAATAAGGAGATCTAATTTTATCTTTGTTATCAACCCATCTGCAAATTGTTGAGGCCAGTACCCTATTAAATGAGACTTATTACTTCTTGTACCAGCAGAGTGTTTGATGAAGACTACCATATTAATGGCCATTTTTCATATGCATATTCATAAGCACACATATTCTCTCGAGAAGACAAAAAAATGGCAAGGAGTGCTTCAAAGCCTATATACAAAGGCTACCTCTGTATTAAACTTAACTCACCTTACAGCAGATGTGAACAATGTTCATTGGCACAGTGAGCCAGCAAAATCATCTGATTTATGGCCTGTAAAACAGCAACAGAGCTTTGGGTCTCAGGAAAGCAAGCAACTAGAGGCTGGTTCTAGAAGAAGTTCTATAAAGACTTGCTCCTCATCATTCTGCTGTGAAATTGTTTCCGATTTTTCTCCATGGACCACCCCAAGATGGATAATACCACCTTTAACATTTCGGAGACCGAATGTTAACAAGGCATACAAAGATGAAAGAGAACACTTGAAAATCTGACTTGACATTCCAGCTTCCACTGAATGAGAAAAGTGCCCTTCACTGGTGGCAGAAGCTGACCTTTTAGTTACTCTGTCACTACCCATCCACCTGACCCAGGCAATTCAGCTCTCGATGGCAGTATTAGCAAGCCACTTGGTCTTTCCAGGTCCCTGGCGCAGGCAAGAGGGGCAGGTGGATTATCACTGATTAGTTGTCCTAAGCAACTGACTACTGTACCAGCTTTGAAACTTCAACGTGCATGAAAAGCAGTTAATTATGGTTTGATGAACGGAAAAACATTTACATTAGCAGGTTATTTTCTCAAAGTAGGGGATACAGCTGATAGTGAAAAGGATTGCGAGGGTTTTTATCATACTCCCAACATGCTTCCTTCCTCCCTCCACTGCCCTTTCACACAGTTTTGTCTCCTGAATGAAGCTGGTGTCACTTTGCACAGACAAAAATGGCCAGAAATGCAGATCAGCATCACCACTGCAGCCCAAATCCCTGGGCTCAGAGTCATTTGTTATCTGAGATAATAGAAAGCAATGAGAGGATGTAATTGTTTAGTCAGAGCGTCTATTTAATTGTACTCATTAAAGGCTTAAAAGTTGAGGTCTTACTAAATAAGCATTGGTTCAATAATGACTTCATGAAAACTTTCAGTTGGACTCTTTTAATCTATGGATTATATGTATGCTTGATACATGTATTGAGTCTTCATGCTCTGTATATCCTAGCAAGTATATCATAGTATTAAATACTGGGATAAAAGGGTCTCATTTATTCCAATAACGCGGTCTTTGATTCAGTCACTTTCATGCACAGTGTGTAGTAAAAAACCCTTCATCCATGAGTTCGACCAGTGGAGTTATCAGGTGGTAACATGACAAGTGATAGTGATCTTAATGTGTGAAGGTGTCAGAATGTAATTAGGGAAGCCATTCAGACTGTCTAGTAATAAAAGACATATTTTCTAAATGTGAGCCAAAATGACTTAAAGCATGCCCCATTAGTCCAATGATGGAGATACCACTAGAAATCATTTCAGAAATGGTGATAGATTTTTTTTTCCCACTGGAATTCCTTCCTAGGCCTTGCAGACAGAGAGCAATAGAGTCCTGACACCAGCTGAGGCACTGTTGTGAATAAGTCTCCACTCAGAAAATTTCACTTAATTCTTTTACTGCCAATTAGCAGAGTATAATAACTCATTTGAGTACTAAGAACTAAGGAAAGCAAACACTTAAGAGACACTTAGGGACAATGCCTTTCCTCCTTTGCTGGTCTGATCTTCAGTTGTCTTCTCCCAATGTCCTAGTCCCCGCTCCTCTGCTCTTGCAGCATCTGAGGAAGGGAGTGATGCAGGAATCGGGAGTATATCCGTACTACTTAAATTTTTTTTTCAACTCCTTCTTTCTTTCTTTTCAGCTACTGCTCCTTCCTTATTAAACATTTCCTCTGCTCAAGGATGGACTTAGCCATGGGCTGCAGTTCCTTAAAAGTTGTCCCTGCTCTGGAGTTTCACCTACTACCAAAGCCTACCAGTTATGCCCACTGAAGACACCTAAATAAACTTAGACATGACAACCACCTTTACACAGGCACCTTCAGAAGGTTATACAGGGTTTAGGTGAGCACAGGGGAGAAAAGAAAACAGTCTGTATGTCCTGTGCAGGTGAGAACAGTTTGCAGTCTTCATTGTGTTGTTCATCTTGGGAAATAATTCTAGTTACAAGGGAATTGAATGCTGTGAGGAGTGAAACATGGCAATGTAAATAAGGTAAATAAGTTCATTTTGTTTCTTGGAGATAATGAACGAATTGAAAGAGAGTGAACTAACAAATCCCTGTTTGGGCTTGAAGTACTATACTCTTTTCACTCATTTCTGCTTAAGGACCTGGTTACAAGGCCGTGTTTAGTTTCTCATCAGAAAAATATAACAGAAGGCTGTGTGAGTTGATTTTTTTTCTTTGGGAATTTGTTTTATTTGGCAGAAAAGTTACTAATGAAATTCAGTGGTTGGAAGTTGAATGTAGACAGATACATTTAGGAAAAGATGAACATTCAAAGAAGGTCCTGCTTGGCCAACTTGATCTCCTTGTATGACAAGATGACACCACGGAAAAGGACTAGGGCATGTTGACTTTACTCCTGGTTTGATATTTTCCTGTTCCCCAAACATTTAATATTTCTAAACCTGTTCTTCCTCCCTGTAGTGAAAAAATGCAAATCTACAATATATCTATTTTTTACAGAATACAAAAAAAAGCTGTATTTTTGGACCTATTTTTCCTTTATCTTGATGCTCACCTTTGACTCCACTCACTGTTTATCCATTCTTTCCTCTGAGGTTCCAAATGCTATTTTGTGTAGAAGCTTAGCTTCAGAAAGCCATAATGACCGTCTTTATGGGATTTTGCCCACAAACATCCTTTTCTATTATACTCTTCTATACAATGTGTAATTTTTGCCATCAGGTGAGTCAGGATGCATTGGAAGCTCTGTCTTACATTAAGCTTGATTGTGTTTTTGTTGGCATTAGATCTTGTACAGGTTGCAGTGTAATATGTCTTAGATTGAATTTTTCTTGCTGAAAATTTCTTGATACATCAAGTAGAAACATTTAGGGTACACTTGTCGCAAACCAAAGCAATAAAGATACATTATCCTTGATGATTTTTTTGGTTAGAAATTCAAGATTTTTATTCTATTTTCCAAGTCATGACGTTTTTGATGCCTGTCTCTCATGATTTTATGTCACCTAGGTGTCTGAGTTAACACTTTTTCCTTTCCTCTTGATAGCTTCTCTTTTGCGTGCTTTATCCTCCATGTGCATTTAATACCATTAATTTACCAACTGAATAATTAGAACAGTTTCAGGCATTCTGGTCCATCCTTTCCCCAGTACTGCTGACATGCCCAATTGTTTAGTTGATTACTTGACTGATATGATCTTGAACTTACAGAACAAAGAGATTTTGCAATGCAGTGTGTAGAAAATTCATTTTGTTATTACAGAATACTCAGACTTGTCTAAGAAGCAAAATAATATAATTTCATTCTCAAATTGGTGCACCAGCAAAGGACTATTGCTTATGAGCAGAAACAGAAATGAAGACTAGGCAAACTTAATTTAAAGCATGCTTAGAAGACACAAATATTCCCAGCCTTGGCAGTGTCCATGGTATGTGCCTATCTTGTATTGCATGGTAAAGCAGAGTCTGGTAAACCAACACCTTGCGCACAACAGACAGCAATATTTTTTTCCTGTGGCCTATCCTCACACTCTGCAAAGTAAACATTATGTTTTGATCCTATTTCTGTACTTTTTGGATATGGAATATTATCAGAAACTTTAAAATTAGCCACATAATTTTAATGATCCAAGTGGATCATTAGTTCTGCAGTTTCCACAACTATGCTGTTGTGGAGTGGTATGGTGGTGGTCCACTGTTTCCATGGCAACACCTTGACCCCCTTAAATGAATGCTTATTTTTCATTTCTTTATGAACTTTAGCTCAGCTCCAAATAGAGGTGTCTATGTTTGATTCAGATATAATGCTGTGAGAACATTTGTGCTGCTATATTGGCAGGGCCCAAAGAAACTCATAATGGGTTGTTGATTCCGCAAAAGTTTTTCCTTATTTGGTGACGGCTCTGTCCTCCTTATACCTGTATTTTCCATTTGGATTTAAGTTTATTTGAGGTTTCATAAGCCTGATAATCACTAACGAGTCATAAGACATTTCCCAGGATGACTGGCCAGCAGCAGACTGGTTTTAGAAATGCTGATATCCTCAGTATGGAGGTTTCTGCTGAGCAGTCACTGAGGGTTTGGCCCTTATTTACTGACCTCCTTTGGTTATAAATATAAATATAAATATAAATATAAATATAAATATAAATATAAATATAAATATAAATATAAATATAAATATAAATATAAATATAAATATAAATATAAATATATATTGTTTATCTTTTGTATATGACTTAGTCCTGTAGCCTGGCAGGACAGAGATCACAACCCTCTATTAATTATATATGTAAGTGATTAACCCTATAGATACTTTAAAAGTGCAGTTTTTCTTACTCAGTAGTTATGGAAAATGTTTATAAAAAGCAGGCCAGTGCATGTTATTCGCTATTTCTTCCTTCTAAAGATAAGATATGGTAGTTACCATACAATGTGGCGCTGATAGAAATTTTAAGGTGAGTGGCAATTAGCTCTGCTTAGCAAAAGTTCTATGGCACATTGCAAAATTATTATTGCTATAGGACTGAACAGCCAGTTCAGATATAACCTTTAGTTAAAGCCCAATGGTTTTCCACTGAATGTTCTGTGGAAAACTAATGAGTTTTAACTAAAGGTTATGTCTTAGCTGGTGAGCTTGCATGTCTCAGGTCTTGGTTTTGTAGACTGTGTCTATTGCCACCTACTGTTGTGAATACCAGTATTCCTGCTTGATTTTTGTGGGAGAAAGAACCATGGGATGTGGACAAGAAGGCAGCTGCTGTCCCACTTCTCTGCAGCTGAGGCACCATTGTCCTGCCACTCTGCAGCACATACTGACTGCTTACACTGCTTGTACTGTGCGGGTCCACAGACATGGCTGGGATGTGAATATTGGCTGTTACTCATGGTCACAGTGAGCACTTTGTATTTCTGTGTTAGCGATACCTTCACCCACTTAGAGGTTACTAAGACAATACTTCTGATTTTGGACAACTGAAGAAGGGGCCTGAATTAAAAAGCATCAAGAAAACAAAGAAAACCAAAGAAAAAACCTGAACAAAACCCAAAACAAACAAAGAAAACAAAACAAAACCCCACATCCAAACAAACTAACACAAAGCCCCCACCAAAATAACAAAAAAAAACCCCTTCCTTAGTATTTTTTGTTCCTGTAGGCTTCAATTTTCCCAGTTACGCCATTCTAGTTTCCTAGTTAATTAAGGTTTGTTAAGCAGTGGATTAGAAAAAAATTGCACAAGTAATGTGTGTTGAGTTAGCTCTTACACTAAAAAATGATATGTGGGAAGTTGTAGAGTTTTGGAAATTTAGAGGAATTTGAGCAGCCCTCCAGAATTTTAATTTATTACTGTGTTAATCCCAAAGTAATTGAGTCTTGCATTAAACCAGGCAATCAGGTGAAACTAATGTGAATAGATTAGTATAGTTGTAATGACAGTCACAGAAAACGCTACTGCTGCTGAAGGTCTTCAATGGAACATCCTTTCCCCTGCCATTTTGGGATGTTCTGTGTTGGTGTTGATAGCTAAATAGGTGGATCCATAATGGAATAACACAAATTTCCAGAAAACTTTACTTTTTCTTTTGTTCTCCTTTTTAGTTGTAATCATGGACCTTTCCTGGTGAGCATCTTTTGCTCTTATATCTATTTTGATATATCACCTGTGTTGTTATGGTATGCTGCACAGAATTTAATCACCTGTCCCATGTCTGTGCTGCACACTTCCTTCTATCTCTNAAAAGAAAAACCCCACATCCAAACAAAAAAACACAAAGCCCCCACCAAAATAACAAAAAAAAACCTCCTTCCTTAGTATTTGTTGTTCCTGTAGGCTTCAATTTTCTCAGTTAAGCCATTCTAGTTTCCTAGTTAATTAAGGTTTGTTAAGCAGTGGATTAGAAAAAAATTGCACAAGTAATGTGTGTTGAGTTAGCTCTTACACTAAAAAATGATATGTGGGAAGTTGTAGAGTTTTGGAAATTTAGAGGAATTTGAGCAGCCCTCCAGAATTTTAATTTATTACTGTGTTAATCCCAAAGTAATTGAGTCTTGCATTAAACCAGGCAATCAGGTGAAACTAATGTGAATAGATTAGTATAGTTGTAATGACAGTCACAGAAAACTCTACTGCTGCTGAGAGTCTTCAATGGAACATCCTTTCCCCTGCCATTTTGGGATGTTCTGTGTTGGTGTTGATAGCTAAATAGGTGGATCCATAATGGAATAACACAAATTTCCAGAAAACTTTACTTTTTCTTTTGTTCTCCTTTTTAGTTGTAATCATGGACCTTTCCTGGTGAGCATCTTTTGCTCTTATATCTATTTTGATATATCACCTGTGTTGTTATGGTATGCTGCACAGAATTTAATCACCTGTCCAATGTCTGTGCTGCACACTTCCTTCTATCTCTCTTTCATTCCCATCTGCTCCTGAGAATGCAGAAAGATTTTTTTGCACACTGAACCAATATATTTTGGTTAGATTTCATTTTCAAAGTAATTATTTTTGAAGTTTCCCTTCTAATATGCCATCTAATAAGTACTCATGTTATGGTGATGAAAGAGATGACGATGTTAAAAATAAAAATTCATACTTGCTGATGTTAGGTAAAAGGCCCATAAATTGCCACTGATCATAAGCTGAAAAGGTGAAAGAGCAAAATGTGGCAGAAAGGCATACTTATTAGAAGGATGTAAGAAAATGAAAGTTGAGGCAGGTCAAATGCAAGTTTTGCATCTTGTTAGGTTTTTTTGAACTGTAAGCTATATCACCTCAGATGAATTGATGCCTTGTTCACATAAAACTTCATGTACTGCTTCTTAATTTATCTGAAGTCTTAAATTCTATATAAATAAGTTTTCTCCTGAAATTGGTAGGGGTTCAAAGTTTAATTAAAAAAAAAGGAACACAAACAAACAAACAAAAAAACCCCACAAAAAACCCAACTCAATGCAACAGAGCCTTGGACAGCTCACTGGCACCAGCACAGCAGTTGGTTCTGAGTGAACCACTTAAGTATCCCCACCCCTTGCTCCTGCTCCTGCACTGCATCTCAAGAGGACAGACATAAGTGCTACAGCATAAGAGTTTGAGGAGCCTGGAATGGAGCTTACTGGGAGATGTGGGGCTGGAGACATTGCAGCTGGCTCTGCAGGATCCAAGCTCCCAAAGGACACCCCTGCCTGGGGACAGCCTTTGCACTGCATCTCCAGGAAACCCTTCAGCCTGCCAGTGCCCATGCTGCTGTGTGAGTTCCATGCAGTGTAAATCCATTTCCACTGTGACCTTCTCATGCTTACTTCCTACTGCCCTCTCTCTAGCACAGCAGTGCCTCCCAGCATGATTTTATGATACATGTTCTGTGAAAGCAGAGGAGGAAATTTGCTTTTGTACTGCTGCTACAGTTTATTTACAATTCCTATGGAAAGCATAAGACAAACCACTCAAGTCTATTATCTACAGTGATGCTTCTTTTTCCCCTAGTGCAAAACGCGAACCAAAGGATCAGATAAATTTGAGAAGCTAAGTAAAGCAACCAAGGGACATGTGTGCTAGGAATACCATGGTCAAAGGGAAATAAATGCACACTAAGATAATTTCCTTAATGAGGATTTACTAAGAAAACTAATAGAAAGAGCTGCTGCAAGCAAGACCAACCTCCCAGCCCACTAGTTTTCACTCTGCATGGGAGTTGAAGAAAGGCTTGAGTCAGAGACAATAACTATTTGTGTGGATTGCTACTCAAAAACTCACAATCTGACAAGGAATGACGAACAATGTGGAAAAATAGAAGGAGGAGTTAAAGGTGTGATAGGTGTGTGAACAGCCTAGAAATACAGGGTGTGACTAATTCCAGCCATGCTAAGGAGCAGAAAACTCTTAGCCAATAGAAAGAGAATGAAGTCAAGCAATTAGAAACCTGTCATTCCATATGAAGAAAATTAGATCCTGTTAGTTTAATTATCAGTCAGTGCCATTAAGACAATATAGTGCTGCCTAATGAAGCTGAAGTTACTGGATAATAGAGGTGATTGTTTCCACAGTGGAAGATTTTCACTTTCAGACAAGAGTTGCAGAATGTGACTGGTTTACAGGCTTTGACCTTCAGAACTTGTGTAATGCATAGGACACGTGGTTTTTACCTAGTCTCCTGAGATTTGAATATTTTATCCTAGACATCATTTTCATAAAGTTGGTGAAAGTGAGCAAAACCACCCACTAGAAATACAATGTGCAATACTTGTTGTGCTGAGGCAACATGCCCTCTGTTACTGTAATTACAGCAGTTTACCAAGCAGTTTTTGATTTAAGTCTTCAGGTTTGATATGATAAGGCCAGCTTCCAGCATGCCTTTCCCACTTCTACTAATAAGGGATAAGGGGGAATAATGCTATTCCAGAAAATCTAATTCACAGATGGCCGCTCTAGAGGGGGGAGCACACACAGAGCAGCAGCTTAGGTGTGACTCCCCAGCACATTAGCTCATCTGTGGTGACTGGCTTCATACATGCTGCTACCCTGCAGCAAATGTGTAATGTCATGCTCCTTTTTCATTAAACAGTGCAGTCTCACTTTGTTACTCAAATATTTAAATATTGAATGTTTTTTTTTTCCCAGGTAACTTTTCTCTATTGTTCCTAGAGACTGTCAGTAGCTACTGTACTCTATTCTATTGTCAACATCATGACATTGTCCTCTGAAGAAATTCTTACACAATATCTAGTATGCATTGAGTGGTATTGGAAAACATCTAGAGTACATGCTAAAAGAATAGCATAATATTTTGGATCTGCTGTGAAATACTGAAATACTTAAAAAAATTGCAAGGCCATTTACTTCCAGTTACTGCCTTTCTCATAGCAACTGAGAAAGAATAGGAATGACTTGAAAGACCAAAATCTTAAATAAGAACATTAAATAAATACCTTGTGTATTCTTTACTCTGATCATAAGTTTTGGTTGTAAACAAACTGAGAGCTAGATCTTGCAGTATCCAGCAGATGATCTGACTAAATCTTTTGACTAAATCTTTAGCACATCTTACAAATAGTTACCACTTCTGTATTACTCTTTACTTAACACACAGTGTTGGGAAATACATCTTCATCTTTTTGCCACAAGGACATGTTTTTTCTATGAATTGTTTCAATATGCAAATAATTGCTATTTTTCCTAAAATATCTACAGATACTTTCAGAGAACAGACTGCTTAATTGTTCAAGCTGCCTTGGAAGTACTCCTTTATATTGAGCAGATTTTAAGACTTTTTGAAGATATGCAATTCCATTTCCAGGGGAGGAGTGACTGGCCATCTTTGGAAATGTCAGCATACATCTCCCAAACTACAGTCAGCCTTTTCCACTCTCATCCAAAAAGTCTTTTAGAAATTTATACTCTATTTTTCCAACAAATCTGGGCTATTGCCACCTTGCTGTGGAGACTACCATAATGATCACTACTTTTCTCATTTCATTGTTGTATCAATCCTCAAGTTAAGTATCTCTGTTCACATCTGAAAATTGGTTAACCATACAGCAGTATGACCTTTTTCTTTCCAATATGAAGAATATTGCAGTAACTAAGCTCCAGATTTTGGCACTTAATTTAAGCAGCTACAGTGAACTTGGATGACTTTGAGCTCACTTCCAGCTGAGCTGCACACATTTCAAATTAATGATACTGAAAGAATTAAAATTATTTCTTGCATAAAATTCAAGAAACTGAAAACAGTTAGCACATCTACTGTCAGAAGACTTTGTCAGTCATCACTGAGACAGGGACATCTAACTGTTCATGGAGCATAGATGCTCTGTGGTAATATGTACAAGATAAAAACTTCAGAAATCTGTTCTATATCTCAAGGAGCTGACTCTACACATAGCTGATTCATCTTGACAGAAGTTACCCAGGGGCTGACAAATTCAAATAAGATAGATTAGTCACAACAGGACTTCTGTATGTCTCTTCTGATAAACTCTGGTATTACTTTCTTCTAATTACGTGCCTGTGGCAGGTTTTACATGGTTTTATACTGGTATGTGTACTACTTACATATCCTTCTGTATTAGCCACTGCTATACTGTACATGTTGACATTTTTCTTGCATTTGTTATACATCTGATATTTTTAGGCATTTTAATTAGAATTCTGAGGTTAAGTGACAATTAAATATCTACCACCATCTCTCTTCAAAGCAAAAAGCTTCAATTGAATTATTGTCTAATCTTCTTCTCTAGAGAAAAGTCCATATGCATTGTCTTTCTCCTATTTTCATTTTTTTTTTCATGTAGAATCATAATTCTGTCATTACTTGGATGTTTTCTTTTTGACATTTTTATCAAATACAAAACTATGGAGCAATAATGGGGATTCACGGAGGGGTAGTAGCAATGAATCAAAATTGCATACTTCAAAAAACATTTAAAAATTCAGCACTCTACCATTATTATACCATGGCCACGAATGTGTATTTCACTGACATTTACAAAGCAAGGTGGTAAACACTCTGGAAATAGCTGAGGATATTGACTGCAGTAGTTTGAGCATTAAGAGAAATTCTGAAGAGATTTTGGAGTGTCACAGGAGAATATTGGTTTTGAATAGTTGCTCTGGGAAGGTTGTAGGATTAATTTAATAGATGTCTTTATGGTTATTTCAAAATCAGATTAGTCTTTACAGGCTTTTACCTGGTCATTTCATCCACTGAAGAATGTTTCTTCTACTGTGTGCTTACTCAAACTGTGGTTAACCTGTTTTCTACAGCAGTTTCACAGATGTCTTAAACCTAAGTGAAATAAACTCTTTTAGTTACTTCATGTCCATTCTCTGCCCAAATGCTTTACCGAATTTGTCAGATACGATGCTTTATGTTATACCAGACAGGCAAGTCTGGATGCAAGTCTATCTGCATGTCTTGCTCCAGATGCTGATTTCTTTAATTCCTTAGAAATGCAACGAAATCCATTACACACATGCTTTCATGGATCTGTGGACTCTTAATATCTCCAAGAGCTGTGACCTCTTTTTCTGTTTTTTTTTTCCTCCCTTCCTTCTAAACATGTGCTTTGTTCCTTCAGTCCTTAAGGAGTCTTTAATTTTAGTTTAAATATTAGAATTATAAATAGATTTGACCTCCTATGCTGGCAGCAGCTTTTGGAGTGTACAAATTGTTAGAGCTTTTGCAGTGAACATTTTTGACCAAAGTATAGAGATATTGTTAGTTTTATATGCAATTCATTTTCCACAGACAGATGCCCAAGTGCACCTGTGTCCACAGTGTCCTCAGGCACAACGGGGAAGGTGCAACTCAGGAACTGAGTTTTGACGGGAGAATTTCAGTGCACTTCAGAGTAAACACATACTCTGTAACAAATCCAGACACTGTACCAAAGAATTACTTTTCCCAGCTGTTGTGCAGTACTTTATTAAATCAGCCACATTGCTGAGTTCTTCCTGCACAGACCACAGTGTTAATCCTTCCTGCATAACTTCATTAGAAGCATTCTTAGAAATCTTCTCTGTCAGGAAGCCAATGAAAATGAAATTTTATTTTTGTACTATTTTCTGCTTGAGGATTCAGCCTGTATTATTTAAAACAATTGGGCTCTATTGAACTTAGAAGTGTTTGGTTTGTTTGTGGCCTAAATCATCACTTTTGAGGTGAAAACTTGTTCTTCATCCAGTGAGAACCTTGGTGATGCTGTTGTCTACTCCTTCTTGTGACCAAAGGGAACTGTGTCATATCCATTCTTCTTGAAAGTGTGTTCCAACTTAGAAAAAGAGACAAAAAAAATTAAAAGCCCTTTCAGGACTTCATTTTTCTGATGATTAAAAAATACCCAAATACAGCCTACTTCTATTTCATGTCTACTTGTTTCCATGCCAGTGTTATCCGTTGCCTTTCTTTATGGCCAGAGACAAATACTTAGTGCTATTTTTCCTTCGGTGTGTTCTATTTTTAGCAAGCTGAACTTGGGAACTTCACACTGCCATTGATTAAATATATAAACTTAGATATTTGGCCATTTATCTTTCGGATGCATGGTGCTGCTGAGCTGTATACTCAGGTATACAGGTGAACTGTGGAACTGTATCAGGGGCAGGATTTCCATTATTAAAATCATCTACTTGGCACTGGTCTTTGGTCTGCAAACAATGTGGTGTGGACTGAAAGGTGTTAACAGTGCTCAAGCCCAGTCCCTTCTGGAGCTGAACAGTTGATATCCATATGTACAGGAGTTGGTTATGATCTCCAGTGACCCCATGAGTCACCCCTGTGACCCTAAAACATAAATCAAAAATATGAGACTTTTCAGTCCAAAGACTCCCTGAGCATTGTGTCACATCCTGCTGTTGCAGCCCGCCAGGGATGTGATTTCATAACCCAGTATAGAAGGAATGTATGGGAGGGATGTGAGGGAATGTCAGCTGGAAGATGCTGAGGATGTGAGCCTGTTTGAATAGTACTGAAGGTGTGTGCTGGGGTTGGAGGGAGCCAGGCTTGGTGCAGGTGAAGATAAGGTCAGGGAGCTGGAGCTACAGTGTTTCACTCCATAAGTGCCCTCAGGAAAGCTTCTTTGCAGTAGCCTCAGGCTGTTGTTTGACATGTGATGAGACCCAAGTAGCAATTGCTCAGGATGAGGCAAGGCACATGAATGTGTTGCTGTCAGTGTCACTGAGGGTGGCACAGAATGCTGACATTATACCAGCTTATGCCTTTGGGACAACTTTATGCTGGAAGTAGAAGAGCAGACCTGCTCTGGTGCAAGTTGAGGTGCAGATAGACAATGCCAAAGGTGTCCAACCTTTCATTACAAAATGAAGCCCTCAAAAAAGGGTGATTTTAAGGGGCCGTCAGTTTATAGCAAATCAGTACTTAATGTCGTGTGGCTGTGGTGCTTTTAACACAGCAGTGAGAGCCTTACAGAGTTAATTTGTCACCAAATCGTGTCCTGTGTAACATTTTGTTTATTCCCAGTGGTTTTTTACGTCTCTCACTTTACAGAAGTTAGAACCACAACCTATGACTCATGAATGCTTCCTTTGTGGAAGAAAAATAAAAGTGTTTTATTTGCTGAAAAATATGATTTAACCAGTTCAGAAGCAGTGGAACTTGGGTCTGCACCACCACTCCTGCAACACTTTCCAGACAAAACCCTAATGCAACATGCTTTTTGAACTTTGATCCTAATTTCTTCAGTAGTAGTGTCTATGTGCAGCCTAAACAAATACAGAGTCCTTTATCCATGTTAATACATTTTTTTATTTTAATAAGTAGTAAAGATAAGATGCTGCACTGGTTTAGAGAATTCTTTATTGCTGTAAAATTGGAGAAAATTAGTGTGAACCCAAAAAAGATATCTATTTGAAGGTCAAGCTCATTGCCAGGCCACTCCAGGACTGAGTTGCCTGTTCCTATCTTATTTCTTCTAGATGCTTAGCTGATGCTTAAAGAGCCACAAGGAGACAAACTCTCAGTTGTTCCAGTGCTTGCTACTGTCTGCTAGCAATTGTTTCTCCTCTATTACAGTTATCTCTGACTCGAGCACATGAATCCTTTTAACTGCATTTAGCTGGTACTTTCACAAGCTTCTTAGGGAAGTAACTGGAAAGAGTTTTAGTGCCAGGGTACCAGAGATCTGCCTGACAGTCAGTTTTGGAAGCAGATATTTCTTTGAGGTTCTCCTGTTGCATTTGTCTTCATTTAGGAAACCCATTTCTGAGAAATTGTAGAATTAATGGGTCTGGGAACAGTTGTGCTTTTTTCTCATGATTGCATCTCATCGTATTAATCTCTGGTTTTATTTTTTATGTGGCAGGCAATATAATAAGTGTTTTGAAAACACCATATTGATCAAATATACCATTTTCCCAGCATCTTTTATGTTTTATGGGGACTTAAATGGTAGAATCTCAGAACCATAAATTTAACTCTGTTTCTACTAAAGGAATGATAAAGTCTTCTTTTGCTTCAAGCACTAGCATTTAGGCCAGGGTTGAAAATTTTTAATTTGTGTCCTTCTGTGTCTCAAAGAATCTGACTATATCCAACTATCTGAACATCACATGCCTGACTTTGGGCAGTGCGATTTAAAAATTGGAACATAATTTGCTTCTCCAAAATATTACAGAAATGTACTGGCAGAACTTACAAACTAAGATCAGGATTTGTTTCTTGTTATGAGGAATATGGGGCCATAACGTAGCAACACAAAATTTCTACCCAAGCCATGGTAGGATTTGCAGACACATTACTGAGGATAACAACACATTTATAACGTCCTGCAGTAAATGTCCTTATATATGCTTTTAGAGGTGCCTTTGACTTCAGTGAAGAGAGTGGATAGACTTCCAAGGTTGGTTTTTCTTTTTCTTAATTGAAGAGTAGACAAAGAGGTAGTCATTGTGAAGTAAATGGCATGCAGAAAATCAGCCCTGAATTTATGCATAGCACTTGTTTGCACCTTCAGATCTAAAAGCTCTCATTTTATTTTACCCACTGAAAATTATTTTCATATGGAAAATGAGGTCTCTTTAGCTCATCTTTTGATAAAAAATTGCTTGGAGTAGGTCTGATGTGTATTTCTTGTGAAAATGCTTTACTGAGCAATGCCAAAAACTTATTTTTTCATACACAGCCCTTTTTTTTCAAACCATGTGTTCATGTGTCTCAGTTCAAAATGCGGCATTTTCCACTTTAATAAAAAGGTTTGAAGAAAAAAAATATGTTAAATATCATTGGTCTGCGGGAAATTAATGCAACTTTGAGTCAAAGCACAGAGTTGACACACACCCACTCAAAGAATAAACATCATTGCAGGTAAACTTGATGCTGAGAAAAAAAGAAAAAGGCCTATCTGAGAAAAATACCCACATTGATTTGATAGTGAGAAATCCCAGAAGTTTCTGTTATGGGTGTGTGGGATTATTTTCAGTAATGCATAAAAATCATAAAGGAGTTCTGCAGAAGCAGATAATACTGAAAACGAGGTTTAAACAGAGTATATTAAAACTTTGGAAATTTTCTCTCCCAAGAACTACCTGGCAGTTTATACAGCTTTTCTTGCCAAAGGTTTTGATTTTCATCTCCTAATAAACCTGCCAGCTGTTTTAGTCTATTAGTGCTAGTCTTCCAAGAATTCTTTTGATAATCGGTAGAACTCCGGTCACGCAAATACTTTCTTTAAGACAGTCCAGAATAAAAGAAGTCCGATGTTATAAGGATTGGTTTCTTTTCAATTTAGTATTTTGTTTTCTGAAGGGAAGAAGAAAAAAATGATGGCTTTTTCTGACATTCATGTATTTTTTTTAATTTTTTTAAAAATCAGGATCTTTCTCTTTTGACACCCAGCTCTTTTAAAATCAGAAATCTTTAAGATAGTTTCATCTTAGACATTGATTCTGTCGCTGCTTGAGGAGAGTCTCAGAGTCCCTAACTTAATACAGCCATCTCTAAACCAGGACAATATGCTTATCTCATAAAGGTGCTGTGGGATTCAGTGAGCTATTGGCTCTCTAAACCACTTCTCTGTGTCTCCACACTCTCTAACTGCACGTATTAGGATAGTGGGCAAACCACTGCCTCACGTCAACAAAGTAGGTGAATTATTTTCCTTCTAGTGGAATGTAAAAGGCACCAGGGAGTACTTACTAATAGAGAAACAAGTCATTGAGTGAGTGTCATTTGGGTTTTCTTGAAACAGTCAATCCATTTTGGAGGGGAAGTTATTGTCTCTTCAGTTGGATTAGCCTCCTTAGATGCATTTGACAGTGTATATTTGCTGCTGGTATTCAGATGTGTGGAGGCTAATGGGATTTCTAACATGTATTGGTTTTTATAATGTCTACTTAACCAGCTTTACTATCTGTTATTTTTTCTTAGATAAATGCATTGATCGAAGTGCTGTTACTGTCTTATTTCTGTTCACTGAATACTCAGCAGGTCTTGTTAGCTGGGATTTTCTACTGTTGCCCTTTGGTGAAACTTTCATACAAGAATAAAATCTTGTTTAGATATGCACTATAGTTGGAGCAAATCAAATTAGGATTCTTCAGAGGGGATTTTTAAAAGCATCTGATTTAAGATGACAGTAGTTTTATCACCGATTGTGGTAAAATCTCATGCAACTGCTTTTGAAAATGCTATCCATTCAAGAGAAAGGGGCTGACCTCTTCATTTTAAGAGAGCAAGTACAGAGAAGCACCTACAATTCAGAGGTGATGCGCAGAGGAACCAAATGAAACTGAAATAGAGCTTTAGGACCAAGCAGCTTTGCTGTTTCATGATTGTACTTAAATATAATTAGATTGCTCTGTCTGTCACTATTGGGAAAGCTATTGCAACAATTGAATAGTTTTGATTAGCAGTGTATAAAATTCAGCGTTGAATTTACATGTGTTATGTCAAGGCAGATTTGCATGCTTTGTTTTCTTTCTAGCAAAGTAATCCATCAGTGCCTTGTTTTTAATAGTCATTCCCAGCATTTGACAATCCAAATACATAATATCTGTGCTAAGAATTCTGCCTTAAACTTTTATCTTTAGTAATATAACCCTTAAAGTGTTCATTAAAGTTAAAATGTAACAATTGGGGGAATTTCTTAATTTTGATTTCTGGGCTGCCACTTTTACTGTATAAACGTGTCTACATATGTAATGCATTTTAAAAGAAGTAACAGTGCTATAAAAAGATGGTTCATTTTCAAAAGAATAAGTTATTAAATTAGAGAGATTCCTCCACTGAACTTTTTTTATGTTACAAAGTTTTGTCATAATATTTACTGTAACAAGCATTGACTTCACTATGACTCTACTTTAAATCAGAGGCTTTTCACTGGAAAGATTGAGATGGTGGCTGACCTATCTTCACAGAATTCATTACTCTTAAAGCCAAGGCCTAGGGATTTCTGTATTCTTGGTTTCTAGATCTGAAGAATATTTTTACAGTTTGATAAAGAAAAGCATGGCTATGGCAGTGTCCTGGGCTTCAGCCTGAAGCTCTTCCCATTCTGTTGAGGATGAGACCCCAGAGACCTGAGAAAAGCTGTGTCCTTAAAATGCTCTCTAGAGTGAAGGAGACGTGGGAGGCTTGACTGTGCTGCCGAGCTTCCAGCTAGCCAAGTGTGCTGGAGCTCAGCATTTACTTGATTCTCATCAGCAGCCACTAAATTTGTAAAGTTGCCTTCCCACACTCTCAAAAGTGATTATAAGACAGACAACATATTAGCCTTACAGCTGTGTAATTGCCAAAAGGAAAAAAATAGTATTTCTGCACATAAAGTCAGGTTATGAGCTCTGTTGACATTTTGGATCCCTGTTTGGTTTTTGTGAATCTATAGCTATTGTAATAAAAAATTATTGAAGAAAAGCAGCTATAAATGTTATTCTGGCTAAATGTCCATAGACAAAGTACACATAAAGTCATTCTGAAGAATGTTCATTTTTCTTTACACCTTGGACTTGTTAAAAAATGTAATGCAGATTTCTCTTTTCAAAGCATAAAATATTACATCAGGGAGCTTAAGTACTATCACATATAAGACATTACTGGTACAACTAAGCATGGACTTCTTTACCCAGGGAATGCTCCAATTTAACCCTGTGCAGTTGATACGTGTGGCCATGCTACATTCATATTGATAATCTGACTCTTCTGAATATTGAACACATTTCTAAAATACTTGCAAACAGTGCAAAAAAGTCTAATTTTTTTTCCAGAAGTTGACTGACTTTCTGTCTTTTCATTACTGTGTCAATCACACACACTGTAGATTGCATTGATCCTAGAACTTATATTTGCAATGTTTCTGTATCTCCCTATTGGTGTTTTTATCTGTACAGTCTCTGTTTATAGTCTTTTCTCATACATAAAAGTTTCATCTTTTCATAAGCAAATGAATTTTCAAAATGAAGAATCACTATGTATATTTTCAGTGACTATGTTTAGCAAGGATTAAAAGGCTGCGTTCAGACTGGCAGTGTGGGCTTTTTCTACTGTTGTAAATCAGTTTTTCAGCAGCTCACTAACAGGAAAATGGCACTGGTTTCAACAGAAGAGCAGAGCATTGGCATGTTTCAGGTTTTTTTTTTTCTTTTCTTCCTAATTTCTGCTGGCTGGCAAACTGGCTGATGAGAGTTGGTTTGGGAAAGTAAAATAGATTGCTCACTCAGGCACAAGCAAGAACCCCCATGAAGCCATTCAGGATTTGATCTGTTAGTTGATTTCAGTCCTGTCTGCCAGCTGCTTCCCAGAGGCGTTAACAACTTTGTCCTTGCATTTCTGGACAATTTTTAGTCCTTTCTATTTTCACTGAGGCGATGGTGTAAAACACTTGGAGAACCCTGACCGCATGCGGTGTTTTTCAAATATCTTTGTACTGAAGTATAAGATAAATTAAACGCTGACTGGTCAATTGAACTACCCACGCCCTGAGGAAACATGCAGCTTAGTGATTTTTTGAGTGAAGGTAAGCAGGGATAGAAACAGGCATGATAACATTTCCATAGCTTAGGCAGAGGTCATTGCTTTATGGACAATCGCTCATAGAGCCGTATTAAGGAAGGCTGCCTCTCAGCGTGCAGCACAGCCGAGTGAAATTAGACAGCAGCACCTGCCAGAAGGCGGCTGAGTTTTGCCGGCAAATGGGAGAATCAATCCTTTTGCCGGCAAATGGGAGAATCCATCCTTCTGCCGGCGCGCCGAGGGGCTGGCCCGGCCTGTGCGCGCTGGGCTGGGCGCGCCAGATGTGCCCGAGGTGCACGGGCGCCATCTAGCGGCTGCTGTGCCGGAGGGACGGGAGCGCTCCGCTGCCGCGCCGCCCCGCAAGGAACGGGCAGGGGCTTAAGCTCTTAATAACAGCGCCTGGATTTTTACCCGCCTGAATAATTCCTGATGAAAAGAAAAATAAGGAATTAAAAAAGCCAACTTTGTGGGTTTTGTTTTGCATAAAGTGGCCCTCCTGTAGATTGTCTTTCTCAGCAGCTTCACAGCGGTCGCATGAAAACTGAGAAAATCCTAACATGGTATAAGCCAAGGCAGTCGATAAACATAAATTACACATGCAGAAATTGCTGGTGTTAATACATAGCTAAACTTAGATTTCAATTTTTGCATCTCTCTTGGAATAGCTACACAGCACAAAGGTATTAATGAAAGACAACTCCTCAGCTCCATACATAATATGAGATTTTGAATCAAGAAGCAGGAGTGCATCATTGAGTTAGGGGGAAAGGGTTCTGTTTCCAGACTGTTTCCAGTGAATTTTCTATGTGACCTTTTAGCTCTGCTCCTTTAATTCTGCTATTATAAAACTACAGCGTTATTCAGTGCACTCCCTTTCTCATGATGTCCATTTGCAGAATGAACTGGTTTTAGAAAGAGATGATGTCATTGAGCATGGTGGTGTCAGAGTCACAGAAACAAGCAGAAAATCCTGTGTTTTTACAAAATGTGCATAAATATAAAATACAGTCCATTAAAGACCATCCATGCATAATAATACTTTTTTTCTGTTAACTTTGAAACCCTTTTTAAAAAATACACACCCTCTATATTCCCTAGTTATTTAAAAGATAGGGTTTTGGCAGGATAGGAGATTTTACTCCCCTAAGAAAAATCATCACCTTTTTCCCTGGCTCTTCTAATTCTTTTTGTTTCCCTGGAAATCTATTCATCTGTAGAGCACGGAAGAGCCAGGTCACCTTGCTTCCTGATTAGGCATGGATACCATTAGAATTTTCTTTTATTAAAATTATTTCAGTGTTAAGGCAATTACTTTCTCCTAGCCCCTTCAGACTAATGTTCCCATCTTCTAGATCTAAAAGGCAAATAAGCCCCCTGCACTTTGGTGCTGAATCCCCAAATACTAAACGTACAATATCAGTAAGGATACAGTTTGTCTCTTATTGCTGTCTTTTCTTCTCTACAGTAGGGAGCTAGTGAAAATGTCACATAAATTGAGAAAGATTCAATCTCTTTCCCAGTATTTCACTAAATATTTCATTTTATGAGCTTTTTTAATTTTGTTTTTGATATTAACCATGCATAGTTGTAAAACATTTCCAAAGGTAGAAGTGTTTCTTGCTTAGATGAAAGTAGTCATTTGAGATTGATACAGGTTACGATGTTGACTTGCTGAGTTTTAATCTCTACTGAGAAGTGTTTTCCTACTTCTTTTTTTTTTTTAACTATCATTATGTTTAAAGGAATTGTTTTATCATAACATCAAAATGTGGAATTTATTAGACAAGTTCAAACAAAACACAAAATCTTCAAAGCATGCTACTTTATTTTACCTCTTTTGTCATCAGGAAGTTCCTCCCAAATTAATATCGAATGCCATCAAGGTTTAACCATTTACTGAAATAAATAGGAAAATTATCATAAATATTTGCTAGATATTTTTGTATCTCAAATTCAGCAAGTTGCCCATGCCAACATGCTTAAGCTGATGAGCAGTGTCATAACAACATGTGTTTAACTCTCTTCATGATTCAAAGCTTTTTCATGGCTGAAAAGTCTCGCTGATGCCTGCAGTTATATTGCAAAAATCATGATCCTAATCACGGTTCAGGACTTTGACAAGAGGTGACTGCATTCTGAAGTAGCAGGGCCTGTTGTGTATTGAATAGCCAGGCCCTGCAGGTTTTCAAGTCCTCATTCCCTGTGATACCCATATTCCTGCTGCCAAGGGATCTATGTTCTCATGTGCCCTAACCACAAGACTCTGAGCACTATACTGTAATTGCTTAAGCCCTTTAAACTAGGAGGAAAAGACACTATGTCACTGATAGAATACAGACATCTGTGGAAAACAATAAATTTGCCATTTGATCTGAGGGGCATATGTTCGGTTTCATTTATGGCAGCATTCCCGTGTCTGTTTTTTTGGGATGTATCCTACCATCACTTAAAATTTTGATACTTTCTCACCCTCCATATGGCTTTGAACATGGTGAGAAAAACAGAGTATGTTGCTGTGAGAGGAGAGTCTTTTAATAACTTACTCACTGGCTTCAGGAAGATGTAGTCCAAAATTAAAGAAATAATCAGAAAAAACCAGAAGAG
Source organism: Polioptila caerulea (assembly GCA_013397295.1). Taxonomy (NCBI): domain Eukaryota; kingdom Metazoa; phylum Chordata; class Aves; order Passeriformes; family Certhiidae; genus Polioptila; species Polioptila caerulea. The sequence continues at coordinate 657,039 of VYXF01011541.1, forward strand.
CAAAAACGTGCAGTAGGTAGATGTTGACTAAGAATTACTCTTCTTTTTGAAGGCAAAATGTTTCACGGTGTTGCATTCCTTATTCTGCATCCCTTATTCTGTATGAAAGAGGATTTCCAGAGATAGTGAACAGCATGGTTCCTGGCATCAGTAATGAAAGCTTTATTGCTTTCTAGTCACGTATGTTATGCAAAAAGGTATATTCTTAAGAGGGATTGCTTTCTAATAGCCTTAAGAATGCCTCTACCAGTTATACACTATAGAGTCATTTTTTCTTTAGAGTCACAGGCAAACTCATTTTAATTGGGTTAATTGTGCATTTTTGTCCATTCACAGTATTGCTTTACGGTGGCAGATGGCCCAGTGATGTGTTATAAATACTTTGCATGACATCCCCTCTATTTTACTAATCTTCACTGTGACTTTCCCATTGGTAATGACTAATGACAGTTTCCTAGCCAGCAACTTTTAATAGATTCCTTTTTTTTTTTTTCCCTTAATCTCTGCCTGTCCTCAACAGCACTGTTTTGTTCAATAATTTAATCAGTTCAGCAACAGTATATTATTAGACAATTGAACCATTACTTTTTGAATTTTTGAAATGTAAAATACCCATGAAGTAATCACTGATGAATATTTCAGTATTGATAGAGACCACTTTTTCTTCTAAAGAAATAGAAAGGGTTTTGCTTTCTATGCTTGAATACTTTTCATTTCCTTTTATTTTCATTTCTTTCCCTTGGTCCTGAGAACCATATGCAGTAAAAAGAAAGGAGTCCAATAACTAAAAAAACTAACAGTTTTTCCTACCCACCATGCCCATCTTAACCATCTAACACCTACCTATCAAAAGTAGATGTAATACAGAAAAAAATTAATTTTTACCTCTCGCCTCTCATCAGTGAAAATTTATCTGCAGAAGGGACACTCTGAAACAAAACTGGTTCCAGGTTCATCCCATCTCTGTTAGCAGACAAAAGGATATAGATATTGAAAATTCAACAGGAAAATAACAGCACAGAGCTCCTTATAGGCTGGTGTGATTTTTTGGGAAACTCCTGGACTCTGGAATTTCTGCCCAGAACCACTTCTTCATCTGTGAAAAAGATCAGATAGTCAGCTTTCTATCTTTATTTTGCTAGCAGCTGCTGTGTTTTGCCACGGGCAGTGCTCCTCGTGCTCCCTCTCTTTTATCGAAGACATTCCATGAAATGAAGCAGTAGTGGAGCAGAGCTTGTGGGTGGCTGTAGGACAATTCTGTGATTTCACAGTAGTTTGTGAGATTTCACAGTTTAATTTCACAGTTTAATTGTGTTTCCTCTTGGAACAAAAAATTGCTTCAAACAAGAAGACTTACAAGCCATAACCAGTCGATATTTTGAAGCTTTCATTGCAGAGATAAGGAGGAAGGCCAAGCTGGCTAAAGCATATTATCACTCAGACATTAGATTGAGTTTGGACTTCAAGTTTAAAATTAGTAGCTTTATAGCTGTTATTCAAAAGTGGTTTCTGCACAAAATTCATAACTCTCATAAGTTTCCTTTCATCTTCTAGCAAGATAGCAAGTTCAACTTAAAAATGCTTTTTTGAGGCAACATATGTATGTTAATGCAGCCACTACCTGAATTTCAAAACAGTACAGTAGCTTGCTGTAGATGCTTACCTGTGCTTGCACCTGTCAGGCACCTTCTTGGTGTATTGCTGCTTGCTCGGTGTCGCTGATATTAAAAGTGATTTCTTTAACCTACTGAGTGTTGATCCTTGTTAAATCTGCCTTTTCTCAGGGATGCTGCTGAATGCAAATGATGGGACAAATTCTGCCTTTGGAGGCCTTTGCATACTGCCAGTGAACCCTTTTAAGGGATAATATGTGTCTGTCCAGGGAGGGAAGGGGGTCAGTGTGATCTGATACAAAACCAATTCATATTCAATTGCTAAAGGAAAAAATGTGGAAATGCATCTGAAAAACTTCTCTTGGAAGGAGGAGAGGAGAGCTGACACCCTTTAGAGAAAATTAAAATAGGATAGATAAAATTTTGTTGTTTGCTGATACTGAAAACTTTCAGGGAGGTTTAATGCCAAACATTTTCAATTTTTCCTCTGACAGGCACAAGCATATTTACCGTTTACGAAGCTGCCTCTCAGGAAGGCTGGGTGTTCCTTATGTACCGAGCAATCGACAGTTTTCCCCGATGGCGTTCATATTTCTATTTCATCACCTTAATTTTCTTTCTGGCCTGGCTTGTTAAGGTACTGAAAAATATGTCTTTCTAAATTGGTCTGAAACATAGATCGTATTAGAATTAATTTCTTCTCTTTTCTGCTTGCTGAGCTTCGCGTCAGCCATTCTTTCTTTTTCTTTTTCCAGAATGTTTTTATTGCAGTCATCATTGAAACGTTTGCAGAAATTAGAGTGCAGTTCCAGCAGATGTGGGGGTCCAGGAGCAGTACTACTTCAACTGCCACCACCCAGGTGAAGCACTTGAGATGCTGAGATTCTTTGGGGATTTGATTTGGTTTAGTTTATGAATTAATAATACGCAAAATTTCCTGTCATATATGATATATTTGACTTTGCATGTTGCTATATTCTAAACCTAATATATAAATTTTCATAAAAAATTAAATTCTTGGCTGCATTATCTAACTAGTCTTTCTTCGAAAGGAACAGAGAAGACCATAATACGGTTCTCTATATGGCTAGGTATGCTATTGCTGTGTTTGTATTCTTTTTAACAAAGTATGATAATGTTTTTTTATCATGTCATTGATGGGTTTGAAGTCAGGGTTGCTATTGGATACCACTTTCTGTGCTAAGAAATAAGAGCTGAAGTTCCAAAGTTGTAGCTGGAAGAAGAGAGGTCAAAGGGTAGATGAAGTGTTTGGGGGAGCTGGTCCTGGAACTGAGAAGGGTGTGTTGAGGCCATGGAAGAACAGGTTGTAGGGGCAAGGAAAGAGCCATGCTCACAGCTGGGGCAGCCACAGAAAGTGAGACCCCAAAAAGAAATAATGAGTAAGGAGAACCTGGGATAGGAAGGGTGCGCTGGGTGGGAAAGACCTCGTTATGAAAAAGAAGAGCTACTGGTTTGGGATTTAAATTCTCTCACTCATTACTTTAACATCAGATTATGTGTCCCAAGTGGGCAGAAGACCAGGCTTTACCAGGCTAGTGCAGTTTGCCATCTCTGAGAAAAACTATTACCAACTGCCTGCAAAAAGCTCTTGGAAAGACAGATATGAGAAACATACCCACGAGGGAATTTTTTCTAACCATGTAGATGAAGATTATTTATTTTCCTGAGACAACGGATTTAAGTTTTTAAAATTAATTGTTGAATATTTTTTTATATTCTTTTTGATATTTCTGTAATCCATATGTAAATCTAGTCCTTTTGTGCCGGCTGCTACATTTTTTGCCTCAAATAGACTTTGTGGCAATAATTTCTACTCTATATATGTCTTTGTCAAAGCAGACTTTATGATATCAATTTAAAATCTAAAAAAAAAGGACTTTTCTACATGACACATCCTTAGCCTGGGGAACTTAATGTTCATAGGACAAATCCTGAGCCATATAGGTTTATCCAGCAATCTCTGAACTAGAAGATGGAACAGAGAGGAATGTAAGGAAACACAAGAAGCAGCCAACATTAAGAAATTTAAAATATCCAAAATAATGTCATGATGCCAAAGAACATGAACATGTTGAATATAATCTACATCATGCAAATTAAAAATCGCTTGCTTGCCCCAGACAAGCAAATGGTTTGAATGGCTGCTTCGTTCCTCAAGCCAGTGACATAATGGGATATCAAGAGAGTCCAGGTTACTAAACTGCAAAAATGATTTATCTTTTTCTGTATTAAGAAGGACAGAAAATATCTTGCAGGATTTCTTGTTCAAAGCACTAGACAAAAGCTAAAACTCATGCTTGTTTTATGCATGGAGTAGCCTTTAGATAATATCCCTTTATTTTCCCACTTGATATATTACTGAGCTGTTCCCAGAACTTATTCCTGTAGAAAAGAAAATGAGTGTCCAGGAATCAAAGTCTAGGAAGGGGTCTCTAGAAAAGGATAAAAGGAGGTTCTTCTAAAGCACTTTAGCACTGCACTTTAAAGCATGGTAAAAAGAGGAGTAACTGTGCTGATCTTAGTTGGCAACTCTTCCCAGCGCAGAGATACTAAATAAAGACTTGGAAGAATTACAACCATATTTGGGTGACATTGTCCCCAGTCTAATGAGCACCTCTCTCAAGATGACTTTTAAAGTTCAACCACGCTCCTGTGGCTGTGTTCTTGAGGTGACTTGTTTGAGTGCTGGGTGTCAAGGAAAAGGTGGGAGTGAGGTGGGAACTTTGCCACACTTCATTACATAGTATATGCAGGTGGCAACTCAAAATGCTGGAGCCATTAATTTTCTTTCAAGGACATTATCAAGGACAGTGTTAATCACTTTCAGGCATGGTGTCTCACTTTTCCTTATGTCCAGCAGTCTGCATCATTTTGTGTCCTAATTTCTGAGGAAAAAACCCAACTAAACAGAATGCCTACTTCTACTCTTCCAGAGGCTATTGATAAAATGTGAATACTACTGTGCTCAAGAGAGCATTTTCCATTGCCATTATTAGAGCCTGGAAATAGTTAGCTATTTACAGGAATTAAAAGCTTCGTGAAACAATACGTAAGGACTGCCCAGCTCCTCTTGATATGCATCAGTGCAATAAAAATAAAGTGGTTCTTGCAGTAAAATCATTTTGCTAGTAAAAAAGATGAGGTTGTCTGTGATTGCCAAACACACCATGAAGCTTATTTACGTGGTCCCAATGTATTTGTATTTTCTTAGGATAAGCTTGCCTTAGTAAGGAAATTATTCTGAACAGGTACCACCATTTAATGATGCTGGTCAGAGATTAATTGAATTGGTTTCTATTTTAGGACTAATAGAGACACATTGTGTTCCATGTTATCTGAGTAAAATTCATACAAATAATGTTGGAAAAAGCATGTTACTTTTTTTCTGTAGCAGAAGGAGTCATTCCTCTGTTATTTTAAACTAGCTATCCTGAAAATGTATGTTGTTCCTTAAGGGGAATGTATTAGATCTCACTTGTATTTATTGCCACATAAAACATTTCTGACAACAGTCTTCCCTTTCAAGATGTTTCATGAAGATGCTGCTGGAGGTTGGCAGCTTGTGGCTGTTGATGTGAATAAACCCCAAGGCAGAGCTCCTGCATGTCTACAGGTATGACATTGCTTTTTAATAAATCATTGTGTGTAACCAGCATCACTCAAATGTTGCAAAAAAGAAATTATGCTGAGAAATAGCTACCATAGTTTTAGATAGCTTAGTTTTTGGGTTTTTTTAATTCATTGCTTTCTGCAGTGTAGACTTTTTCTTGAAAATCACAGATCAACAAAGATGTACCACACCCAAAGGGAGAAGATTAGAAAAATCATCCCTGATAATGTTCTGTCTGCTTATGAGAGAAAGATTTAAGATTTTGAAATATAAAATAAAATAGTTAATCGTGTTCTATCTCTCAGAATTTATATACAAATATATTCCATTCCTAGGATATTTGCAACATAAATGCTTGTTTATTGAATGCAAAATACAATAGCATATGCCAAGAAACATGACTAATCATAATAAACACAGAAGTACCTAATTTCTCTTGTTCCCTTGTGAAAATAGGCTCACAAAAAAAGGGAGAAGCAGCATGTAGGGAGCAAACCATACACTGTTTGAAACTTCCAGATTTGATATTCCTACTTGGATATAAGTTAAATTGTAAAACTCTATCCACATTATTTAAATAAATCCAGACTAAGCTAAGTAATTTTTTTATACATCCATGTCTAGAACAGAGCACTGTACAGCAGCTCAAATTTTTGTTTGCGAGTTAAATAATGTAATTTCTGGATAAAACAAACTAACTTCAGAAAAGAAAGCCAAACCTACTATAGCATTTTCTGGCAAATTTGGTTATGTTTGGTTTAATGTGTAAGCTAAAATACATGTTCTTGTTGGCAGCATTTACATTGCTGAACCTTTGCTGGCAAGCACGTTCAATCCCCTCCACAAGCTGTTCATTCTCAAATATCTCTGCTTTGCCAAACCACTGCCAAATATTTGATTATAGCATATGTCTTAAAAGATAATTCATCTTTCCAAATTTAATTCTTGATTTGGACAGCAACAGGAACATCATTTTTGGTTTTCTCAAGTAACAGTCTCACGTATGTGGATAAAATGTAGCTGAACTCACAGTGAAAACAACTTCAGATGAAAATTAAGATACTGTCTGAGTTACCTGGTCTGCCTCTGTGGTATTGCGTTTTTGCCTCTTTTTTCATGTGAATTTAATTTTTCATTAAATTGTGTACCAGTGGATTCATGCATTCAACTTTTTATATTTGCCACTCAACTAGCAGTTTTCTTTTTGTTCTTCATCCTTTTGTGAAGGGGGGGAAGCTCTGAAACACTGCTTTTGTGCCCCTTTAAGACATTAAACTGCATGAACTCCGTTAGGACTCCATTAGTCCAATATTCCATTAACTACATGAAGTCCATGTCCTAATTTCAATTAGGAAGTTTATCCTTCATGGCATTACAGTCTCTATCAGCAAATAAGCTGTATTGAGTTGGTGTTGCCATCGTGGAAGCAGCAAACAGGATTGCTATTCTGTGTTTTATGTATCTTATGCACACTCTAACTTTTAGATATCAGAAATAAAAGTTGAGCAGTAAGACTTGCTTCATATAATTTGTAACTTCTGTGCATTAGATACCTCTGCATTCATAAATATAGGTATTCTGTGTGATGTAATATTTTTTGTGGTTTTTTAACTGCTGGTCTACATTTTAGGGTGGTCTAATGATTTTAAAATGTTCTGAGAAATTGATTTTTTGTTCTGCATAAGATCATAATGTGAGAATTGCAGAAAGAAGAGTTTTACCCTTCTTCATTGGTATACTTCCCCTCGCTGTGTGCCTGAGCTGGCACAGTATTTATGCACTTGTTCAGGGAATGGAATCAAAGTTGGTAGGGGGAAAGGAGTGAATTTGTTATTGATCAGACTCCCTGCAGCTGCATAAATGTTTTTTCTGACACAAGAAAGGGACCAGAAAGTGGTCTAGGAGTATGAGAACTGCTTCCTTCAGCAGCAGTGAGCTATAAAGCATGACTACAATAAATTTCAATCCAGTTTATTTAAAAAGACATATGGAAATGACTATGAAACTCAGTTATATAGGGTTTTTTTGTTTCTTGTTTTGTATTGTGCCAATAACAGAGAGGTGGCTGGTCTGCTAGCCTGTGCATCCAGACCCCTGAAATACTCAGACTTGGTGGCTTCCAACCACCTAGTTTTCTACGTGCAGCTCTCAGATTTATTAATAGGTACACTTTATGTAAATTTTTATGTCTGCATGTCACATACATGTATACACACACATGTTTAAAGATGCATTCTAACTATTTGTAAGACAATGGTGGGGTGCAGAGATGTGGAACGTAGAAGTCGTAGATGGTGTGGAGATGCATTTCTCCGTGGCCATGGATAGGATCACCTACCTGTAGGAGCTTGATGGGGTTCAGAGGTGGAGTATGGTGGTTGTGGTATAGCAATAGCAGCTGATAATATTGTGGAGAAAAACTAAAGAGATGTAGCAACAATTAAAACAACAACTCAGCAAAGTTTTAAATAGAAGCAGCAGGCCCTATCTACTGCTCATTTTAAAGATTTGTGCTGCTGAGATTTGTGGGTTTGAAGGCTAAATTCTGGTAGAAAAATGCTTGTCAAGTTAACTGGAAGTATTTCACACATTTGAAATTAAAGATCTCTCTAGTGCCAAGCACTGCAACCATGAGTTGCTGATGGCACTGGGGACATCTCTGCAGTTCATACTCATATTTTCCCTGACATGAACAAGAGATTTTACAGGGGCTGTCCTGTGCTACCTATATAGTTAGACAGTGGAATGTAATATGTAAACTAACTTCCATTGCCTTGGTGCACTGCAAAAGCATTAATATCCTTTTTCACAGACAGGACCAGAAGCAATGGGCACAGCATTAAACAATGGGAGGTTCGCTCTTGTCCTGATTTTGCAGTGATTCATTTTTTGGTATGGAATAGTTACCTCTTAAGGGCCCTGTGAGCTTCCTGTAGACGTAGCAGAGAACGAATCTGTAGCCAGTTTTAAATACTGACACATAATCGAACCAATGACAGGAGTGGACTTGCCTTTGTGAACACACATTTTAAGACCAAAAAAACCCGGGAAAATATCAAATTTGGAAACTTAAACCACTATATGTAATTAGTGTTTCTGCCTGGTTTCAAACTGAAACCACGATAGCTCTGAACCCCAAGAAACAGATTGTTACTCTGAGGGTGACTGAGTCCTGACCAGGTTGCCCAGGGCAGTGGTGCAGTTTCCATCTTTGGAAATATTTAGTTGCTGTCCTGGGAAACTGTCTCTCAGTGTCCCTGCTTGAATGATTTTGGTAGCATGAAGACCAGAGCCTGGTGTACATGGGTTGTATGATTCATGGGAAAGATATTGGGGTGTTGGAGGCAGTATTGGAGGATTGACTTTGGTGCATGGAATAAAACTGTTCCACACTTCACCTCAGATGGGCAGAACAGATGTAGACTGTACCTAGTATGTTCTTTCAACCTGGCTTCCTCCATTCTCGTGGACTCCCCACCAGAAGATGCTGAGAGTTAGGGAGATGTTATGGTACACTGGGAACAAAACAGGACAAGACAAACTCACAGTGTAAATATATTCCTGAGGATGACGAAGGACATTATGTAGGGAGCCTTCCAACTCTTGAGTACAGTCCCTACAGCCGTATGTACAGGCTGTGGTTGACTACCATCACCGTTCCCTCCTCCACTGCATTCACTGGGATGAGTAACTGCTTGCCTTTAAGCTTTACACAAAAAAATGTTGGTGAGATTGCTGGTTAGAAAACAAGTATTTCTTGCTTAACAAAAGAAAATAAGAACAAACAATTTCTAAGAGAAATTGTAAATGAGAACTTGCAAATGCCACAACTGATCCTAACTTGTGTATTTAAGGTGATCAGCTATGCCATGAACAATGTTCTGTTTCTCTTTGTTAGGAGTTCCTACAAGTGTGTTTGGATCTTAGGGACTGACCCTGATTTTATTGGGGAAAAAAAACCCAAACAATTGCTGATTAAAAACGAAAGTCTGACTGACAAAGCTTGATGCACTTGATTTTTGGCTTCAAATTTCTTGTATTATAAGATTTGAGACTTCTTACCTTCTTCCAAGCAACATGTGCAAAGAGTATCTGCAAAACAAAAGAGATGGCTATGAGAGTTGTAAAATGACACTTATTTTGGCAGGATATTAGCTTTGAAACCTATCTCTGGCAGAGAGTACATATTATTAATAAGTTTGGGAGTGAAAAAACTCAGCTAAACCCTGTGTCCTTTAATTCTTTAATTGTTTCAGGGTATATGTCCTGACAAGCTACAAAAAATGTGCACTACTGTCTCAGTAGGCAACTGTGCAGTACATGGAAAAATTAAGAAAAAGAAGCATAACATTGAATTCAGTAGAGAATTTTTTGTTGTTGTTTAATAAAACCCTCAGCTGTTCTTGAACATGTTGATGTTGCAGAGTCTTAATGGCTACATTGGACTGCTGCAGGATATGGCCCCAGAGTTCTGCCCTACATCTGATTCTGACAGTAAATTTTTTAAGTAATTGTTTAAAGTCTGTATTTCATCCCAAGCAGACTCATCCTCTTTTCTCTTAAAAGGCATTAAAACCAATTTAAAATTCAAGTCCACAGGACCATTAATATAAGTTAGGTTGCATTCCTGAATGAGAAGGAGTGTCACAGACAGAACAGGTAACTTGCAAAACACATTTTTTACAGTCTGCCAGGGAGGTCATGGAGACTCCGTCTCTGGAGACATTCAAAACCCAAGGGACACATTCCTGTGTCACTGACCCTGACTTGACAGGGGGGTTGGACTGGATTATCTTCAGAGGTTCTTCTAACTCTAACTATTCTGTGATTCACTGATTTTATGAGATCATACTAGTGCCTTTCTAGACATGGCATCTGTGAATATCAGGTAATAATTTTATGGGAAAAATAAAGCACAACTTTTTTTTTCTGGTGCTCATGTAAGTGCAGGACTGTGTTCAGACTCTTCCCCATGCAGCAGCCTGTCTATCTCTATCCCAAAGGTTTCATGTTCACAATTTTTTGTTGCAGGGAATCTGAAAAACTAAAGGGCAGGTTCTGGTAGTCTCATTCTCTCTCCTCCCAGCTTGAAGAAATGCCAAACTCCACCCTCTGTTAGAATGAGCCTACTTCAGTTGGGATAGAAAAACGCTGCCTGACCTCTGCTTGCTCTTTACTTCACCTGTATCAAATGACAAGCCTCAAGTCTATTTAAAATTCAAGAATCCTTCACAAATTTTCATCTCTAAATGGTGAATTAATGTCTGTGAGAGCACATGCAGCATGTTTGTCCATACTGCAAGGTTGGGAAGGAAACAGTTAAGGGCAGAGCTGCTATTCAGGGGGAATTAAGCAGGCCTGGGGAAAGGACCAGCAGGGACATTAGTTTAAATTCACTGAGGACAGGCTGCACTTCAGGAGGAACCAGCTATGGCAACATAAGCTGAGGCTGGGCTCTGCTGAAAAGGCCCTGGGAGTCTCAGCAGGCAGCATGCTGAACGGGAGCCAGTGGCCTTCCCTGGCAAAAGATGAGGTCGACAGGATCCTGGGTCATTGTCTGGAAGGAATTGTCTCCTGTTGCTCAGCACCAGTAAGCCTGAATCCAGATACTGTGTCTGGTTTTGGGCCCCTGGTACAATATGAATACTGACAAACTGACTTATGTTTAACAGAGGGGCTCCAAGGTGTTTGAGAAGCTTACTGTTTTTCTGGCCTCTTTCAATAAAAAATGGTGAATTACAGTATGCAAAAAAAATCTATATGGGCAAAATATGTTTGGTTCTTTAGTGCTATGAGTTTATCTTTTTAATTCATAATAGAAAAGGATAGTGGTTCTTTCCGCTTACATTTACATTTTATTTGTCCTGTCCCATGCTTCCTCCCCTTGAACTGCCATCATTTCAGCCATCTGAATTCATGACTTCTTTTAAAAACAAACTGAAGAGAACTCCAGTTTATATTATCAGACAAGACAGGGAACTGACAGGAGTAAACTTACTGTCCCTTCAGCTGCAGCTGCTACTATGGTTAAGGTCTCTGAAAAAAGGAGGCAAGCAAACAGCAGAGGATGGTAACAGCTTTACCTTCTTCATCTGAAATAGCATAAAGCTAACACTGAGCACATATTTAACAGCTCATTTCTGAATACCCAACCAGTTTCTGAGAGTTAGCCAGATACTGGAGTATCCATCCATTTACACTATTCACCACACTTTCACCATTTCTCCCCATACTCTATGTATAAGTAGAAAATAATGGAAGTTTCTCTGTTTTGTTTCATAATGCCCAGTATTTATTATCTCCCCAGATACAACTGAGGATAGCAAGATGGGATGGGGCTGGACTATATTGTGTATATTCTTCTGTTGCCATCATATTTAGTTTCTCTGCGGAGCCTTCCATTCCTCCTCGTTTTTTAGCTATTTTTACCTCACCAAAACTAATAGTTTGCTTTGACATTACACTTGGCATACTCTGCTGCTGAGTCTCCTCAGTAAAACTAATATGGTTCATTTTCAGCACTGTTTCAGTGTTAAGTGCATCACTAAAGTGTCCAAGCTTCTGTTAACTGGTGCAATTTCTAGGCTTTCTAAATTAGAGCAGAGCATAAAATAAAGATGGGTTTTTTTAATTGCAGCCTCAGAAGTTTAGGATTTGGGATCAGTTAATCTTCTGAATAAACTCATATACTCAAATAATAAACCCATTCAAATCAAAACTTAATTTTACCAAACTGAAAGAGAAGATTTTTCTTCCACTTTAAGAGAGAATCCCAGTTAATTGTAAATAATTTAATGAAAGACACTGTAGGTAAGAAGGGAATAGAACAGAGTAGGCACACTTTCTGCTGTTGATTCCTAAGTTACACTAAAGGTCAAATTAGTATGCAAATAGACTACCAACTTTTCTTGTTCACCAATAATTATTTCCCATGACAGAGAAGGAGAGAAAACCCACTTATGTTTTCTTCTGTTATTCCTGCAGGGAAAATCCCTAAGTATTACTTTGTTTCAGGTCTCTCTCTCATATTCAATATATCCATCATGAAACTGCTAAACACTTCCTTCTTCTCTGGCCATGTCACCTCCACCCTCTATGTTTTTTTATGCTTTTGAATATTGCTTTTCATCTTTTGGTCTCCTTCAAATTTCTCTAGAATTCTGTAATTTTAAAGAATTCTTTAACAAATTGAGATAACAGGTAGCATGAAGGACTGACCTTTTTTTGATGCAAAAAGGTATGCTTAAATTTCTGACACTAATCATATGCTCAAAAGTGCTGTAATAATAATAATGTCGCTTGCTCAGATCATAGCTTAGTGACCTTCTATTTCTTTCCTAGGTGAAGCACATATGATTAAAAGTGAATATAGTATCTTTAATCTGTTGAAGATTTTACTGTCAGAGTACAAGTGCACATAGAGTTTTGTAAGTGACCACTTCCATTTGTGCTGATACATCAGACACAGTCACCTCAATCTTTTTCTAAATATCATTCCATCTTCAGCTGTGCATTTCATTTTTGCCCAAACTATTAACATGAACAGGGAATTGCTGTCTGGCTCATTGTTACCCACAGGTGCCACAGTGAGAAACTGTTCATAATTTTTCTGTTCATTGGAAAACTGTGAAACATTGAGAAAGCTGAAGATGTCACTACTTGGTGTTACTAATACCAGCCACATTTTCATGGAAGATATGAGTTGAATCTTTCCAGTTCAGCTTTAAATGAGTATGTGTACTTTACAAGTCTTTGCAGACAGGAGGACAAACAGAAGAAAGAGGTGACAAAATCATTAGTAACCTCTAAAATTACTAGGAAAAGAAAAATAAGAGACACAATGTGCCTTTAAAGGGTAAATACATGTACAAAGAACTTTTAAAAGGCTTTGTTTCTGAAAACTGGTCCTCAGTTTTTCTTTATTTGTGAACTGAGAGCTTCCTACTGAGCTGGTAGGAGTAACTCATGGTAGGCAGGAAGTTCTAACACACTACAATATGTTAAAGTAATATCAACAACAGCAAAATAATGTGGCAACGTGGGAGCCTCAGCATGCATTCGTGCCAAATGGTTCATGTTGAAATGGAAAACACAAAGATTATTTTTCAGTAAGAAAAGAAAATCAATATTTTAAATCAATGCCAGTCATAGGGAACAGTGAGAACAAGCAACAAAAGACCACAAAGCACCTTTGGGAACACTCAAAAGGAAAATGCAATAATATAAAACCATTATACCAAAATAAAAGCTTCTTTGGCTCGCATTGGGATGCGTCATAACCAGAAACTCTACTAATTTTTCATGTTGCCACTTCTGTAAAATCAAGGAAAACTTGGATGACTGAGTTAAAGTTCTTCAAGAATGCCCTGATAGTGCCCATTTTTCTTGCCCTCTTGTCATGGTCCAGTCAAGTTTACTTTTAGCTACTATACTGCTGTATGCAAGAGTCCCTTGCAGATCCCATATCTGTCCATGCATGTGAGTTTTGCTCTGCCCATATGCCATGAGCCCTGAGGATAGGCAGGTGGGCTCCCAGGAGGCACAGGAGGGGTATCCTGGCAAGCCCAGTGTCACCCACCTACCCAGCAGGTTAGACACAGCAAGGCACCCTACTCTGCAGGTGGGAGTCGATCTTTGCAGATCAGCTGCCACAGAAGTAAAGACATGGTCAACCTCTTCATTTGTTTTACCTGACTGAGCAGTTTGGTGCCACCACCACACATCTATGTGAGCCAAAGTGAGTTGCAAAGGCTCTGCACAGAGCCTGTAAGGTATCTCTGTCTGAGTTTTTGTTTGTTCAGACAGAGCACCAGACCTGCGCTGCTCCACGCACCATTGCAATGCTCCACGTCTGCTAGCAAGGCCTGACAGGGTGAAACCCTGTCCTGCTCTGTGGGAGTAAGCATCATCATACAAAACCAGACCAGTAAAACCCAATGGATCTAGCTGGTCCATGGGAAATGGTTGTAGCTGGAAGTAGTTGGACTTGATGATCCTTCCGGGTCCCTTCCAACTCAATTCTATGATTCTAAGTGTCTTCCAAAGCATGTGTTAGGGAGGATTTTTTGTAACTGCACCCCACATAAATCAAGTTATTCTTTGCTCCATCACTCCCTGCTTTAGAGAGCTGGATATATCTGTTTCCCAACTCAGCACAGTCCTATCTTATTGAAGTGCCTCTCAAGTAGTTAGTTAGTATATTTAAAGACCACAGTAGCCAAATCTCACAGGGATATTTTTGTCCACATTAAGGAATGTGAACAACAGCAAGAAACCTATTAAGTAGTTTTCTCAAGGTCTACTGGAAATTTAGTCAATAAATTAAACCCAGATCTCCAGAGTCCCTTTCCATTCTCTTAGCCATTAGGGTATTTCCTCACCTGATGCCCAATATAGTGTGTTGAGGAACTAAATTCTATATAACTCAAAATACTAAATAACTAGAATTTCACCAAAGGACAGGCCCAGACTCATGCAACTGTTGAAACAGAACTTTTAATAATATTCCCTTTCATTTTTTGAGCAGTAATGTTTGCAAAGCCCAGAGAAGAATTAATAAAATCAAACTTAGTGCAAATTTTAATTAAAATTATACAGGGCAGTAGAGGATCTTGACTATCTTTTACTAAGGACTCCATCCTTCACAGGTTATTGAGTGACAATATACTTAGCTAAGAAAGGTCAGAAGAATGCATATTAATTGCACGTGTCCTAAAGGCAGGATATCAATGTCCCAATCTGATTAACTATTTTGTAGATTCAAATTCATGCACCATGTTCCTGAGCAACAAAACTCACCCAAACCCTTTGAAAACAGCTAACATATCTCTCACTAGAGTCTTAATAAATAAAGAATGCCTTTAATATATTGTAAAACCTTTAAATGCATGATTTTTTTAGGAAGTCTACATTCATTTTAGTTTGGTTTGATAGAACTGAAGCAATAATGCATGGTGAGATTAGTAAATATGTTTGAGTTTATCCTGATTTTAAGATTTTGCTTTCTTTTCACAGTATTTTGGTCAATAATTCATATTTAATAAGATTAAAGCCTATTTTGGGTGCTATCTCAAAAAAAAATAATACTTTAACATGTTGCTTTCCTTTGATTCCATTTTTTGGACAGGTATCCAGGAATGTCATAGATTACTGAAAACCCTTCAGTGCTCATAAAACTAGCAGATAAACAATGCATTTGCCATGTCTTAAAAATTGGCCAGTCCCAGAAATAGGTTTATATAGATCGTCCTTCTCTGAACTTCTGGATACCCGTTTATGCCCTCATTCCCTGTCTTGCTCTCAGCAGTAAGTCATTTAGGGACTTTCTGAAGTGGATGTTAAATTAAGGCCATTATATTTAGTATCTATTGATGGATTTATCACCTATCTACTTGTCTAGACTTTTTTTAACCCATTTATCGTTTTGTCCTCCAGAACTTCTTCATGGGAAGAAGTTACATAATGTAACAATGCAGCATTTTAATTGATTAAATTATCAATTTAATTGCAGATTAATGAGATCATTGACCTGAAATTATGCAGAAATAACACAAAACGGTGCAAAGATTATTAGCTGCAATTTTGAAATGGGTGCTCAGTTTCAATAAAACAAAGAATTGAAACAACAAAATTTGACAGTCAGGAACACAGGCTGTTGTAACATGCAATCACTAACAAGAGGAGGGCAGGCAGGATTGCCTGAGGACTATAAATGCCAGTCATGGGGTATGGTTGCTTTTTGTTTGTGCCTGTGTATACAAATAGAACTCCCAAGGCTGAGGAAACATCAGAAGGGAAATAGACGTTGAATATCAGTAAGGAGTGTTATAAAAACACATTTATGTATTTGGTGACAGGGCTGTCATTTTTAAGACAACTTTTAAATCTTCCCATAGGTAACATTCTGACATTAACAAATATTAATTAATTAATTATTAGATTCCTAATGCAATTTTGTCTATGCTTTTATTTCTCTGCTATTGCATACATGCATCAAAAAGAAAAATAATTTCTTTAAAAAGAGAATACAGAACTGCATGCACATTGCCAGTTTGCGAGGTATACAGCCTCCCTCTCAGTCTCCCTCCTTCCTCTCTTTTTTGCCTGCCTGTCTTTTTCTTTGTAATTGTTATACCAAGCTACATACATTAACAATGAGTTAGACACAGTTCTTTTATGTTCGTAGTTTCTTCTCCATAGCTTTCCATTTACTTGCTGAACTGTCTGTTCTTGTTCCTTGCAACCAAAGTAAATTACTAGCCACGGTTTGTAGCAATAAACCTCCTGAAACTAAATGAAAAAAGAAAGAAAGCATGTTATTGTTCTTACTGATTTGCATTTGAAAAAATAAAGCATGACTTACTCTGTTTGAACATGGAATTTTCCTGCAGACTTAAAAGACTGGAATCACATCAAAAAGACAAAATGGATAGGTGTTTAACTATGATTAAGCTTATAAAAGGGTGGTGGTTTTCCTTGGCAATAGTTCTTATTAGAGGAGAGCCTGCTGCAGCAGGAAGCTTTGTCACATCAGGGCCTGGACATTTTCTGGGGAGATGTAGGATCAAGTATTTTGAATTTATCTTAGGCGGTATGTTTTCAAAAACCTTTGTATGACAGTTATATCCTATAATCGTTGAACTGTTAGGGTTGGAAAAGACCTCTAAGATCATTGAGTCCCACCATTAACCCAACACTGCCACATTCACCTCTAAACCATTTCCTTCAATCCTTTGGGTTTTTTGAACATTTTCAGGGATGGTGATTCCATCACTCCCTTGGGCAGCTTTCCAATGCCCGAGAACCCTTTCTGTGAAGAATTTTTTCCTAATATCCAATCTAAACCTCCCCTGGTGAAACTTGAGGCCATTTCTTCTCAACTTGTCATTTATCACTTTGGAGAAGGGACTGGTCTCCACCTCACTACAACCTTGTTTCAGATAGACTAAACAATCCCAGCTCACTCAGCCATTCCTCATAAGACCCTTCCCCAGTTCTATCGCCCTTTCTGGACACGCTTCACCACCTCAGTATCTTTTTTGTAGTGAGGGATGCAAAACTGAGCACAGGACCTGAGGTGTGGCCTCACCAGTGCTGAGCACAGGGGAACAATCACTGCCCTGGTCCTGCTGGCCACACTATTGCTGATACAGGCCAAGATGCCATTGACCTTCTTGTTTCCCTGGGCTCACTGCCAGCTCACGTTCAACAGCTCTGGACCAGCACCCCTGTGTCCTTTTCTGCCGGGCAGTTTTCCAGCCACTTGCCCTCAGCTCTGTAGTGCTACATGGGTTTTTTGTGACCCAAGTGCAGGACCCAGCATTTGGCCTTGTTGAACCTCGTACAACTGGCCTTGGACCATTGATCCATCCTGTTCAGATCCCTCTGCAGAGCCTTCCTGCCTTTCTGCGGATTAGCACTTCCGTCCTTGTTGGCATCTGTGAGTTGACTGTGGGTGCACTCAATCCCCTCGTCTAGTTAATTGATAAAGATATAACACAGGACTGTCCCCAGCACTGAGCCCTGGAGAGCCCCACTGGTGACCAGCTGCCCGCTGGATGTAACTCCATTCACTGCCACTTTCTGGGCACAGCCATCCAGCCACAATGATTGGCTGATACAGTTGGTCAAAGACTCTGAACTTCTTGGGTTTTGACAAGCTTAAAGTAGAACCTTTTGTGTAGCTCTGATTTTCAAATGGCTCCACAGAAAACCTGCTCTAGAAGAAATAAATTTTACATAAGGATTTTTTATAAATCTTTACCTTCTTTTGCACAGGTCTGTACAGACATGTTGGGTCTGGGTGAGATGGAGCTAGTTTTCCCCACAGAAGCTCTCATAGTGCTGTGCTTTGTTAGAGAGGTGTTTTGGCTGCTGCTGAACAATGCTTGCACAGCATAAAGGCTCTCTCCAACATTCCCTGCCTTGCCAGTAGGCTGGGGCTGGGCAAGATCTGGAGGGGGGACACAGCCAGGACATCTGACCCCAGATGACCAAAGGGATGTTCTATTCCATAGGATGTCTGCTCAGCTATAAAAGCTAAGAGAAAGGAGAGGACACATACGTTTGCTATTACAAAATGTGTCTTCCAGAGAAGCTGCTAGACATTCTGAAGCCCTGCTTCCCAGGAAGTGCCTGGACTCCACCTGTTGATGTGAAGTAGAGAATAAATCTTTTGTTTTCTTTTGCCTTCACATGCAGCCTTTGCTCGTACTTTATTAAGTTGCCTTTATCTTGACCAACGAGCTTTTTCTCCCCCTACTCTTTCCAGCTGAGGAGAGGAGTGATAGAGTGGCTTAGTAGGAACCTGGGATCCAGACAGGGTCAATCCACCACCAGAGTTCACCCTTTAGGCAGTGACATTCAGTTTTTACATCATGGTCAAAGTAATAAGCCAAAAATCTACTACAATAAAAATATACAAATTGTTTTAATAGTTTTAAAAGACTGTTTCAATTGTTTTCCTTGGGTTTTTTTTCTTTTACTTCAGTCTTTTTGCTTTGATATAAACAAAGAGAGTATACCATTTTTCTAGCATTCTTTTCAGCAATGGACTTCAGTACAGATTGTACTCATAACTTGTACTTAAAAATTTTAGGGCATCTGAGCATCAGTGGATTATAACAACTATTCAGTAATGCCACTGAAGTTGAAGTTCATCTGAGTTTCCTTTAGAAAATTTTATTTCTGGGGTTAAATATGTCCAGTGTTTCAAATCCTATCAAGTTGAAAACAGGTATTTAAATTGTCATGTGGCTTTTCTGTGCTGAGCACAATTAGAGAAAACAAATTAGAGAAAACAAAATGTTAGGAGCAGCAGCAGGAGCAGCATGACTTCTTTTGGAGCTGTAACTTGGACAAAAAATCTGAGCAAAGTGGAATAAGACTAGCATGGTCTTAGAATGTAAAGAGCCTCAAATTTTTTTGGGTTTGTTTGCTCCATGTGGGTATTTTTACCCCACAGTATTTTCCATATTTCTAATATTTCACAAAGAAAGGCCTCTTTTCACTAGGACTGCAAAGAATATCCTGTACTACAGCTCTGTAGGTTATTAGTTTGTTCTTTTCAGAGTAATTTTTATATTTTGAAACCTTTTAAAGCAAATCACTTTGTAATATCTTTTTGTTACTCTTGGGGTGTCTTAGGTGACTTTTGAGAATCAGTGTGGTCCTGACTTATGTCACATGTCTTTAAGCCCCAAGCAGGTGCCAGTGGTAGTGGTAGGACCATAGTGACACAGAGCCAATGGAAAGCAATGAGCACTGCCAGAGGGCAGTGGAGGATCTGAATCCAGTGGTGTCCATCACTCTACAGACTACATTGGACTGTGGGTGTTTACATTCCTATTTTAGGTGTGCCAAGGTTTTTGGTATGAATCACTTAAGCCAAAGCCTGTACCTCCTTTGTCTCCAGTAGGCCTTAATAATATATTTTTGATGTGAAGATTTAAAGAGAAATAAAGTCCTGCTTCAGCAAACATGCATACTGGATTTTCACAAGTATTTTGCATTTATTAAATCCTACTGAAATCAGTAGAAAGTACCTAAGAGTTTTCAGAATCATATTTTCCTATGAGTGATTTCATTCACATGAATGCAGCTGTTTTGCAGAGGGTATTTGCACAATCATGTCAAAATCCACGTCCTTTATCCTTTGCAAATTTTTAAAGTAATAGCTAAAGAGCAGCATCTTTACCTGCCCTATGCATTTTAACAAGCTGAAGGCTGCACTGCAATACTGTAGATTCAGGTCTTCAAGCTGATTAAGAGAAAGGTGGTACTACTGTTCAAGTGCTAGCTCAGACCTTGGGGGATGTAAACAAATCTGGGGAGAAGAATGCATCTCTGATAAAGGATAAAAACATAAAGGATGCTGCCCTAAGGAAAGCCAACCCAGCAACGGTGCTGAAATCAGCTCTGACTGGGTAAAGAGTAATTCCAGAAGGGGGAGATCACGATGACAAACTCATGGCCCATCTACCCCAGGAACTCACCAACCCAAAAGACAACACTGAGAAGGCAGACTGATTACCACCAGAGGCAAGGGAATAATTTAGCCAATAAGCATTAACTCCTTTGTTTGGTAAAATGTATAGTGACAAGTTTTGAATGACCTCAGGACCCCCTACCACCAAAAAGCCCAGGGTGAAAAAGGATCAATGAGATGTTGCTGGATCCATGAGTGGTGACTGTTGTCTTGATCTCTTTTTCTTTCTCCTCACCCCACCCTCCTTTCCCCTCTATTTCTTTCTATCTCTCTACCTCAAATTTTATTGTTAAATAAAATCTGTACATTTGACTTTGACATATGGTCTTGTTTGCACCTTGATTCAGGCAGAGGCATCTCTAAATAATCACACAGTCTTAACAGTTATGACAGATTTTTCCATTTTAATAGGCCTAGACCCACAACATATTTAAATTGCAGTGTTTCAGGAACTTTCATGATTAATTTCCATAATCAGTCATTTTCATTGAATCTGCACCTCATCCTTTGAATAGTAGCCTGAAACATCATACTTTAAGTGCCATATATTATTTTGCCATTAATGCCACCTGGTGCATATATTATATGTGGTGACATTTTCTTAATTGCCCATTACCAAGAGTGTATATAAATAATTTCTTTTTCACTGTCATAAACTTTTCAGAAGGTTTGGCTGAGGAAAGCAGATATATGCACTAGTGGGCTTGATTTCAGAAGGTGTTTTACTACAGACACTGCTAATATAGCGGAGTTGGCAGTACATGTTCTGTGCTTCTTTATTTCTGGCCTTCGCTTCCCTGATCCTAGATAACTGAGAGGAGGAACTGAAACACTAATTAGTGAAAGCAGGCTGTGCATCCAGTTCCATCCCTCATCCTCTCTTTAGCTGCATAAACCTTTGCCATCCAGTCTGTTATTCGATTGGCTCAGAACTATCATCCTGAATGTTTCAGTTTTCTTCAGTAAGCCATTTCTCTTTTACTGAGAAACTCCCTCCTACTGACTATTCATGGTTGTTTGCAAGAGAAGTCTTACTATTTTTACACTCAGTAGGTCAATTTCATCTTTTGCCCAAAGTAAAATTTCCCAATGCTGTATAGTGTAGAAGCCGCTAACAATCTGTCTATTCACAGACCCTTAAATTCCCATTTCTTTTTTCTTCAGCAAGGGTTCAGCAGCCTTTGGTCTGTGCCATCTGTCCTCAGCCAAGGCTGATAACCTCCACTCATCCCTTTAGTTGCTGCCTCTTAATCAGAACTTGTAAACGTGCTCCTCCACTCGCACGTGTACACATTTGTACAGCTTCATGCATATCAGTCAATGAAACAATGGACAGAAACAATGCAAAGAGCTGGAAGAGCTCTCTGAGCAAGTTTGTTATGGGTGAACAATCTCATGTTCTGTCTCTGGAAGATAATCTGAACCATTTCTTCTGGTGGGAGTCTTGCTTTTCTGCTGAATTCATGCCTGTTGTATGCTTTGTGGAGCTGTGACAGCTCCTCTGCTGCTACAACTCCAGAAGAATTTCTGTGGGAAGAGGTAGCACTGTTTCTTTTTCAAGGATACTACTGAACATGCTTCACATGAAGATTGCAAAGGATGTGGATGAAGTCAGGCAAGGTATAGCCATGTTACAGCATTGGCATCTTCCAGTTTAAGTCAGGAAACTTAGAGGTGGCAGTGAGTAGCATCCTTTCAGAAGTGATAGGAGTAACTTCCTAGGGGATGGAGCAAATTGATAGTGGAGTTTATTTTAGCTGAGACTGCCACTGAGTAAGGTAAAACCAAACCTGCAGTAAAGATCTACCTGCAATGATACTTGGGCAAAGAGCTGTGTATTATACAGAAATACCAGCTTTGGCTTGTCAGTCTTGCAGCTGATTATTCTGAGGCAGGTTGTTATTCACTAATTGAGCTGCAAAAGGGAGGATTCACTGCTCTTTTACTGGGTTTCTGAGAGGAAGTTGGCAGGGGATTCTCAGTGTACTGCAGAGCTAAGTAGAGTCAAACATTAATGCTTGATCTTCTACATGATCCTCAGAGAAGACATGAGGAGGGAAGGGCATGAGATGAGATTAGCAAAGGTTTTTTTCCGCTCTTCCTCCAAATTTTTTCCCTTTATGTTTAGAGGAAGTGCAGAATAGAAGAAATAGAACCCTTGCACCATCAAACTCAGTGAGAGTTTTGCCACTGACTGCTCTGCAGATGGATTTAATTTCTGTTGTTTTAAACATAAAGCAATGAGTTTGTAGTCATTAAAAATGGCAGATTTAAACAAAGTTACATGTCAAGCAGTCTTGAAACCAATAAAAGTACCAAAAACCCATGATGTGAAAGGGTCATGCACTTGCTAAGTGTTCCTCCTTAAAAACATAAAGATTTAGGGATGTATGGGAGAAACTAGCTGTTTATTTATTCCAGCTAAAAATATAGTGAAAAAAAGGAAGTTCCTTAAATTTACTTTATTGCCTATCTCTAACATTGAACACATTTCTAGAATGCAGCCTAGTTCTCAGGATTATTGATGTACTATGGTTCAGCAATTCCAAGAATTACTTTTTGATTATTTCGTTACTTAAGTGGAACTTACATGTCTAAATCTGCTTGACTGCTTTGAAACTCTTGACCTCTAAGAAAACTCTTCAGCATGTGAGTGTGCTGTGTTTTCATAAATCAGTAAGGAGTTTATATTGAGACAGGTAAGTGTATGTATGGCTCATATTGTAGGCCATGAACTTATTTTTTGTGGATTGTGATTATGCAAGTGTATTCAACATTCAGCATTATTGATTTGCATCATCATTGAAAAGATGGATGATGGTAAACCAGACCACTTGGAAAACTGCCTGTAGAAATGCTGGCACTGAAGTTCCTTTTTGACATAAAGCCCTCCCCACACATTGTAAACTATTGTACAGTTTAACCTGTACACACTGTTTCAGTTCCACTTTAATCATTATATATACAACCCGTAAGGTTAATCTTGCTGGCTGCTTAAAAGAATAATAAGATACAGTATGCAAAGGGTGAGTAATGGAATAAAACTGCAGCTTAGAAGGGGATGTATGGCAGTGATAGATACCATTTTAATTTTAATGATTTTATTCTTTGCACTGGTGGGATAGCAGTATTAACTAGAAATTAATTTTAAAAATACTTAAAAGCCTTAGGGGTGGGAATGAGGGCAAGAATAGCTAGCTATGCATAGGTATGGTTGTACAGACATAGGCATAGAAAGAATGGGATTTATTTGGCAGTCTTATGAGTATGGCAATTAAATGTACTGATGGGAGTTAATCACCTTAGGCACTTTATAATCAAAAGAAAAAGACATCAACAAGAGGTGATTCCTGTAATTTTAAGACAGTCATTGTGATGATAACTCAAAATCTTGGTCATTTAAATGTTAGGATTCCAGCTGAATTCACTGTGGAAATACTGAATAACATATTGTGGTAAAGCATTTTCAGTAAGCCTTACTCTTCCCATAAGTCTAAACTGCTGTCATGGTCATAATGAGAACCATTCAGGTTTGGATGTAATTCAGTTCCATAATTAAAAAGATGGCCTTCAAAAAGGACAAATTTCTTCATACTTGATACAGGCAAAATGATATAAATCTATCACTTAAAAAAACATCTGGAATTTCTGTATTTTTCCATTTTTCAGGAATGGCTATAAATGAAAATGTTGCTCAGTGATATATATTAATGTGACAATTTTTAAAAGTTCTATAGATCTTCTTTGGAAAAATAAAGTAGTCTGAATTATTTTTAGATAAGAAAACATCTAAATTTGCAGAACTTGCACCAATATTGTCAGACATGTTATTAGTTTGTTTTATCATTTAATTACAGTATACTTATACTTTTCTAAAGTCTTAAGAGATACCTTAGAATTCCATTGAGAATTATCAAATAAGAATTATATATTACAAATATAGGACAACAGTATTTTCTCTATCAAAGGATATTCCTTTGTTGTTCAAAAAAATGTTTGATGCTCATATTTTTAAAGAAATCCTTTGAAGTTCACTTCAATAGAAACTCTTGCCATACAGACCAGACAAGATTTAGTTTACTAATTAGCTGCTTCATTTTGATTTAGCATATAACAAAATCAAATCACAATTATAGATTTTTTATTAATTAAACTTTTAAAAACAGCTGTGTATGTGCTGATGGCAAACTTCAAACTAAACCCGTGACACCTGCCTTCTTCTTTTATTTAATTTTCTTTTTTATTAATTCCCAGCCCGATTTAATGTTCTGTGTTTTCAGACAGACAATGCACTCACCAGCTGAAGAGCAGGAGCTAGAAGTGAGGCTCATACAAATTCTTTTTGTAGAATGAGTTTCATGGCCCATGAACAGCAATTCCCCTACAAGATCCCCCCACAGTTCTGTCAAACACTTTTACAAAGTTCACCATGGTACTAAACCCATTTTTCCTCCTTTGCTCTTATTTGGCTTTTCTGTTCTGCCCTGGTGTGAACATTCCTTAAATCCCTCCCCATATGCTTTCACATCAAGAAAGTATTTCTGAAGGCAAAATTCATTAAAGGACATATGGGAAAATTTTTTTAAAGGATGGGTTATAGGGAGAAGAAGTTCTGGGTTTTTTAAGAATTCAGGAATTTGTAGGAAAGGGAGAATTACGTATTTTCTTCACTTTCCCTTACTTAATCAACTTTTCTATCTGTATCTCATCTCAGTATTGAGAACATGCCCCAGATTTTATATTTTTCATCCAAAATCACACATTACCTTATGTTTCTCTACTGTCTTTACTGCTTAACCAATCCTATTTATTTTGTGTAATCCCATCCATCTCTAGTAGCATTCAGTGAAGCAGCTTTTGTTTAGGTAGTGTTAAAGCTGTCAGTGTTACAAATCAGCTCTACATGCAACTGAACTGCTCTTTTAGTTTGCTGGGTATAGATGAGCAGAAGTTAACACAGCTCTGTGAAGCTGAAATGGTGAAAGGAGTCCAAAAATTGCCTTGTACCCCCCTACATACAATCCCTCAGCCTTTGAAAGAAGACTTGATAATACCTGCATTTGGTGTATCTGTTGATTTGTCTTTCATAGGACCTGCTTGGTTTTATGTTCTAAGTATGACCATTGTTATAGACACTACACATTATACTTATTTCATTTTATATGGCATCTACATTTTGAACTCTTTTTATTTGGAAAAACATTCAAAAAAAACACTGAAAATTGTGTGGATGTTTCTAAAATATAACCAGAAGATTGCAGTCTCCTTTGTCATATGACTCCAGCATCTGCAGGAGATTTATGAGACATGATTCCAATGAGGTCCAGTCCAAATCCAATCTTAACATCATGACTTTTTTAGAAAGTGGGGAAATAATTTCTTCTGCTACTACGTGTGAGATGGAAGCAATTAAAAACAATCAATGTATTTTTATTCTGGGATGCTACTGTGTTTCATCCAGTTCACATTAAACTGAGAAGTCTTTCCAAATCCTTTTGGTTAGACAGGTCTAATCACTGGTTTTACCTTACTAAAAGAAAAAGGGATATCACAGCTTGCCTGCAGTAAAGGTAGTCTGGCAGATGAAGCTGAAGACCAGATGCTTTGCAAGAAAAAGGGAAGTGTAAAGCCAATCACTGCCCTTTGTCCTCTGAATTAATGGCAATCAAAATATCTGATTAGCTCTGCCATCCCCCTGCCCAAGGCAATAGAGCCTAAATTGTCAGCACTTTCCAGTGCTATTTCAGGTAGGGAGAAATACTTCCGTGGTTCTTCTCTATGTGTTAAGTTTTGTTTGATTGGAAGCCACTTTACTAGAAAGTAGGTTTTGAGCCTAAGTGCAAAAAATATTTTTTTGCTCCTAATTATTCATCTGATCACTTCTTTAATGGAGCATTTGATTTATTTCAAAGTAATCTCTGCTTTTTATATGTAAATCACAAGTTTGAGAGTGTGCTAATTAAATTATGCAAGGAAAATGCAAGGAAAAACTGTTCTAATCAAAAGGTGGAAATTCCATTAAAATGTTTGATATTTATTTATATAGGCTTCCAAAGGAGGTAGCAATTGACAGTCTGAACTACACTGTACACCATGTTCCCAAGACAAATGCAGTACATACAGTAACTAGGAAGTTTAATGTACTCTGTTAAGCAAGGCATTGCAATCAGAAACCAATAATCCATATATATGACCAATGTGACCCAGGAAAAGATTTTCATTAATTCCAGGTTAATTGGAGTTGCCTTAATTTCTTAAGTAGATACAAATAGCCAGTCTGACCCAGGAAAATATTTTCATTAATTCTGGGCAGAGTTGTCTTAATTGACTAAAGCACACATTTGGCAGTTTTTAGTTTAGAAGGGAAGTTATCTAAGAACTAAAGTACTTTAGTTTATCTAATGCTGATCAAGTGCTTCTTGAAGTTTTAAACAGCTTAACAATACCAAAGCTGTGAAAAAGCACTGAAATTTAGCTCAGCCATATAAAGAATTTCAAAGCACACATGTTATAATAATCATTGTATTAAGATTTAAAGCTGCAGTAAGTACCAAGAGAATGTAAGCTCTGTAGAGTACCAAGAGAATATAAGGAGCTCTAGCTGCATATAAAATTTTTCCATGAAGGAGTGTTTTATCTTGGTTTATTTTCCAGGAAGTACAATGATCATAAGAAGAAAACTCACCAAAAAAAGTCTACTTCCATGAAGAATTTCTTTTTTAGAATCTCATTTTCCAGGTTTTTATGCTGTTTGGAAATACTAACAGCAGGTTTTCCAAAGACAGAACTGGATGCCTCCACATGTATATTTTGCTGTTAGAAAATAAATTTAGATAGTCATATTTTTTCTGTTTCCATATCAGACAAGCAAAAACTTCCTTAAATCATTTGGATTTCATTTTTTTCACCATTACTTCTTAAAAATCAAGAAAAGTGTTCCCCATCTGTCTTTTTTTTTGTTTTTTCTTGTTCTTCTTTTCAATTGAATTGTTGGATTGCAAGTGCTTTCTCTGTAATTAGGAATTTAAAATAGTGCTTTATCATTGTACAAGAAGTTGCAGGAAAATAGAAACTCAATCTCTGCTTATCATGAATTGCTCTCTATGTTGTTTTTTCATGAGCTCAAAGGAAAAGATTTGCCTTAAAGTCTTCCTAGCACCAGGATTTACATTTTCAGTCCTCCAACTCATTTTGAGTACTGTAAGCTGTCTCCTGTGCCTCCCGTCACTTCATGCTATCAGCAGAGCACCCATGTCAGCCATTCATGAGACAGAATGCTGCTGTGAGGAGAGCTGGGTTACAGCACGTGTGGCCAGCACTGAGCCTTGTCCCCTACAGAGTGTCTGCAGAGTCAGCAGATGCCAACTTCCATCTCAGCAACTCGCTGGCTGGAGCTGGCACAGCCACTCAGGAGCTGCACTGAATTCTTGAGCAAGGGGTTTAAACTGTGAGGGGGCAAAAAAGGGAAGGACAGGCAGTGTATTTCAATACTCTCTAGTATGGATGCACCTTTCTTGGTACATGGGCAATTTCCTAAAAATAATATAAAGAATTCTGAAGGATTTCACGATGATTCATGATGAATCATGATTTTCATGAACAAGTGCTAATTGCAGAAGGGGATGCTATGCTTACATTACAGTCTACTGCTCTTTCAGCTCATGAGTTAATCATTATAATAACAGCAACCTTTTCCTTCATATTTATGAAACAGCTAGTAAATCTGTAGTACTGCAATAACATAAAAGTAAAAATTATACTAATTAACTGAGAAATAAAAGGCCAAAGAAAACAGAGGGAGTGAAAATGGCTGATTCACATCTGGTTGATAAATGACATTTCAGAGACATGATTCTTGAATTCAAATGTAAGTGAAAGAGTAAGTAGTCTATTGAAGTAATTTCAGGGAGGCCTTCAAGGTGAGGAATCTTCAAAGGCATATAATTCAAGGAACAAGTATTAATTGAAAGTTGTTGAAAGTGAAGTTCCTAGAATTCTAAAATGTAAAAGTTACAGAAATTTTGAAGGCATAGAAAAAAATTATAGCACAGGTAGGGTCCAGATTCTTTCCCTTGTCACTCACCTTCCCTGAAATCTGGGGGAAAGTTGAAGCCCCTGTAATAAACAATTACTTGTCAAAATTCTGTTTAGTGCGTGTCTGAAGGAGTGAGCAATATATTATGTATCATAGATCATAAATGGCATGGCATCTAAATAATAGCAGATAGATTTAGTATTAGAGATGGAGCTGTCTTGCTGCAGAGTAAGCCCAACATTATTACCTTTTCTTTTGTGGTCAACATATTTTCAAAATATAAATAGGAAAATATAGAAAATATCAACATTTATGTTGACATACATAAACTAAAAGACTATATCTCGAGTATTCAGCAGCAATATGTAAACACAAATAATGCTATAATGCAGATAGTGAATCAGCTGGAGTTTCCAGAGAAGAAATTAGAAAACACAGTTTAAAAAATGTTAAGTGCATCCATTATAAGGTGATTGACTGAGGACAGCATCCACAATTGGCTATAAATTTGGCCTGCCCTCTAAGTGTCTATTTGTATAAATGTATATATGTGCATAGATATATTGTTTATGTAATTATGTATTTATGTGGTGTTTATCCATAATGTGAGCAGGTGGGAATGTGTCTCTACCTCTTCCTGTACCTGAGGTTCACAGATTGGCCAGGGCTGGAAGGCACCACAATGGGACTTGTGGTCCAACCTCCCTTCTCAAGCAGGATCACACCAGAGCATGTTGCACAGGATTGTGTCCAGAGGGTTCATGAATATCTCTGGTGAGGGAGACTCCACAACCTCTCTGAGCAACCTGTTTCAGTGTGTGGTTACCCACATAGGCTAAATACATTAAGGTTAACACAGATAAAATATAATAAGGTTACATACCTTTTAATATATATAAAGCTAAATGCATTTAGCATTGGGATTTTAAGCTGGTTCAGTATTTTTTATTGTGATAGGAAAAGAACTTTTACACTTTCTCCTTGCAAATACTCTGGAACTAGGGAGAGTATTAATCCCCATAAGACAGGTAGGTGATTAATCACACCTTAGTAAAGTACAGAGTGAATGTCCACCCTATAGCTTTGATGAAGTCACTAGATATAAAACAAAAATTAATTTGGCCTATTTAATTTCACATTTTAGTCATTAATTATTTTGACTTATATTTTCTGATTTGATCTTTATTGCTATATTTCAGAAAAAAATAAAACTTCATATTATTTGGGTTCTGTTTTGCATTTCACACTATGTAGCTTTAGAGAAAATTACTGCTGAGGTGCTGATATACTTATTAACAGTTCTACAAATCTGACATGTAGGTAACAATTTCTGTGCATTGTTGTTATCGTGAACAATTTAAGTAGTATTTTTAGATTTCTTTTATGTTGCAGCAGCTGCTCTCAATTTTTCTAAGTCAAGATTGCAGTTGCTGAAAGGCTGCTTACTTCCTCTCCTCTTGCAAAGAAAATGACATACTGTGTTAGATGATTGGGAGGAGCTGGTGGGGAGGAGGGTCGTTTAGTTTCAAAGAAGCCATTATTTCGTGTATTTTTAGGGCAGAAGAGTCACCATTTTCTTTTTGACTGTTCTGTTAGAAGTTTGTGGGAGGAGAAAAGTGGCTGCTGTTAGTAAGAGGCGTACTGAAGTGTATCTATGCTACTGCTTTATTCTGTTGTTGCAGATTGTGAATTAACAGGATGCAGCTAGTCTGAAAGAGGCATATGCAACATATTCTTTAGCAGAAATAGAAATTTGGCTCTCAGATCTAAGACGTAAGGGGAAAAAATTTATCTAATTTCTGACAGAAACTTCAGCCTTAAAGGCTTGGTTACTCAGAAAACTCAAAGAGTTTTTTATTTCTCTTCATTAGGCTCTCTATCATTATTTCCATTTGTTTACTTCCTAAGTGTATATTTTCCCATTTTTGCTGTTAATGACTTTACTTTGTTCCTTTGCTCAGAATCCAGTTTGCCTTTTTTTAAAGTAGCTTTTAATTTTCAAATCAAAATTAGGTACGCTAAAAGGCAGGAAAGCCTGTGTTAATATGACAGATTAATGACTTGCCTCTATTTTCAAATTTTAGAGAGACATTGAGACTGTGGAATATCTTAACTACTTCTAATTTCTTTATGATTTTGACTGTACCGTGTCATCTGATAATTACATTTGTTGCCTTAAAACCATATTGTGGTAGCACAGAATCCTGTGCTTACTGATTGGAGAACATATTTGCATGTCCTGAAATGTTACCATTATTCAGTAATAGTCCCAATTCCAACTTGTTTTGAGGCTGCATGATAGGAGACCCTGTGAAAACACAGATACAGTGGCTACCTTGAGTTTTGCATTCTAATCAGATACAGTAGAAGGTGGAAAGAGAAGCACAGTAAAGTGAAGCTTTTAGAATATTTTATTAGCCAGGACAGTTTATTGTCTATAGTGCTCTCTCTGCTAGGCCAGCCAATGTCACCTCTGCTACAGACAGAAAACATAATTAGAAAGGTTTCCAAATGCATATTCTAAAACTTGCAAGAGTTATGATCTTCATGTTTTGGGGACCACTTTCCTTCCTTGACTGTCACCATACCATCGAAATGATCTCCTGCAGCTGATAACAGTTCTCTGTGCTAAGGTGATCTGGAAGTAACACAGAGTTTTTAAGGAGATTTTTCATTGGACTGTGGATCTTAAAGGGTCTTTACATTCATCTCTGCTGCATCACTACCCTAAGAACTTCCTCTCTACCATCATAAAAATGTTAAAGCAAGTGTCTGTAGACAAAATTGCTGAAGAGACACCCTGCTCTCATTGCACTGGGACAATCGGCCTGTACTGTAAAGCCAAGACTGCCCCCTTGACATCACCAAACATCTGAGTTGTGGCTTCTGATTTATTTTCTTTGCAGTAACTAAAAGGCACCTCTTCAGGCATCTTTAAAATTCATCCTTCACCTTGTTTATCAATGAAGTTGCATTATTTGAATTCATCTAGCATTGAAGTTCCTCTCAAATACAGTAGATGGTATCTTAACATCTTTACAGTGTTTTTTAATGTCCCCCACTGATATATAACTGCATCAATATAAGGTTTTAAAAAGCTTGTTCATATAAAATTTCTGGTTAATGCTTAATAATTTTCAGAACTGTTCAGATGGCAGAGGATGGGAATAACCGCTAAATTCTCCTCACAAGCATATCTTTGTCAGGCAGCCATAAAGTAAGTTGAAAGCAAACTGGTTTATAGAAAATTAGTTACATAGCTTGTAAAATGCTCTACAATGTCCGGCAAACAAAAGGGAAAATTTTCTGCAATTTTACAATTTTGTACTTGCTCAGATGGCCATTAACCAACAAGATGAAAATCAAATTTATCCTATTCACACTATGAATTATCTGTGATTAGCAGTGTATAGAATGTGATTTTCTAAAGCTTCTTTCATATTCAAGGTATCTTCAAGCACTTTGCAAAAGAAAAAGAGATGAAATAAACACCATAAGTATACTAAACATGTATAGGATAAAAACACTTGCCCTTTTCTTTAGGCCAGGATTGAATCTCTGCTTGGTGACTCTTAGAAATCTTGTGTCATAGAATCCTAAAGTCAAGGGGATTTTGCTATTTCTAGTCTTGTACATTATAATAGTTTCTGAGGCATTTGATGTGTCCTGCTTTCAACATTGAATCAAGAATGACTGACAGTCATGTTCCTTTCTTGGTGATATAAATTCTATGCATACATCTTAAACTGGCCCTGCTCTGTAAAACCCATAATCCCTTTATATGTATTTAGGAGTCATGGGCCGACCTCTGAAATGTCCAGAAAGAATGAGAATTTACTTGCAATACTTTCATTTTTATTTGACCTAGTGTTTTCCAAGCTGCTATAATGAACTTGAGTCATGCTTTGTTAGTTCTTCTGAACAAGTTTTTGGTATTCTGTGATGCCCACATTACTCCTGATAACTGGGCTTTATGAAGTGAGTGGGTACCATAAGATTTGCAGTTCTGTTCCAGAATGCATCTCCACGCATCGTGGTGATTCTGTGCATGGAAGTAAGCTGGGACTTGTGTTTGTCTTCGTGTCACTGCAGTGGTAGGATCTAGCTCCAACAGGCCCATAAGTAAAAAAGGCTGGATTAGCAAAAACGTAAGCTTTTCAGTTACTGTTCAGTAATATCACCCAACTCTTTTGTCCACATCTAAACAACTTTAACAAATCAAAGCCTATTCGAACGACCAGAAAGGATGTATAGACAGGACTACAAATAGCATACAGCATTATTATAATGATAGGTGAAACTTAACCACAATGATCATGCAGCCAGTATAAGGTCTTTAAACAGGTGTAGCTGGAAGCTTGGCTGGAATCTTTTAGCAGGATCTAGCTTCCATGTGCAAATAGCAAAAGCCAAAGGAGACCAAAAGGGAGTAAGAAGCTTGCCAAAGCCATTCCATTATAACACAGAGGAGGAGATACTGTTGGTTTATGAAGTATTAAAGTATATCTAAAATATAAAGAAATACAGATACAGCTGGTTTTTTACAATTGATGAATTTACAGTTCAAGAGAAAGCTGCTTACCCATATAGTGATTATCAAAGTCTTAGTTAAATGGTATTTACACTGTTCATTAAATGGTTTCATATTTTCAAGAGCGACCCCGCCTGTTTGACAATTATGCATTCTAAACTTTTCACACATTAAATAGCCAGAATAAGCAAAGCTTTTCTACATATCAGATCCTCACCATGTCTTGCTCAGTAGTAATAAGTTTGATGGCTTTGTAGGTAATTTATTATTCTCCAAGACTATTTCTTCTTTTTTTTCTTTTTTTTTTTTTGTTTTCTTAGACCACCACCAAGATTGTTAGTATTAACAGATGCAATCTAAATTTCTGTAGGTCTAAACTGAAACCATTGAGCCCTTTGAAGACACCTCTTTCAAGGTTTCACATAAATTAAACATTGACATTAATGACATTAAACATTGTCAGCTGGGTCAGTTTTGAGTTAGTAATATCAGGGTAATATGGCCCTTTCATTATTGGGTAATATGGTTTCTTTCATTTTTGAGTCTGTCAGACCCTACAAGTTTGCAACATTTACTTGCTTAGTAAGACCTATTATGGACTTGAAACAAAAATCCCATATGAAGTATGGTGATACAAAGAGTGAGCTGATGTACATATCAAGCCTGAAAAAGGAATCCAGCTTTAGGAAAAGGAAGTTTCATACTCAGTCACTCCAGATTGCTTAGTGACTGCATTCCGCATGGACCACTGCTTTCCTGAGCCAGCATCTGTGGCTCTGGCTGTGCAAAGTGGCAGCTGCTGTGGATGTTCTCCAGGGCAGTGAGCTGGCAAAGGCAAATTTATGTCACTCATCCTCTGCTGTGCAGGGACGTGGGCGGAGTATTAAAGCAGTGTACCCCATTCTGATACTACTGGAGTGACAGAAGACTGCTTTAGGCCATGCATTGTAATGCTCTGTAAGGCTAAGTAAGCCAGGTAGTCTCTACCTGTCAGCAATTGCAGTGTCATAACTTGAGGTTTTGGGTGAATCCAGGATATTTATTAACAGTTTTTCATTCAGAGTTCCTCAGCTGCACCAAGTATGTCCCTCGTATTAAATAAATGAGTGGTATTTTAGAAGTCATTTTTGCATTCATGAAATTCCCATCTGAGCACAAAACAAATCCTTGGCTCCTTTGTGTATTTCCAAACAATGAAATAATTTGGATGATTAACAGTTTGTCATGTACTGGTTTTTATGGCCACTGCATCTCTAATGCACTGTGCCATACAGGTTCTTCGGTGTCCTGGACACCAAGAATTAGCATCCACACGAAGTCAGATGCCAGCATTATAGGTAATTCATAGCAAATGCAAGAAACTCACCACTGTTGCAGTTGATTGATGGCAGCAGCAGGGCATTTCACTTGAGACTTCTTCAACACAGCTAATCTTAAATCCAATTTAATGTTAGATACAATTTACCGTGTTTCTGGCTGACAGCAACATCAGAACATTTCTTTCATCTCATTCCTACACAGCTTAAGAAACATACATCCAAGGGCTAAAAAAAAGGTCAGTAAATTAAACAAGAAGAAAAATTGGCATTATATCTCCTCTTTCAAGTTTGCATGGAGAATTTTCTATGCCTATGTGCTCTGAAAAGGGCTGTAATCCAAATGATACACTGCTGATCCGATGATCCAAAATGACTTTCAAGGCTTGGGCAAGAGCTGTGGACTAAAATCAGCTTTCATTTAGATTTTTTTACAAATATAGAAATATGTAAAGAGATGGTGGATTCTTATGGTCAGACATAGCACCAGGGGTGTGTCTGAACTGTTTTAAGGGTACAAATATAAATTAAAATTCTGTGATGCAGAAAGAACAAACTAAGGTAGATTAGAGTAGGGGGAAAGCTGGGCACAGTAGGTGTGTGGGTTAGAGTACTGTGATTGATCTCCTAAAGATGCAGCAGTCTGTCTGAGAGGCCAGCAGGAAAACTGCTTATTATGCACAGCATTCATGACAAGTGAGCAGCTAGATTTTGACATGTCACAGAAAAAAATCAAGAAACACAGATATCAGCCTGGCCCCCATGAACTGGCCAATCTTGGGATTTAAAAATAATGATTTTTTTTAATCTCCTCAGCATAGTGTTTTTACTGTGTGTATGTTGGAGGTATTTGCATATTTGTGGATACCTTGCTCGCCCTGTGTGCTCTCTGTCTCTCTGCCAGCACCAAGGTTCTTTTATTGTTCCTCGCCACAGCTATCTCTTAATTTGTTGCCTCAGCCAGCTGTTCCTGCCTTTACATTGCCTGTGCCTGGCTTGCATCTTGTCTGAGCCTCCTTCTTTATTATCTTAATGTTGAAACATGTTATACCACTGTAATACTTTCTATTAGCTAAATAGTCTCCTTTCAGTTTAATTGGGAAGGCGACCTTGACAACAAGCTTTATTGAATCTTACTGAAAAATCTCTTGCTGCAGAGAGTACAGA
Source organism: Polioptila caerulea (assembly GCA_013397295.1). Lineage (NCBI taxonomy): Eukaryota > Metazoa > Chordata > Aves > Passeriformes > Certhiidae > Polioptila > Polioptila caerulea. The sequence continues at coordinate 692,318 of VYXF01011541.1, forward strand.
GAAGGACAAAGACCCTGGTGAATGGGCTGGAGCACAGGTTTTATGAGGAGTGGCTGAGGGCGCTGGGGATGTTTTGCCTGGAGAACAGGAGGCTCAGGGAGGACCTTATTCCTCTCTATAACTACATGTAAGGAGATTTTAGTAGGGTGAGGGTCAGTCTCTTCTCCAGGTTACAAGTGACAGGATGAGAGGAAATGGCTTCAAGTTGCACCATGGAAGATTTAAATTAGATATTAGAAAAAAATTCTTAATGGAAAGGATTGTCAAACATTGGAATAGACTGCCCAGGGAAGTGGTGGAGTCACTATCCCTGGAATTTTTAAAAACACATGTGGCTTGTCACATGTCACTTGAGGACTCGGNTGGAGAACAGGAGGCTCAGGGAGGACCTTATTCCTCTCTATAACTACATGTAAGGAGATTTTAGTAAGGTGAGGATCAGTCTCTTCTCCAGGTTACAAGTGACAGGATGAGAGGAAATGGCTTCAAGTTGCACCATGGAAGATTTAAATTAGATATTAGAAAAAAATTCTTAATGGAAAGGATTGTCAAACATTGGAATAGACTGCCCAGGGAAGTGGTGGAGTCACTATCCCTGGAATTTTTAAAAACACATGTGGCTTGTCACATGTCACTTGAGGACTCGGTTTGATGGTGGACATGGTGGTGTTGCTAGGTCAAAAGTTTCTTCCAACTTTAAGCATTCTGTGATTCTATGAACCAAACTATGATTAGAATATTATTTCTGTTATTGCTATTTATTTTCCAGGAATAAATATGCCACTGCCAGATCTTTTTATAACTGTCTGTTCTGGTTCTGGCCAGAATGGGGCATGGCTACAACCTGGAGGTTATTCTACACCACCTCATGTCATTGCTGGGGTCAGGGGAAAAGGATTCTCTTTCAATGAGAAGGAGTATTTCCTTCTGGAGGAAATGGCAGAGGGAGTGCTTGGGTAATGCTGATTCTGAACA
>VYXF01011541.1:694291-723793 GCA_013397295.1 Polioptila caerulea
GAGTACAGAGAAGGACAAAGACCCTGGTGAATGGGCTGGAGCACAGGTTTTATGAGGAGTGGCTGAGGGCGCTGGGGATGTTTTGCCTGGAGAACAGGAGGCTCAGGGAGGACCTTATTCCTCTCTATAACTACATGTAAGGAGATTTTAGTAAGGTGAGGATCAGTCTCTTCTCCAGGTTACAAGTGACAGGATGAGAGGAAATGGCTTCAAGTTGCACCATGGAAGATTTAAATTAGATATTAGAAAAAAAATCTTAATGGAAAGGATTGTCAAACATTGGAATAGACTGCCCAGGGAAGTGGTGGAGTCACTATCCCTGGAATTTTTAAAAACACATGTGGCTTGTCACATGTCACTTGAGGACTCGGTTTGATGGTGGACATGGTGGTGTTGCTAGGTCAAAAGTTTCTTCCAACTTTAAGCATTCTGTGATTCTATGAACCAAACTATGATTAGAATATTATTTCTGTTATTGCTATTTATTTTCCAGGAATAAATATGCCACTGCCAGATCTTTTTATAACTGTCTGTTCTGGTTCTGGCCAGAATGGGGCATGGCTACAACCTGGAGGTTATTCTACACCACCTCATGTCATTGCTGGGGTCAGGGGAAAAGGATTCTCTTTCAATGAGAAGGAGTATTTCCTTCTGGAGGAAATGGCAGAGGGAGTGCTTGGGTAATGCTGATTCTGAACACTTTGTGTGTGATTCACTCAGATCTCTCTTGCATGCTTATTATTAATGTTGTTGCTGTAACTATTCATTTTCTTATCTCATTGCCATCTCCAGTAAATTGTTCTTAGCCCATGATCTTTACCTTTTGGGCCTCCAGTTCTCCCCTACAACTACCAGCAGAGGAGGGGGACAGAGGGGAGTGAGCAAGTGGCAGNATTCTCTTTCAATGAGAAGGAGTATTTCCTTCTGGAGGAAATGGCAGAGGGAGTGCTTGGGTAATGCTGATTCTGAACACTTTGTGTGTGATTCACTCAGATCTCTCTTGCATGCTTATTATTAATGTTGTTGCTGTAACTATTCATTTTCTTATCTCATTGCCATCTCCAGTAAATTGTTCTTAGCCCATGATCTTTACCTTTTCGGCCTCCAGTTCTCCCCTACAACTACCAGCAGAGGAGGGGGACAGAGGGGAGTGAGCAAGTGGCAGTGTGGTTTGGAGCATATCAGTGGCAGCAGTAAATTGAGGAGAAGCAATCCTGAATCACTGCAGTGTCTGATGGTACAGACTAGATGACAAAGAGTGCATATATGTACATGTATATCAAGACAGTTTAGGCATTTTTATTTTTCCTGTATTACCATTTTGCTTCCCTGAGAAAGGAGATAAAAGTGCCTTTTGCAACCTCACTTAGCAGTTTCTTTTAGCAAGTACTTTCACAATTGAGGCTGAATATTTCATTATTATGATGGAAATTTTGACACCATTAAAAATACAGTGTAAAATATGCAGAGAGACTCACTATCTGGTTAGAATTTGTGTGAAATGGAAATGTAAAGGATAGAATGACACCTGTTTTGAATCACACCACTGAAAAAAATGCATGACTGATGCCAGTAGCCCTACCTTTAGTTATTGTATTCTTATAGCTTGCCTTGTGGATTAAAAATAAAAGCAAGACATTTCACCACTATTTTGGTGACTTACCTGTGCTTTAGGTATTATTAACACCTGTTTATTCTGTAAATTCCTGAATGTAAGGCTTATCTCTTGGATCTCCCTTTCTAGAGTAGAGTATACAACCATTTTATGTCACTAGGGTCAAAAGGAAGCCATCTTGCATGACAAGGGTTTGAGCTGTCTTCTGTCTGCAATGCTACCTGTAATTCACACAGAAAATCCAGATATTAAGAGACAAAAGGCAATTCTATCAGCTTGTATGCTTGTAAATATGTGCTTAGGCTCCATTCAGCTTCAATTTAAACAAACTATCTTAAACTCCAGTGGAATTCAAGAGAGGATGAATTCTTCAGTAGGCAGGCACAAGGCTTTGCTAAAAGCTGAACAAGTACTAGTCCTTGCAATCTCCCCTACATCCTGTATTATGTTCTAATTTCATTAAAAAAAAACCGTGCAACAACCCTGTATGAAGTGTAGCTTGGTTAAGACTCTGAGCTTCAGGCAGAGTTAAGCATAAAATGTTAATGCTGACAATTCTTCATGAATATAACAATCTCAGCTCATTAAAGACTGAGACAGTATTTTACAACTATATATATGAATTTTCTTACTTGTTAATATATCTTACAAATGTAAAAATGTGTATTTCTTAAATTTTGCATAATTTTGAAGTAGATGATCTCTGAGATTCCTTTCAACCTAAACTGTTCCAGGATTCTATGAGTTTCACATTCAAAAGCCTCAGTTCACCTGGGGCATTGTAACTAGTCTGCTAGAAGGACAATACAGCAGAAAGCAGACTAGATTTCTGCATTGCAGTGGTGGTAACTTCCTAAGACATTTACTGATGATGTCAGGTGTTCTGGAGGGACTTAATACTTGCCAGGAAGGAGAAATTGGTCAGGTTGTGAGATTCAGGAGCAGTCTTTTTTGCAATGACCATGAGAATGTGGAATTCAGGAACCTTCAAAGAAAGAACAAAACCAAAAGACAGGACCACAACCCTGGTGTTCAGACTTTTTCATGTTCAGGTGTCTGCTTGGAAGAATAGTATACAGTCCTAGAGATTAGAGGTTCCAGAAGAATTGGTTGATTTTCAAGGCTCTTCCTCCTTCAAGTTAAAAAATAGTCTCCTTTCAAGTGCAGGAAATCAAATAAATGTGGCAGGAGGTCCACATAATTGAATCAACAGCTCTGCACAAAACTTGGAATTGAAAAGGAAGCATACAAGAGATGGAATCAGGGCCAAGTGGCCCAGGAGGAATGCAAATGCCTTGCCTGAGAGTGGAGATATAGGATTGAATCTGCCATGACATGGAAGACAGCAAGAAGAGCTTCTGCATGTGTAAGTGAAGTAAAAGAAAGACCAGAAAAACATGGGCCTGCTATTGAAAGAATTAGGAGACCTTGCAAGGCAAGGCAATGGCATAGAAATGATTCAGGCCTTCTTCACCCATCTTGATAGGTAAGACTGACTTTCCAGAATCTCAAGCCCCTGAGTTTTGGGAGAAAATCTGGAGCCATGATGAAGAGCTGAACAAAACAAAAGACTCATGCACTCTGAAGGTTGTCAAACAGTGGAACAGGTTGCACAGACAGGTTACAGAGCCTTCATCTGTCAAGATACTCAAACTCTGACCGAACAAACTTCTGGAATACCTGCTCTAGCTGACTGCTTAAGCAGGCAGCACCAGACTAGATCATTTCAAGAAGTCCCTTCCAACATAAATAATTATGTGATTACGTGAACATAAACCAGTACAGGTACATAGAATATTTAGGAAAAAGATGAAAGGAGGCAGAGTTTTTCTAAATTTCGAGTTATATTTCTCCTGAAATTTTGTTAGGCAGTTTTACATATAAACTCAGGAACAAATAAAAATGGCCTTTTCCACTGTAAGTATGACTTAAACACAAGAAACCATAATGGTACATAGCTTACTCATATTAAAGACCTGAACTGTATTACTTGTGGAAATTTATAAAATAATATCAATATTAATGACCATTTATTCAAAGATTTCTTAGTGTAAAATAGTAGTATGTTCTGTGTGTTTGACTCTAGCTTCTACTGTAGCTGACCCAGTGAGGGAAATGGTTAAGTTTTCAGGGTAAAGCATAAGTCCATGGTCTTTGTGGTGGGGGCTTAGAAGTTACTTCTTTGAACTTCTGCATACACCTTATGTAACTTAGCAGTTACGTTTTGGCATCTCACAGATGTAAACTCCTGGACACTCCTCTGTGCCTATTTCTCTTCTCTCCTATGTGGCTGCAGCAGCAGTGACACAAAGCATTAAGTACAAAAATATGTGAATTATCTGTGAGTACTTCGTAGCTCTTAGGCCCAGATGTGTATATCTACTATATGTAGACATGTTTTATTCATGTAGGCAATAATTTGACATCAGGTGAATCCCATAAAACATGTGTTTCTTGAGCAAAAGCAGTGCACAAGATAGAATTGATGTAACTTTTTCCTGAACAGTAAGTAAATCATCAAGATTTGCATGAATAAATCATAATGCAGGAGTTTTAAACAAGGCCAAATGATTAGATAGCTGTGCTCTTTATGCTTTAAAACATAGTAAAGTAATGGATATCCTATTAAATTATAAACCTTCAATAAGAAGTCAATTGGCAAATAAAACCTGAAAATTACAAAAAAAAATCTCAAAACCTGCACATGTAAACCAGTTGAAGCAAAATATTAAAACATATTTCAAAGAGTAATAAATTAGAATCATACAAAGAAGATTTAGAGTAACATATTATTATAGATGATGATGTTTTGACAATGTAATAGAACTTTAAATTGCATGTGGTTTGACTCCTTTTGATGATAAAATTTACTTTTTCTTTTGTAGAAAATGATGAGGTCATCCGTGTTTCATATGTTCATACTAAGCATGGTTGCTGTCGATGTGATTGTTGCTGCTAGCAACTACTATAAAGGAGAAAACTTCAAGAGACAATATGATGAATTTTACCTTGCTGAGGTGAGTATGCTGAAATGACTATCTGGGTAATTTTCAAGATAAGCTAAAGTAAAAAATGTGACTGTCAAGAATATTTAAGAGTGTAATTTTTATTCCCCTAAGCATTCCAAGAATACTTTTCTGACTTTTTTAACTTCCTCTGTCTGACAATGGCTGACAGCCCTATCTTACAGCCTTTTGAAAGGTAATTTCCTCAAACAAAATGTTAGTGGTAGTGAGCTGAGGCTTAAGAATAACATCTGCAGGCAATGCATGGCTGCTGAGTTGCTTCATTAGCCTAGCAGGAGTGTAATATTCAGAAGAATTTAACTTTAAAAAGATGAAAAAACACTGTATTTAAAAAATAGAACTTCTTCCTAAATAATCTTTATTTGATATATATACTTAGCTGCCAGAAGGTCCTTAAGCATAACCAAAATAGTGTTACAAATAGTCTGGCTTCAGCAATCACAAGAGCACACCACAAAAAAAAACCCATTTATGCTGTCATGAGTTCTGTAAAGGAGGAGTCTGTACTCCTGAACCAGTTAAGTGGAGGTACAGCAAGTCATTAGCTGGTCAAGGATCTTACTGTAGAGCATGCACTAGAGATCCTAGAACCTTGCCTGGATTGGGCACGTTTCTACCTTATGCTTGCTGCAGTTTCCCTGGCTTCAATAGTTACACAGTCCTTTGGAGACAGAGAGGTCATTCTTAGACTAGAGTGAATGACAGAAGAATGTTCCTGGTTGTTCCTCTGGTTTTGGTTGTTGTGTGGTTTCCTATGTCTAAATATATTTGATATTCAGGCTCACATGCCCAACTTGAAACCCTTTAGTCCATAACAGTACAATGCTTTATGAATCTCCTTTTTTTAAGCAAGGTTGAGTTGATACATATTTTTTATCTTAGTTTTAGAATTTGATCTCTTAAAATTGTATGAAGCTGAGAGTTCACCAGTTTCAGGACAGAAATGAGAGAAAAAAAAAGTACTGTTAAAAACAGCATCAGGGTCCAAACCTTTAAACAAGTGTGTATTATAAAGACAGCAGTGCTGCATCATTCTTCGTTGTCACTCATGCTGCTGGAGATTGCTGTATTTTTTATGAATATTGAGTCAATGCTGTCATGGAAAACAATTACAAGAATAATTGTGAAACATGTTGTCTTTATTTGATCTCAAGTTTTAAGACTGTTTGAAAAACAACATGAACATGAAAATTATTATCCTGAAAATAAGACGTTGGAATAAAACCACCAAATGCTGCATTGCCTTATAAAATGCTCCACAGGTCTTAGAGTAGAATTGAGGACAGATTTGAATCTGCATCATGGTTTAACCCCAGCCAGCAGCTCAGCTCCACGCATCCTCTTGTTCACTCTCCCTCAGTGGGATAGGGCAGAGAATGGTCAAAGTGAGACAACTCATGGGTTGAGACAAAACAGTTTAATAGGTAAAGCAAAAGTCATGCACACAAGCAAAGCAAAGCAAGGGATTAATTCACCACTTCCCATGGGCAGGGAAACCATCTCCAGGAAAGCCAGGCTTCATCAGCCATAACAGTAACTTGGGAAGACAAACAGCATCACTTTAAATATTGCACACACACACACTTCCTTCTGCTTCCTCTAGCCTTATATGCTGGGCACAATGCCCTATAGCATAAGATATCCTTATGTTCACTTGGGATCAGCTGTCCCAGCTGTTTCCCCTCCCCACTCCTTGTGCATCCCCAGCCTGCTCACTGATGGGGTGAGAGACAGGAAAGGCCTCGACAGTGCAAGCACTGCTCAGCAACAGCTGAAACATCCTTGTGTTACCAACACTGTTTCCAGCACAAATCCAAAATAGCACCATACAAACTATGATGGGGAAAATTAACTCTGTCACAGGCAAATCCAGTACAATATCCTTGGCTGGAAACAAATAATTAAGTCAGCATTAAAGCCTAAGGCCATGAACTCTTCACAACAGGCAATTTTGCTTTGTGCCCAGATACAGCAAGTGGAGCCTGGATTCTTAACAAAATAACATTGATTCTATTTATATTCAAAATAGGGAACATTGCATGTCCTATTTCTATTTTGGCTCTGAATATATAGCATAATTATGCTTTTATTAATCAGTGCTAGAAACAATCTCTTCAACATTTATTTCAAGTATAAAGTTTGCAGAGTATTTTTTTTCCAGTAGAAATACTTGCCAGGGTTTATTCAAGGTGAGTATATAATGTAGATTAGTGTATTATAATTCTGTCCTATAAGCAATATCCATTTTTCTTTTACAATACATTTTTCTCTTTCTGCAAAGCTTAGATAATTGATTTCTTAGTAGAGAGTTCTTCAGAAAACTCATTTGTTTACCTTTTTACATTTCCAAGTATATGAGGTATAGTATTCTGGGATAGAGAAAGGTGGGATTTTTTATTTGTAAAGCATTTATGTCCATTTTTTGGGATTTCCTGGGTTTGTTTTTCATTTCTCTTTTTTTTTAATCCTGTGGTGCTTTTACTAGAGGCATTATAAAAATCAAACTAACAAAACCCTAGTATGTTATAGAAGGAGGAACAAAGTACCAGAAGAGCAGAAGAATAAAAAAATCCTGAGAGAGAGGAAAAATCGATAAGCTGGTATCATTTCCTATTTGTTGTGAAACTTGTTCTTTGTAGCACAAAGAGGGTACAAAGGAAATATTTTTAAGAGCCTTGGAGATGCTGAATACTCAAACAATGCAGGTTATTCCACAGTGTGTGTTTGCTTAGTGAAGAAGACTGCTCTGCTGTTGCTCTGTCTTTTCCATTAGAGTAGGCTACAGAAAGCTTTCCCTTCAGTGGGAGCTGACTTGAGCAGACAACAGCAGTGAGGATTCACTGCTAAAGGAAATGGCTAGATACACTACACCAAGCATATCTGTCTTTCTGATACATTTTCCAGAAGTTATCTTGGAAGCTGCTGGCTTTAGGAGAAGACATGTCTAATAAAATATCTCATTTGGTCCATTCTATGTATCACACCTTGTAGTGGCCTAGAATTGTATAAGTACATCTTCTTAAATTCAGTGGGCAAACCTAAATGAATTTATTGAGATGCCCCTTACCAAAAAAAGAAACCTGTTTTCATTGTTGGAAAGAAAAGACAAACTCAAGACAGCAAAGGTGAAACAGGAAGATAAAAGAAATTAATCTATACCCAGATCCCATTGTTTGCATAATTTTGTATACGCCATAGTAAATAAGAGATTCTGACAGGCATTTCAACTGGTATGCATCAGTCCTGCAGATTAAGCAAAACAAGAATTTTAACAGGATGACTTAAAACCCCAGTGCAGTATCCTGGAAAGAGTAGAGCTTTAAACACACTTTGGTAATTTTTAATGAGGATGCTGACTTGAAGTGTTCAATACCTAGACAATAGTGATGGATGTTTGCTTTTATATAGGTCTTCCAACACGTTGCAGACTAGCTGTCTTATTATATGACTCCTACAAATACTGTCTGAATACTAGAGTTCAAAACCAGGTGCTCCTATATAGTTTCTCCTAGATTCCTTTTGTAACCTGTCCCTTTGCACTGCTGCCTTTGGGTAGCTTTTGCCCTGTCCTGGATGAAGGAAGAATTGAATGCTCTCACAAATCTGGTAGTGAGGGAAGTGCTGGGGGTCTGTGCCCTTAATCCCAGTGATCCTCCTTGGGAGAATTCCTACCTTTCTAACAGCTTGATAACCTTTCAAGTAAGACCCAGTTACAAAGAAAAAAAGTGAGTCTGTCACTGTTGGATGCTGACCGATAGTGAGCTCTGCCTCTGCTGTAAGAAAGTGTTGAGTAGCTACTAGCAAAAGATAATGTTGGTGAAGGTGGGATTAATACCAAAAAGCTTCCAGGTGACCAAAAAGGACATGACTATCAGGAAAATGGCCCATTCCTGTTAGCTCCTCTTTGGCCTCCCCAAAGCAGAATTGGCAACACAGTGGAGGGTGGCTGCTTGTCAAGTGTTTATGTATTACACCTGCTTTTTCTGCTCTGGCTTCTTATGTGAGTTTGCTTTTGCCTTGTCTCTACAGCAATGAAAGGAATTATTCCAGCTTCCAAAAAACTCCACAAAACTATAAAATTGTATTACATTTCACACCTAACAAAAAGTTCTAGTCAGATATTCTGAATCTTCTCCTGTAATTAATTACAAGGAAGGAAAAAATACAAGCTCTGTCAGCAGGAAGACAGGTGTATAAATGTAATCAGATGTTATGCAAACCATTTGATACATTTTTAAGTGCCAGTGGTTTGAATTCATTTGACAAGTATGTGAAATGCAAATGATCCTGCCCACACATTTTTAGAATAAATTAAAATACACTTAACATCATATTTGTTAGTCTTGTTCTTATAGGAAGCCTATGTGCTCTGAAGTGTGCATGTGTGTATTTAAATGGCATTGTTATTCCACCTGCTCTGAGTTGAATCCCAGCTACTTTCTAACCACTGTTCCATTTTGCCTAATTCAATGCCCTTCTTTTAGGACTCAGTTAGATGTTGTGTCATTAAACGTGAGCTTTACTTTTAAGATTTTTTGCTGAAACATTTTCCTTGTGTCTTAGAGATTTTCATGTAAAGGAGTAGTTTCTTCAAACCTGGCTCATTGTTCTCCTAGAGCTCTCTAAGATCCCAGAACACAGGCTGAAAAAAAGGCCAGACCCATTTGAGGATAAGGCCATAAGTGTGTCCCTACACTGTCTGTGGCTGAAAGCACACAAATGTTTCTTAGTAGTCTTTCTTGCCTAAGAAAAGGAAAATCTTCTGAAGAGATTTTTGGAGTGCTATGGAGCATTTTGCCTTAATTTAATCATTGTGTGGACATTTGAAGCCTGAGGAATCCATATAGTGTAGCTAGTAGCACTGCTTGTAAATAGCTGTGGGACTAGAGGAATAAAATGGCATAAACTTCAGTGTTTAATTTCCATCTCTGCTTCTTCTTGTGACAGTCCTCTACACATAAAATACATAAAATTTTATTTGGTTATCTCACAACCTCCCTTTTTCATGTTGGTAAATATATTTTTGATAGACCATAGAGTTTAAATTTTAAATAACCCAAATACTTAGAGCAGCAACCCAGAGATTTTCATTGTCAGGGTTAGGATTAAAATCTAACTTCTTTATTCCCTGCCAAATTCAGTAGACCTCATGGCCCACAGTCAATTAGTCTCTCCATCCTATCAGACTCGTAATGCTTGTCCTCAAAGGAGATTTAAGCTGCATTTTATTTATTTGTACAGCACTTTGAAAGTATTTATTGTATTTAGATGTGACCTAGTGTTATTTTAGGGTCTCTTTTAAGCCTCAGTGTGTGTAAAGGGTCAGGGAGGAACGTTCTTGAGTCACAGAAAAGTATTTCCATTGCATGTCTGGCTGTTGGAAAGTGTGGAAGAGAGCATCTCGGGGTATATACAGAAGGCACATGAGGAAGTGTGCCTAGCCAGAAGGATTTTTGGTTGTGAGGGAAGTAAGAGGAAATAAATCTTGAAGATGTACACCTCTGCTTTCGTTCAAACTGAACATTATGCATTTTGCTGTGCAAATATTTCAAGAAAGGCCTCTGGAAGAATCCCGAAGTCATTCCCTACAAGTAGATTTCTTCCCTTGTAACTTCCCTCCATGTCCAAGTTCTTTAACATTATTGTGAAAATTAACTAATTCTGGACTGTCTTTGAATTTCCTCTCCTTTTTACTTTTGTTTTAGGTGCTTAAAAACTGTTACATCTTTTCTACCTGTTTTGTTTGTTGTATTACTATAGATGTTTTAGAAAATTGAAGTAGCAATTTTCAAACTTTGGTGTCTTTCTTAGATCTCTTAAAATTCTTCAGGAATCTGATATGTGTTGCTTTTTATTTTGAAAAAATCATAAGTCATCATATTTTCTTTTTTATATATGTTTTTAAAGTGAAAGATCATTTGGATGGATATATTACTTCATGCTTTCCAAGTCATGAAATTTACCTGTCTGTGTTGAGTCTAGAAAATTTTATAAAGTGAAATCTATTTCTGTTTCTTCTGTTTAGAATATGGTTGCTTTTGTTAGATATTATGAAGATCTTTATTTTTGCCATACAAAGCCCTGATAGATATCATGACATAGAAACTTCTAATTTAACTCAGACTTTTGACTGCATCTTTCTTATTTTATATATCCGTCTAGGTTGCTTTTACAGTTCTGTTTGATTTAGAAGCTCTTCTGAAGATCTGGTGTTTGGGTTTCACAGGATACATCAGCTCATCTCTTCACAAGTTTGAGTTGCTGCTTGTAATTGGAACCACTCTCCATATTTATCCAGACCTCTATCACTCTCAATTTACTTATTTTCAGGTATGATCAGCTACTTTTACTTTTTACTATATACCAAATCAAAATGTTACCTATCCACATTTCACACAAATTTCAATTTTCTTACAGTATTGACTCATTTTGAGAATAATTTTAAAGAAAAAATCTCTGGTTTTAACTATGTTTATTGGGTGGATTTACAAAAATAGAATTCTTTCTAACTTTGCTGATAAGTCCTTTCTGTTATCAGTAACTCCCATTTATTATCTGAGCTGCACTGTTCAGTAAGTTCTGGTTTGTTTACTGAGCCTTGACCTTTTATACAGCCGTTTACAACATCATTTTCCCATAGTGTCCACCACTGCTTTCCTGGCTGCTCTCCCTGAGGCTTCAATTAATTTGCTGTTTCTTCTCCAAATCTTCACCTCTGTAGCTGTCACATGCTGAGCTAAGCATGTGTCTTCTGAGGTAATTTCTCCAGAATCATCCTAGACATGAGTTTTATAGCTCTCCAGCCATTCCTTATCTAGAGGGAAAGTGTGTTTATTGAGGCTCTTCCTGCGTTTTCACTTGGGGGAAGAGCAGGAAAGAGAGACAAAAAAAGACTGATTAATTCTGACTTATGACCTTCTTATCATTCAGCCCAACCAATTCCCCATTCATCCTCCTTCAAGTACTTAGGGTTGATCCAGTTTTGGGGGAAAGCACTGGGATTCATTATGTGTTATGTTCCACAGTGCTAAAGAAAGGGTTTTTTTAAGAATACATGTATTAAAGGATTCATATCTGTCCATTATTCAGCAATGGATTGACATGGTGAGTATTTAATACTCAATAAGGAAAAATAATAAATCAGCAGATGTGTCAATAAATGTGATTAATTATAGTGACACATATCATAAACATGAATGCAGCGTGGGGGAAGCAGTCTCCCCAAGTGTGGGTTGAAACATAATGGCCTTTTCAGATTTCTGAATATGTCATCCTCTAATTTTTTTCTAAAGAGTTCTGCAGACCTCTTCAAGAAAGCTTTCAGGATGAAAAAATCTCTTTTGTTTTCACCTGCTATCATTTCAAGACTTTTAACTCCTTATAGCTTTGATTTTGCTGTCCAAATATGTAGAATGGTGTTGCTCAGTGCAGCATGATACACCTGAGGTGCCAGGAAGTATAATCTGTCAGGACTATGCAATTGCACTCTTGTGTCAAAAGCACTCAAGGAGTGTAGCTGAGAGCTCTCAGTTAAAGCAGTCAGCAACTTAGTTAATAATTAGTTTGTATTTATTGTGATATGGTCCACTTATGGCTGGTGGTTTCTTTGTAGGAATTTCAAGCTTAAATTATGAATGTTAGACTAAATGGATGACATCATCACTAACTCAGGATTGAAAGTATAATTAAAATGTAGGCAGATGCTGGCAATAAAATAATAAGTCTTTTCTTTTTAATGGATTTAATTAGTTTAGTGGAGCGGTGGTGATGGTGTTTTTTTAATTACACAGTGCTAGCTTTTATGACAGAAAATTTCAAGATGTGATTTTTTTTTTTCCAAAATATATGAAAGATACACATTATACAAGCAGAAACATCTGCTATACTGAAAGATTTGGGTTGTATTTTGCAGAATACCTTTGATGTCAGCATGTAAGGTACACATTACACAAGCAGAAACACCTGCTATACTGAAAGATTTGGATTGTATTTTGCAATCCAAAGCCCTTAGGAGACGAATGATTGGAAGGTTGCAGAATGCCTTTGATGTCAGCATGTAAGGTACACACCATATTCCTCCACAGTTAAGTTCTGGGCAAGCTAGATAACACATTTTCAAATCAACCAAGGTCAAAAAGTCTTTTACACATGAATACATCTTAATGTTAGGCAGATTTCCAGACACTTAGGTGTTCATGATGACAGGGTAAATGTGTTCCTTGTCAGCCAACAAAACAGATTACTGAAAACAGAAGTCCCTCTTGACACATTCCAGGATAGCAAGCAAGAATTACTGTTTGGCTTGTCTAGTCCTCCTTGTATGCATTTCAGTTTGCATTATTCATTGGTCTATATCATTACCTTTTGCCAACACAACACTCAGTCTTACTGCATTGGCTACTGTCCACCCTCCCACCTGTCTTCCTTGCATTCACTGTGCATTCATTCAGGACACTTTGCAAAGCCCTCTGTGAAAGACTACAGCAAAGGACTGTTACATAGCTATATCTGTAGGACATAAAATTAGTGGAGAAATGACAGATTCTGCATATTATTGCAGAGATCTGTAATGAACCAGCGTAAAAGGGAGAGATTTAAACAGAATTCAACCTTTACTGGACTGAAGAGATGGTATTGTATTTGTGCCTGAGGAAAATACTGCTGAGTCATTTTCTAGTAACTATCATCCTTTGCAGGAGATGCAGCCATTATTTGTAACAAAGCTGTGGTTCCTTTTTTGTATTACTCATTTTGATTTGTTTTTAATATATTTTTTTATTTAATCCAAGTAGTGCATCTTCTAAAGCTCCTAAATTTAATACAATTTGCAATCCAATTACACAAAATGCATAAATTCATTAGAATGTACTTTTGCTAGATTCAATTTGTTACCTAATGAAAATAAATGAAGAAACTAAATAGTATCAATAAGATTAGTGTGTTGCTTAAAGGTCAATTAAAGTTCCCCAAAGAAAGGGGAAAAAAGTAAGGCAGATAATTGAGTTTGTCTAAAACACCACTCAGAATATCAACTAGCATGAAATCTCCCCACTGGGGTCTGTGTTGAAACTAGTATTGATGGGAACAGAGCTAACATTTACACCATGAGTAAATCTTGTAAGTAAGAGGGCACCATGTTTACATTGGAAATCTCACTCATCTCACTGTCTGCCTTGGTAGCCAGTTTCATATACTCAGGTTATATGTAATGTAGTCAGGATACCAATATGAAAGAAAGGACTTTATCTCACCTTGTGCTAATGTTGTGAAAGTTAAGCAGTCTTGTGAAACCTCTGAATAAGGACCCTTGTTTCCCACTGAAGACAGTGGATGCTTATCCCGTCTCTCATAAGGGCTCTGGTATGTTTGGAATAAGTTGCTCTCTTGAGTTGACTCTCTCTCTCTCCCCTTTGGTAGTTAAATCTAGATGACAAGCATATTCTGCATACCTTACAAATGGGTAGGGAGATGAGCTTCATGTGAAATCCAAAGGTGTACATTATTAGCCAACTACAGGGCACAGTGAACTCCTTGTATGTACAACTTCTGTCATATTTATTTTCTTTCCAAAAGCAGCATAGCAATGTATTTGAATTTTACATAAGGTCAGACAATAATTGCACTGTAATTCCTACCTTTTAGTTTTTCTTGTTGAAATCCAGGTGATACCTTGGAATAGAGAGCCTTTTTCTTCCTAAGAACTGCAGAATCTCAGTTGCCCCGTTGTCTTCAGCAACTACTGTTGCTTCCACTGCCTCTTTTTGGTACTGATGTTTGTGTCACTGTGTCAACATCAATGGCAGAAATAGAAGAATCAGAGCTGTCTGCAGCTCTTTCAGAGTAGACTCAGCAGTGAATGGGTCAGGAGTTCCACAAAAGACCGAAGTTTTGCTGCCAGTACTGAGAGGTGTCAAACATGCCATGGGCAAACAATGCTGTTGTGAGGTACTGAGTTTCTCTGATACTGAGAAACATGACCCAAAAATTCTCATGTTATATATAATATGAAATAGCAAAATATGTTCGTTACCAAATTTGCTAAGTTACGCGGTACATAATGCCAAACAATTTTGCTTCAGGTCACGGAAATGGGAAGATGATATGTTGAAGAAGACTTGGCAGTTCTTTGTGTGAATATGTAACCTAGTATAACAAACATTAAAAAATCAGAGAAATCTCATTTGGAAGTGGCCTTTCAAAGCCATCTCATCAAGCCCGCTGCTTAAAGCAGACCTTTCATCAAAGACTGTTCAGGACCCTGCCCATTTAGTATAAGAATGAAATTATAACAGTGATGATAATCAAACTGGAGCCATTTACCTTGCACTTCAGTAGATTCTCAGTTGCTAAATCAGGGCTGATGCGCTTTGACTCCTGCCTGGAGGCATTCTTATGTTTGGTAACACACTAAAAACCTCCTTTGATCTCTAATTCCACATTACAGTCATATTTAATATCTGTGGTGTGTTTTGTCTGTGTCTTTGTTCCCTCTGTTACCCCAAAACCAGCTTCACCCAGTTGCATTTCTGCAATGACTCTTCATGATCGATGAGTTTGACTACAGCCTTCAAGACCTTGCCTCCTGTGCCTCTATGCCTCAATGCTGCTTATGTTCCTGATTTTGTGGTTTTAACCTAACACACAACTTGTCATCTATTACAAGTGGTGGTAACTTGATATTTATTGGTCTACAGGCTGCCGGTCACTTTTTGGCCATGAATTTCTGATATTATGAAAGTTTTTGATTAATGTGATAATCAAATAATTGATACAGTTGCATTTTTCTCTTTCTTTGCAGGTTCTTAGAGTAGTTCGGCTTATAAAGATTTCTCCTGCTTTGGAGGATTTTGTGTATAAGATATTTGGACCAGGAAAAAAACTTGGGAGTTTGGTAGTATTTACTGCCAGCCTTTTGATCGTAATGTCAGCAATCAGTCTACAGATGTTTTGCTTTGTGGAAGAACTGGATAGATTTACAACCTTTCCAAGGGCAAGTATAAAAAGCACTGATTACTCATTGCTTGTCACTATTTTCTTACCATGGATATTTTCTTACCATTGATGGTGGACTTTGCAGTGTTGGGTAAATGATTGGACTCAGTGATCTTAAAGGTCCTTTCCATCCTAGTGATTCTGTGATTCTGTTGGGGTTTAACCTGGCCAGTAGAGCTAAAGATTACACAACCACTTGTTCAATCCTTCCCCTGAAGTGGGATATAGGAGAGAATTGGGGAAAAAAATGTAAAATTTGTGGGCTGAGATAAAGAAATTTTAGTAGGACAGAAATGTAAGGGGAGACAATAATGATAAAAGAATTAGAATGTACAAAATCAGTGGCTCACAATGCCATTGCTCAGTATATGTTGACTGATGCTCAGCCAGCTTCCAATCTGCAGCCCATAACCAGCTGTCCCCTATTTTATATGGTGACCATGATGCCATATGGGATGGGATACCCCTTTGGTCATTTGGGGTCACCTGTCCTGGCTGTTTCCCCTCACAGCCTCTTGTGCACCCTCAGCTTGTTCACTGATGGGGTGAGAGGCAGGAAAGGCCCTGACTCTGTGCAAGCACTGCTCGGCACCAACTAAAACATCAGAGTATTATCAACATCATTCTTGTCTTAAATCCAAAATATACCACTGTGCCAGCTACTGGGAAGAAAATTAGTTCTATCCCAACCCAAACCAAGACAGATTCTATCACATTTGTTATTACATTAGCAGTCTTCCTTTCCTTCTGAGAAACATGGAGCAGTTTATCTCCATACGTATAGATTTTAAAAAATTGTATTTTCTGGGTGTAATAGTCTTCCTGTAGTCCTTCTGTAGTGAAAAACATCTTTCCTTGTGATAGGTATTCTATTTCTGCTGTCAGGGTAACACAGAAATTTTGCCCATGAACTGTGATGATGACACAACACAGCATATGGCTTAACAGTACTCTATCATGTTACAGGAACAGGATTCATGACCACAGGCACGAATATTAGCCCGAGAATTTATAAAACATGTCTAAGGGTGATTTCTATCTTCATATTATGAAAGTGGTTGTTCTTGATTTGCACAGGAATGCTTTTTTTACACAGAGTTATAAAACCTCTCTGCATTGACAAAATAGTGTTTGCCTTTTGGGTATAAATAATGGATATTTATGGGCATTACGTGAATTCAGAACAGAACATTGAAAATCAGTGGAAATTGGAGATAATGTATTTATTGAAGCACACTGCTCTGAATGAAAATAATGCAATTTCTTTAATAGTGGATCAGACTGAGTGTACATGGATTGGTTCCAGTGACAATTTATTTGTTTCTGTCATTCCAGTTTGGTTATCCAATGTATCTATTTCAGTGAAAGTGCATTGGTTGGAACAATTAAATAACAATGAATAAGGCAGCTTCAAGGGTCATGTATTTAGTGAACAAAATGGCTAAACAACAATTTGTAATTATCAAGCTGAACTTGATGTATGGGAAGCTGGCCATCCAATGTGAGACAAAAAATGCCTACCCACAGGGAATAATGTAACACCATGCTTTCTATTTTGGAAAACATGCTTAGAAAAGCAGCCACTAGAATTAGATATTTAGTATCATTCATTAAATGCTGAAAAAAAAAAAAAAAACAAAAACTTAAGCTTTCCTAATTAAGTCTAGTCTCTAAATTAGGTGATACTGCCATCATATTCTATTCTAAATTCCCATGTATGTCTTCTGACAAAAACTGCAGGTTTCAAATCAGTATGGAATTTTGGTTTAGAATTATTTTATTATTTATGCAAAATGTCAATGGAAGTCCTGAAAGAATAATTGTACTATAATCAAAAAAAAGACAGGATTGTAATCACCTTCACATTTTAACTAGATAAGTTGATATAAATAACTGAGAAAGATCCACTTGCAATGAAAAAAAAGCAATTTATATCAAAACATTAATAAAGTTTTGGATTATTTTGAGCATTTTAATCTGCTGCTATTTAAGCTTCAGTAAGGGCTTCTAGCATATTGAAATTTAACAGGTATATGTAAATAGTAAATATATGTTTGAAGAGTGAGAAAATATTTTCTCCAACAAATTATGCAGTGTTTTTACAAACAGAAGATATTGTTACTGGTCTTCTATTTTATGACTTAAATACTGGAAAAGGAGAAGAGTTGTTAGCAACAATAGAAGAGTGTTCCAGCAATACTGAATTGAAATGTTTTCAATATTTTTCATATGATAGCCAGAAGCATGAGTCCCTCATTATTTTTTTTAATGTATTCATATTCAACGTTTATTTTTTTCAGAAGTGTAACATTTACTGTATGTGGTTTCTTTTTGTAGTTTTATAATGAAGCATCTCTTATTAGGTTTAAAGTCAGTCAAAATTTTGTGATTGATGGTGTGAAATAGTNGATGAAGCATCTCTTATTAGGTTAAAAGTCAGTGAAAATTTTGTGCTCAAAATTGTGATTGATGGTGTGAAATAGTGGCATACCTCTGAAGGACTGTGTCTTCCTAGCGAAGTCTGAGAGTTCACAAATTTTATTCCCTGAAGAAAGATCACTGAATCCGTTTGCAATAAGACAATTATAATTATTTTGGAAACACGACTGAAGACATGCTGTATAACATATGAGATGATATGAAGTCTGCAATATCAGAATTTGCTAAGAGAAATTATTAGGAGCTTACCCTCAAAGAAGATCAAACCTTGAATAGCCAGGACTGTTGCTGTGAGTTTTTTCAGTTACAAATACAGAGAGGACAAGCATGATAACAAAAATGGTGACACTAGAGGCTAAATTTTGAGTTTGTACATTAAAGTGCTTTCTACTCTGAAACAGACAAAACCTAAAATCATTTTGAAACTAAGTGCTTTATAAGAAGGCACAGTATGGGTTTTGGAACAAATAGACCTCATCCTTTTGCTAATGCCTCTAAATTGCATGTTTTCACATGGTTTCCTGATGAAAATCAATAGGCACAAGCTCACTGTTGCCATAGCTACTAATTTCACCCTTCTTTTGGCCATTACAACTTGCCAAATGGACTGGCTTTCTCTCTAATACTAAGTACAAAAATATAGATGTTTGCTTTACTGTTTTTAACCATCTGCTATCTCTTATTTTTGCACGTCTTCTTGGGCTGCACATATTGAGCTATGAGGAAGGACAGGGCTGGCTGGACCCCCTAAAGAAGGCATAGGTGTAAGGTGGCTGCTAAGAAAATTCACTGCATGGAGAACAAAACACATTGTTAATGTCTTTGACTTCCATGCCCTGCTTTCTTTTGGAGTTTGTGGCTGTATGCTGACTGCTCTGTCTCAATTTACAAAGCTGGGAATGCTGCCCTTCTTTTAAATGGGTCAACACAAGATGAAAGCCAGGCCCAACTGATCACAACAGCAATTCCCCAGTTTTCACAAAACCAAGTGTCTGCTCCTAGTCTTGACCTTGGAAAGAGTTCGTGATGTGAAATACTAATTCAACCAAATCAACACCCATTAAAAAAAGATGAACAATGCAGTCTTAATTCTCTGATGCAGTTAAAACCTCAGTATCACTGCCAATTTTTTAAAGCATAGCTACTCTTCTTTCAGGGCGGTACTGAGCGCTTGTGACTGTGTCAGGACGAAAACATGCATTTCTGCTCGTAGAACAGTTTGCAAGGATGTTACAGCAATGTCCTCAATCCTGTTGATTTAATTTGCAGAAGCAATCCCTATGACTGTAGAACTACATCTATGGATTAGGCCAGTGGAATTTGGTCCCTAAAATTTTGTGGACAAGCACCAGTTACAGGACAAGTTCATTATAACTAAGTAGTAATTTGTGTGACACCATGCCTGTAACAGTTGGACAAGATGTCAGAACTAGAACTTTGGCTCATATATTCTACCAAACCTTTCCCAATCTTACACTATAAATAAAAAGGTAGTTTGACTTCCATCATCAAAACAGCTCATTAAGTAATAGGGCATAAATACTCAAAGAAATTGACAGTCTTTTCTATAACACAAATTAATTCAGAAAATCACCATTTGCATAAATTTCTAAGTCTCGTCTTCACAGATGTTGATTCTGTCAGCTAGTTGCATTTCAAATTAATTTTAAAATAAACAGTGGGAGGTGCACCTTTCAGCTAAAAATAACTTGCTCCAAAGAAGATTGCTTGGTGCAAAGCACATATTCATTGTGCACTGCCTTATTTACTTAAAACTAATGTTTTGCATTATGGAATTTGATTTTGCATACTGGAATTTAATGTCATAATAAAATTCTTAAATTATATTGAAAAGCCATATTATAAAACTGTATGCTTTGTGGACAACTGGTTTGTATGGAAGATTAGATTTTTTTAAATTAAAAGAATATCTTCTTCACATTAATCTATTATTAATTGTTTTAATGAGGAGTCCACAATATAGTACTGAAGGTATTTTTATACCTTGAAGAATTAAGTAAAATGTATATTTTTTAAAAGCAGTAGGCAGTAAGCTGTGGTAGTTAAGTGTGATTCAGCAGAAAGGATACTGCACTAGTTCAGTTATCCAGTCTCTCAGGAGTTTTTAAAGCCAGCAGTGGGGTGTTATTACTTAATATAGCACCCACGTTATGCTTCAGCAAGGAGTGCCACACCAGTCAGGTACGATGGCCACTGGCTCTGAGGGCAGGCAAACAACAGCTGCCTGGTTTAGCTTCAGCTCCCCTTTACAAAGGGAATCTGAGACCTGAGAAGCAGTGCTGAGCACTGATGGCATCCTTGTCTTCTTCACCCTAAAGCACCCTCAGCAGATCTAAAGGAGGCTGAATTTTCTGCTTGTTTCATTTATTTGCAGCTGGCTACAAAAGGCCTTTCTAGATGAAGATCCCAAATGCTTCTTGCTCTGCATGTCTTGCATGAGGAACAATTTTTTTTTTAATAAGTAAAAAAACAAGAGTTTGTGATTTTGTGCAGTGTAGAGTCCATGCATGTGGCTGGGAGAGGGCACTCATTTGAAAGGAGGATGTGGCTGTAGGTTGGCAATGTACTGATTAAGGCCAAGATTGCTGACAGAAACATAAAGCAGAGGGCACTGTGCAAATTTCAGCCTTCATGCTTGGCCTCTTCAAATATATGACATACCAAAGACTTTAACCACCCTAAAGAATTTGCAGAAAAGTAGTTGCCAGCATTTTTCTCTTCTGTTTCTAGTTCATTCAGTCTTTGTCCTCTGTGGGATGTACGCATCCAAAAGAAAGCCTGGGACTTTACATTTGGTCAGGATATTTCTGGTGTAGAAATTAAAGTCTGATATTTAACTTCTCTCTGAATGTGTGTGATTGTTCATTTAGATGCCTTGATCTGCTCCACATTCATCTCAGCTTCTCTTCTAGTAATTTGGACTTGTAGGTTTAAACATCTCTGAAAATTTGATTAATGTGAGCAAATTCTGAAAAGCAGCTGTAAAAATAACTCTCAGATTTCTTGGTCTTAACCTATCAGGGTGTTTGTGCTTCTGTCTGCTTCATAGTGCCACAGAACACAGCAGCAATAAGAAACCAAGTTGGACATTGATGAGGGGCTTTTTTGTGTGAGTCAGCCGGCAAATTACTTATAAAACCCTCAGCAGTTAAATGTTTGTGAACCCTGTAATAGTAAAAATTCATAGTTCTTCCTCCAAATATGACCTAGAGATACATGATTCAGTTTTGGCACTTGAAAATATGTATTTTTTTAATCAACAGAGGAGAAAAAGCTTTAGTGCTAGGATCCTTATCTGTGGTCAGTGAAAGAATGGACAGGCAATATCAGTGGTATTCTGATACTGCTTAGTTGTCAACTTCTTTTCTACTTCCAGTGAACTTTCTCCAAGGTAGTCCCTGGTTACAGACGTGGAAGTTGTCCTCTCACACTGGGTACTCCAAAAAGGCAGAGTCTTTTATGCAGTGCCTGCATAACAACAGGCACTGGATTAGATTGTCCCTGCCTTACCCAGCCCTGTTACACCATCTCAGCATGCTTTGTAACTTCAGGCCCTCCTTTCAAATTTTAAGCAGATAGCCCTCGATATACACTTGATTTCATGATACAGAAACAGCATGTAGCAAGTCATGCCACATCCTCCTTTTTATTTCAGATAGTTTGAACCAGATTCTTGTCACCAAATATTACTGATTGTTAGCCATAGGGATCTCACATAGGACCAAAACCAAGAGCTGTGTGCATGCACATGGACAGTCTTCTAGAGGAAATTTGCTTTTACTGCAGGTGAGAAATCACAATCTGGAGTGGACTCATCTAAGGGTGGGAATATAACCTTGACAGTTCTGTTTGCATTGGAAAAAATGTCTTAGAGAAATCATTGTTTTGTTTGAAAAACTCTAGAAACTTGATAAAGAGCCCAATCAACGTATTTTACTGTGTTTTATAATAATAATATAAACTTGAACTCTCCCACACAGTTATTTTTGCCAGCAACTTTAAAAATTAATTAGAACTATTTCTGTGTTTCCCAAGCACATAAGTTTGTATAGCTACATGTTTTCAGCTTTTTCAGCACAGGTTTTGGCTTAGAGTAAGTTGATGTGAAGGGCTGTCTGGATACTGTTTTCTTACAGGTTTGACAAGAAGAATCCTTTTCTCTTTGTGCCATTGCATTAATGTGTTAATCTGCGGCTCCTGGGCACACTGAACACGATCTAAGTCATCCTTGTAACTGTGTTGAAATTTTGAATTCTAGGAATCCTGTTAGCAGTAAGCTGCATTGTTGTTTTCAGTTTCTAACACTTTTTTGTTATGCATAAACTTCAGTAAGATACCAGCTTTGATCCTTGCTGTCTGGAAAGAGAATACTTTCAATGTCAGGCAAAAGCAAAGGAAACGTTCGCATTAGTTTGGCCTCATTGAGACAGTTGAGGCTGTCAAGATATTTCACTTTGATACCATACTCAAACTTCTGTTTCCTAGGCAGTGTGCATTCCTCAAGGTCTGTGTAGGATGTACATCTCACAGTTAGTTCAATTCTGGTTGGTGCTGTGGGCTCCAGCTGGGGTTTCAAAGGTGTCTGGGCTTTAGGCTTATCCAATTTCATATGTTCCTATCACTAAATAAATAAATAAATAAGTTGTTTGAAACATTCCCATTATTTCCTCTATTTTTGTCATGTATACCTAGTCTCAAAGAATTTTAAAATGTTACAGGAGTAGTTCCACAAAAAATGCTATTTACAAAATATAGAGAAAAATTCTGACTGGCTGAATGAAGTACAGGTGCAGAGACCTTGCCATGTTTTGATTAGTCTCATCTGTGGAGTGCCTCAAACGCTTCTGCTATTAAGATAACATAAATTATGGTCATATTTAATTATAACACTTTATTACAGGTATATTTAGAGAGAGGAACATAGAAGAAAAAGCATCATCAAAAAATCACAATACAGTATAATATTCAAAACAATAATCTCTGATTCTCAGGATATTTATCCTATTTTTTCAGCCATGAAGGAAACAAAAAGGTTCTTTTTATGGGCTAATGAAGCTACGACTGTGTTACAAATTGAAGATTACACTTCTGTCAAAGATCAAGCTACTTATTTGTCCTTTAGCTCATGAGTAGCCTTTTACTTGGTTTTAAAAGTTAAATGCATTTGTTAAGGTTTAAAAAAGCAAACCAAAACAGATGTACATCTCTGTTAAATCAGTTTTAGGAATTTGTCAATAAAACCATGTTAGTATATTTGTCAATATGTTTGCACTGTATTTCTTGCAGGCATTCATGTCAATGTTTCAGATTCTCACACAGGAAGGATGGGTGGATGTCATGGATCAGACCCTGAATGCTGTAGGACATATGTGGGCACCAGTAGTTGCTATTTATTTTATACTGTATCATCTTTTTGCTACTCTGGTAAGTTTTCCCTTGCATTTGTGCTGTGCTTCATTTAATTTTGAACTACTGTCATAGCTCTTGTATTACTTAGTATTCTCAGTTAGTTAAAACTGATTGTGATGCTCATTTTTAGCATAAGCAGCTTTTAGTTTGTGGATGTGGCAGCTTTGTGACACGAGGTGGTGGCCTTTGTTCTGGTGTGAGGTATTGTTCTTCTTAGAACCAAGTCACAATGCCAGACTAACAATATAATTGTTATCTGTTTAGTACCTTCACAACTCTAATGATTTCAGAGTTAAGTGATTTTATTTATCTTGTAGAACTGGACTCCTCAGCTTTTATTGCATTCTCTTTGCAATAGCAATTAAAGTGAGAAGTGTACAACTTTAAGATATAAACTCTTAGCTAGTCATCCCTACTGTCCTGTTGCCTGATACAAAATCAATGCATGGAAAATATATAAAACATAGTATATCAAACAATAAATGATGATAACTAATACAGAAGTTTCTACATATAAACAGAAATGTGGATTATATAAAAAACCCAAAATCCAACAGCTTTTTTCCTGTATGCATTTCAAATGGGATTATTCCATTCTCTTATAGAGAAAATGGGAAGGAAAATATCTCTTTGGTTATCCTGTGTCAACAAGGGCTTGTTACTTTATTTTAATACCAACACAGAGAAAATACCACAATCAGGAAAATAGCCATTTTATGCACCCTAAATTCACTCCTACTATTGCTCATTTTGTATTTTCCTTTCACTGCAGGCTTTGATGCCCTTAGTCTTATTTTCATGTTTTTTATTCCATTTTCTTTCTTTACTCAGATGTCTACTGACGTAAGGTACTACCTGTATTAATACAATCTCCACCAGCTTCTACCTACTCCTTTTACTTTACAGTATATCCCATTCCATTTCTAAAGACTGAATAATCAAACTACATTGTGGGTGCAATGGATTCCTTGATATGGCTTGAAAACTTGACCACTTTATAAATGGCAATAAAGTGCATTTCCTGCTCTTAGAGCTGCTTAATCACATCAAAGTATAAGCCAAACAAATGTATGTATCAGAAAATGTGTCCTATAGGTATAGAACAATTAATTTGTTCACAAAGGTCAGAAAATACAACTTTTCCTGCTGAAGTGATCTTTTAAACTCCTTGGGAATTGAGGTTGTAAAGCAAAAGGGAAGTGAGTTTTTGGTCATAGATTTGAAAGCAGTTATTGGTAAGAGAATCATATTGATTTTTTTTTGATTCTTCATCAAGAACATTTTCTAATCAGGAATCCATTTTTACTTCTTAGATGAGTATTAAGCAAGTCCATAAAGTCAAATAGTGTCAAGTGACCTCTCTACTAAAAAATCACATCTTAATTGAGTAATAATTCAGCTGTAAGAGCAATGTTAGTATTCTGGTTTATGTTTCCTATTTTGAAAGAGTCATCTGGGACTTTTCTAATTGTTTACTGAAAGCACTGATTTTGCTAGGAGCAAAGTCACTTTTCAGTACACCATTCTCAGTCCTTTGGCAGGGAACTTGCATTTAAATACACAGTCCTTGCTTTGCTTCGTAGGGTACACTTTTCTTCTCATTCACCTATGCAAATTCTAGATGAATGGAGAAACCCTGAAAAGACAACTTGGCAGGATTATCTGGGCTTATGAAATTTTGGGTTCAATCTTAAGATCTTCCTCAGACCTTGGAAGGGAAAACTGTGTAGGACAAAATGTCCTACATGTCTGTAGGCAAAAGAAATGTAAAAGAAAGTAACATGGAACTGGTAAGGGAGCATGAAAATGCTGCTATTAAACCAAAAAGAAGCATTCTAAGAATAAACAGCCATTGGTGAATAACAATAGTAAAGTAAAATGAAGAAATTATTTTCACCAAACAGAAAAGGGGGGACAAATAGATTTGAGAATGATAATTGCAGGCATTTGGCATGGCAGACTGTGGAGATTTGGAAATAAATTAATAGGTTTCACATAAGAAGGCAAAGAAAAACTGAAGCTCAAAAAAAGACTCACTCTCTTGGAAACAAGGACTGTTATTAGTTGAGATGGTGGCAGGGGAAGTTAAACAAATGACAAGTTTGCATTTAAAGTTTTCTTTTGTGGTATATTGTCTTTGGTTCTTGTTGGAAAAAAGCAAAAACACGAGTTAATGAAAGTGTTGCCTTGATACATATCAGTGCATGAATCAGCAAGACTGTAAGGGGTGATGCATTTAATGAGTACTGTACTTGTTTTTAGCACGGAACTGAACTTCCTTAACTGGTAGGCTTTGAGCAGCATGTACTGGGTATCATAGAATGAGCAGCATATCTGAAGAAGCAAAATGCCATACTGTAAAATCTTAACAATTACAGCAAAATTCTTCATTAGCAGCTTGGGATCAACGTAGTTTTCATAAATGTTTGTTGGTCAAAAGGAATGACAAAAGTCAGAGGGTCCACTAACAATCAGAAAGTTCCACTTGGCATGGAAACCAGTATGTTAGTGCCTGACCTACTATGTAAGCATATGGCAGTGGGTTTTGAATAATGGAGTAGGGTGAAAAGGAAGAGAGACTTTAAAGAGGTATAGATGAATTAAAGAGAGAAAGAGAGACAGAAAAAGAGAGAGCATAAGAGATCACTAGTGCTGCTTCCAGTGTCCATCCAGATGGGGGGATGCTGAGTCTGGTTTCAGCATCAATCCACCTGCATCAGTCTAGCTCATGAGATGTCCAGGATCCTGGGGGTGATTATCTAGCTGGTAAGTGTTGATCCATCTGTGTCAATATGGCTCATGGGATGTTCAGGATGCTGGAGGGTGCTGCCTGAGTTTGAGAAGGAGTTTTTTTATGGACAGGTTTCTCTCTTTCTATGCTAATTAATTATCATGCACAGTCTGTTCTTTCAGGCTTTTCTGGAAATGAGTTAGAGGGCTTTGGGGGTCTTTGGTGGTGTCATCCCACTCTATATTCCATGCCTATGCCATGCCCATGTCCATGCCAAGTCATTCTTGCACCTGCACTGTACTGTGTTTTGGTTTAGATGCTGGAAAAGTGCTGCCCTATCTCTGCCTCACACCCGTTCTCCATCGAAACCTTGTTCTTTCTCATGGCATTTTAATACTTACAGTTCTTGATTATTATCAACAATTTTTTCCTGCCATTACTAATAGTCCTTGGCTGGCACCACAGCTATCCAGTTATCAGTGTGTGAGACATACACATTCACCCCTTCTTTTGGGGACTGAGAGCTCAAACGGATCTCACTGTTTATAGGCTCATTAGAGAGTGGGCTTTAGTCATAGTAATTTTCCATCCTGGCCTCAATTTGAGTCAGTAACTTTCTTTGAAGGTTCAACAACAGAAATATTATTCCTCTTTGCTGTTTTGCAAGCAAGAAAAATACGTTTCTGAGGCTTTTTACTTAAAATCAGGTGCTTGTTAGACACCTATCAACTCCTTGGAACAGACAAAGTCTTTCTGATAATCTCAAGAGGGGCTTAGTCCAAGTGCAGTTCATCAAGGCCAAGGTCTAATGAGCATTTCTCAGATCATAGTGTGGCCTAAGTGGGATGAGGGGGTGTACCACCACAGGCTATCCTGAAACCAAAGTCAACTTCTCTGGGCCTCTACAATGTGCTAGGTATTATGTATTTTATCAGAATTCTGTCTTGCATTGCTGTTCTGAATGCCATCTTTGCTTCCACTGTTCATAGTAGATGGATCACTAAAAATTATATGATGTATTGTTTATGTGGCACATACAATATGTCACTTTGAATAGCTGCAGGAAATTCTATGTATTGCTAAATCCAGCTTCTTGTTAAAAGAGGGTTGTTTTTTTCTGAACACTGACTTTTTTTTTTAATTTATGGGACAGAATCCTTCCGACATCTTCTGTAACTTTATAATTCATGGAGCGAAAGAAAATCCTACCTTGTAATAAGGTCCACACACTCAACTCAGATGCAGTTTGAGTTCCAAACTCCTTGTTTGGTATATTAAGCCACTTAAATTTCATCTTCTGTACAGGTGGGGAATGAAATTTCCAATGTGAAAGGCAAACTTACACTTCATTTGCAATAATGATGGAAGAATATGTTTGCTCTGGTTGTCACTCAGTAATCCAAGACCACAGAAAAATTCTAGGCCTGTAACTCTTTTTAAAAAAAGGGTTAGGATACGTTCTGATACTTCTCTGGTATATCAGAAATGGGTGCTTGCCTGTAGAAGCTCAGTGTGTTTGAGGATGTTTGCATCGAACTTCAGAGACTAAAACCTTGGCAGTTGCTGGCAGCTGTTGACTTGTGTATCTGTACATATTTACTGCTTTAGATAGAAGTTGTCTGATAATATATGCTGGACAATGGTATCCTCCCTCACCTGCCATACTCCTAGTTCTGTCTGCTTCTCAGTCACATTTTCAGCTTCTCTGGCCTCTGGTCAGCGTCTGTGCACAAAGGAAATGTAATAATTTGATACTGATGTGCACTTCTTTTTTTCTCCCTGGTATCTTTCCTTCTAGAAGCATATTTAAACAATATTTAATGTAGAGTAAATGGAGGCACTTGATTTTCCTCTTCTGTGACATGAGTTTCCTATACATGTAAATAATGAAGCAGCTTACTTTTCTTCCAAAGTGGAGTTAGCTACTTTTCACAAAGGTGCTCTGAGCATTAAGGAAGTCCATAAAGTAAGTGACTGTCAGGTGACTGAAAAAATCACACCTTAACTGAAAACCACCTTAGCTTTACAAGATGTTTTGGAATTTTACTTTGCCTTTCTTTTATTATTATTGTTGTTGGGTTTGTTGTTATTATTTCTGATTAATTTAATTTTCTCTTCCTGCAAAGTATACATTTTAATGAGTATATTATTAAACATGTATAATGCATTGGTCATAAGACCTAGAATTCAGCATTTTTAAACTCATACTAATTCTATGGTGAGATAAAAAACAATTTACTACTTGCAAAATAGCTAGCAGATATATAGTAGCAGGTGGCATTAGTTCAACGGATGTCAAAGGCAAGAATCCCATATACTTCAGCTAGGCTGTCATTTTTCCATGTTATTTAATAATACTTCTTAAGAAAAATGTGATTAACAAATCACTTACAATTGTTTTGTAGATTCTACTCAGCTTGTTTGTTGCTGTTATTTTGGACAACTTGGAACTTGATGAAGATCTAAAGAAACTTAAACAAGTAAGAACATGTTTTCATTGTGCTTGAAAGTAGTTTCAATAAGGCATTTTACTTGACTGGTATTTTGTGTGGCAAAAGATGGGAAACATGTTCATCACAATGAACAAAACAGTACATATGGAAGTGAATAGCAGTATTTTGTTAGATAGTTTACTATCACACAACCTTAAGGGAAAATTAAGATATTGTGAAAGAGATGTAGAAATTTGCTTTAGTATTCAATCAAATTCAATTTAGATACTCTTGTAATTAAAAAAAAAAATAAAAATCACAGCTAGGCCATCTTTTTGCTTATAAACTAGTGAAAGATATCCCTGCCCATGCTTTATGAGCACAGCACAGCTCCACTGCACAGGAGGGTAATGGGAGAAGGTCCACAGTTAGGAAGCAGTAGAGCACACTCTGGTCAGTGTGTTAGGGGAGGGCTGCTGGGAAGAGTTTACTTGATTGATTCTCCTCATTCGGGGGCCAAGAAGTCATTCTCTCATGCCTGAAACCCCAAATGTCTATCACATAGAACAAATGTAAATAGAGAATTGATTTTGACCTTTCTGACCTTGTGCACATACCATCAGAGAGGAATGTATCCATAGCTTTTAAATAAATATATAGCTGTGCTTTAATCTGTGCAAAGAGAAGCAAAGTCATCGACATTTCCCTATTTCATGCATGAAATAGCATGAGCTAACACCTGGGAACTTCTTCTGTAATTTTTGGCTTATAGCCATCATTTGCTGCCTTTGTTAATCTTTCTTGTACATCAGCAATTGCCATAAAATTATGTTCATT
>VYXF01011549.1:460-28310 GCA_013397295.1 Polioptila caerulea
AGCGGGGAAGGGCCCGCCGGGTCCCCGGGGTGGCCGTGCCGGGAGCGGGGGAGCTCTTCCCTGCCTGTCCTCCGTCCCTCCGGCCGGCATCCCGAAGGGATGAGCCCTTGGGGAGGGAGGTGCGGTGCGGCGCCCACCCGGTGCCTCAGGTTCGGTGCGAGGGTCAGCTCGCTGAGCATAAAAACAAGTTCCTAACCAGCTGCAACGTAGTGTTAAGTATGTTTCTTTCTTTCTTTTTTATTTTTCTTTCTTCTGCATTTATTATCCAACGAAGTAGCACAGCCACGTCTGCAGTGATGAAAGTTTGTTGTTTCTTAATCTTGTTGTGCTTGTCCCGTGCTCAGGTGGGTTTTTCCCGTGTGTGCAGGTGTGTCTGTAGTGCCCGGTGCGTGTGGAGCTGTGGCTGGGGAAGGTGGCTGCCCAGGGGACGGGCACAGGTGCCTTCAGCTGCTCTGTGCTGGCTTTGCGATGAGAACGGACGTGAAATGTAGACCCACCAGGAAACTTGGGATTAGCGCCACAAAGTACGCTGGGTTTGTTTTCTGGGATTAGGAATCCGGATGTCTGTCTGTGCTCCAAAACTGACTTCCACTCTTTGAACACAGTTCTTTAAAACTGAACAGGTCTGGTTCCTCAAAGTAGAGCTCAGAGGTGAGCACTCAGTTTCTGACAAAATATTCTTGAAACTTGCCTTTGCAATGGGGTAAAAAGTTTATCAAGGGAAAGTCGTAGTCCCAACAACGAGGATGAGAGGAGATCTCTTGGAAGCTCCTGAAATTCACTGGTGCTCTACCTGAAAATGGAGTCATTTAGGGCTGTTGTGGTGCCTTTTCTGTATTGGGATCACAGGAGAATTAGAAAGTGCTGCCCCTGCCTGGCAAGCATGGAGTGCCTCGAGCAGTTCCCCTGTGCTGGACTCCTTGTTACTGTGTAGATTAATGAGGTGGATGTGATTCTTGCGGTTGCTCAGGTGTATCTGTCTCCCCACGTCAGATGGCACATAGAAATTGAGTGTTGACATAGCTATAGCAGCACAATGTGTGCTGCCACTCACCCTGGGCCGGTGGCAAAGAAGTGGCTCAGGCCCAGAGAACTCGATAGCAATGTGATGGTGCCCGCTCTGGTTGACCTAAGAAGGCAGAGAGGGAGAGTGGAGAACAGCAGCTTAGATCTCACAACTCCCCCATGCCCGTCTGTCTGAGCGTTCTCCTGACATAAAAGTTGTTTCTTCCATCAGTTTCTCCTCTCGGGTTTGTTTCCTTTCTGTTTGTTTCCTTTCTCTTGCGTTCTTCTTAGGCAGTCTGTCTGCCCCTTTTATTTGTAAGTTTTTTTGACGGGGAAGAAAGACATGGGAAAGTGCAAATATTGAAAAGGGTTCTGGATTAAAAGCTTAGTAATTTGCTTTAGGTTTGCAGTTAATGGGTAGAGTTTGGGAAGAACTCCCTGCTCTAAGCAGGCACGTGCATTTACACTGTTCTGGGTGCTCTGCAGTAGTTCTTAGTGCACGTGAGCTTAGGAAAAGAATTCTCATTTAAATAAAGGTGCAGTTTAATTTGTGTAATGTATTAATGTATTAATAAATGTGCAGTTAATTTGTGAGTGTGTTGAAAGTGATGTTTTATTAATTGTCTTGAAATTAGCATCTAGAATTTGATGTTGGTTCCCTTTATGATGAGTTTTGAGTTTTTGGTGTCTTTGGGAGTTACATAATGTAGAGCTGTCTGATGACAGCAGACTTGTGATCAGCTGCCTGATGACTTAACTAACATGTTACAGTTATTAAATAGGATGTATTTTGTACCCATAAAAATGTTCATAGTTCTTAAGCTACTTGATATTGTTAACTTGAGTGTTTGAGCTTTACAGCTCATCTCTTTTGAAGACTTGCACACTCAGGCTGTGCTGAAAGTCTCTTTAATTCCGTCAGATCATTTAGGTCTGCTCCTCTGGAAATGTTGTTTTTTCATTCTTTTCCTCCTGGTTCTTTTCTTTGGTTGATGACAGTATTCCTGTGTCTGCTTGGAGTCCCAGTGTGCATGTTGTGCTGGTGGTTTATCAGTAGTTGAATTTTGTTATTACAGCGTGTTTGGGTGTGGTTTGTGCTCTGGGTTCTGTCTGCCCCAGGATGGACTCTTGGATCCCTTAAGTCATTTTGAGGTGATGGCACGTACAGAACGGGCAGTCCTGGTGCCCTGCCGGGGTCAGCCCTGCAGTTCCCTCCCTCAGGCTGGCATTCCTGGGCAGGTGGCTGTGCTGGGAGCTGTGCCCACCTCTGCTCTGGGTCCGGGTGCCGTGCAGAGCTCCCTCCCCGCGGGCTCGGCAGCTGGCACTGCTGGTGCTGCAGGAGGAGAAGGGGGGCATGGCTGGGGACACTGGCTGGTGACTAAGAGGGGCTCTTGGGTTCAATCACCCTGGCTGAGTGTGGCACTGCCTCCTGAGTTGCAGCCCAATTGGTGTGCAGGCAGCTGGATCCACAGGGAATGGCAAGGTGAGGATCTGCCCTGGAGCCCCAATCCAGGGGAGGTTCAGAGTGTGGGGGCTCAAAGTCTCTGCACTGTAACCCTAACCTCAGGGAGAAGTGCTCTTGCTGAACCCACTCAGCTCTTCTGCTTGTGCCAAAAACAGCATTTCTATCAGCTATTTATGACTGCATTTCCATAGCCAATGTCAACATTTAATTTATTTATTTATAGGTGTTTTGCGCAAGGTGGATGTTTTATGACGTGAGGGATAATGGGGAATGTCTCAGTAGTTTCTGCAATGATTGTGAGCAGTGTACCCATTCCTGTCAGTCTGTGAATTAAGGGCATATTTTGGTTTAGACTTTGGGAAGACCTTAGAACCACCTTCCAGTGCCTAATGGGGCTTCAAGAGAGCTGGGGGGGACTTTGGACAAGGGCCTGGAGTGGCAGAACAAGAGGGAGTGGCTTCACATAGGCAGAGGGCAGGGTTAGATGGGATATAAGAAATAAAGTCTTCTCTGATTATGATATATTATGATATATTGAGTGCTTGCTGTGGATTATACCCAAATCTCTGTGTTTGCTCTTGTACAAACATCTGTTAGGTCTTTGCCTGGTTTGTTCCAAAGTGGCTCCTACTGAATTTACACTGTTAAGTGTTTCAACACAAAATAAACAAAGAGCATGCAAGTGTATTTTGAAAGCACTAGGTTATTTAAGCACATCCTTCAAATTTATTTTTAATCAATATTTTAATATTTTAGTTGCACCTAAATCTGTACAGAAAATACAGTTTGTGTGTTTTTAAAATGGAAACAGTATCATAGGGTGGCTCTGAAGTTGATTTTAATTTCTTCCCCATGATTCTCCTTTATGTGGTGGGAAGCACTTCAAAAATTGAGAAAACCAAGCAAAGTTAATCTAAATATTAATGAAACATACATCTATTTCTGTTGCATACCTTTGATGGAAATAGCAGTTCCTCCTTTGCTTTCAGAAGAAAATTGGCTGTTCCTACTTGCATCTCAGTCCAGAAAGATACATTTTTATACCTGTGAATAACCTCCACAGGTGTCTGGTAGGGACTCCTGTGTGGGTGAAGATACTGAGCTGTGGCAGCCAACTCCAAGGTGATGCAATTGACTTGGAGATGTTGAAATTACAAAGTGTTCATAACTGGAGGAAAGGAAAGGGAAAGGAGGAGAATCTTCAGGTATGTTTATGACTGAACTTTTAAAAACATGGTGGGTTTTTTTTGACCACCCACTCCAGATTCTCATTTCCCATTTGTACTCCAGGGAATTTCCACAAGTCTTCCAACTGTGAGATTTTCTCTCTTGTATCAGAAGTGAGACCAGGGTTGCTCTGTTGGCTTTGGTTTCAAGCAGAATCTTCTCCTTTTTTGTTGTCCCCATCCTCCTTTGGCCTTGTAAGAAAAAGCCTGAAAATAGTCAATGTAAAATGAAGATGAGTCTCATGTTTTTTAAGAAGCTGCTTCAGAGAATTTGGGAAAAAAAGAACAAGTTGTGACTACTTAAACTGTGTGTTTTCTTAGAATATAGCATACATGGAGTGTTATTCATTCTTCTTTTTCCCTCACCCCCTTTATTCCGTTCTTCCACCTGAACTTGTTTCAGGGACTCCCTCTAACCCCTCCTGTTGTCACCCATTTTGTGTTGCTTTCATTTCTGCTGTGTGGCAGTGGGTGCCCCGTTTCCACCTTCAGGAGTGGGATATGTCCATAACATTGATGAGTGTTTGGTCCCTGTTGAGAGGGAAAGGCAGGAGCTGTGATGGCTGTGATTGCTGTGTGTGTTACCAGTCATTTCCTAACTGCAGCTCACCCTGGAAGTGCTCAGCTGTTGGGAGAGTTAATGCTGGATCTGCTGCTGAACTCTGCTTGTGCCTGATAAATTTGATCTGCCCAAGCTGAACAGACCCACATTAAACTGGGGAGTTTAGCCTCAAACTGCTCCTGGGCATGTACTTGAAATTAATTTGGATGGCTGATGGGTGACATGACTTGAGCGCAGACTCAGGGCTTGTTTGACTGTGTATGTACAAAAAATAGAGACACAAATCTCAATCCAGGTTTACAGAGGGAGTTTCTGGCAAGAAGTCTCCTTAATTTTATTTTTATTTTGTTGTTCAGCTTGACAAGGAAGTGCTAGAAGCTCTGTGGCCTGTTTATGATGTTCCATATGTCCCCACTTGGCTTGGAATAAACTTTATTTTTTATATCTGCATATAGCTAGAATTTCCATTGCTATCTGAGGATGCATTAAGTTTATAGGAGGATATTAAAGGATAAAGTTGCAAATTGGAATGCTGTCAATTTGTGTGTAAAAGCTCATGTCTCTGTGGAGTTATTTCTTATTAGGTGCCACTGGGTGATGCTTTTATAGTAAAAATACTTATCTGCAGCCTTTGCAGATACCTGTGGAGAAAAATTGATCAGATAAAGTCCTGTCATACAGGAGTAGATGTGTACACGTGGCATTAATTCAGAATAGCTGTTTCTGTTTAGAGTTGTTTTGTTCCTTGCATTTGATAATTGCTTTGTATCAGATTTTAGTGTTTTTTTGGTTCTTGCTTTCCTTGGTCAAAGAAGCACAAAACTCAGAACAGCTGAAAAAGGACTTGGAAGTCGTGGTGTGCCACCCTCCAAGTGTATGAGACAGGCACAGACACAGCTCTTGCTGATCTGGCTGGGTGTTAGAGGTCCAGCACGGTGACAGAGGGCAGGAAATTCCTGGGTTTGTCCATGCAGTAATTGTGGACCTGGTGGCATTTCAACCAGCGTGGCACAGCTGGTGCAAAGGCTGATGTGGCAATCGGTGTGGGATGAATCATGAAACGTCTGCCCAGGTCAGCCCTGCTCTGAGGCCTTCACACAGCTGGATTGCCATGGCTTGCCCTGGAGGCCAGGGTTTCAGTGTAGGAGGGTAGATAATGATGGCATTAGTCCTGCTGATAACTTTCTGGGGACTCACAGGTGCAACATGAGGAGAGCCTGCCCTTGGGGAAGTATTTCTTAACCACTTTCCTATTCCAGCAGTTCTGGAAGCGCTGTGTTAAACAGCTGTGTCTTTGAACTAGGCTGATGTGGGTTCTCTGACCTGGTTTCTCAACCTGTGTACAGTGGTTATTTTTGGAAATGGGGAGGCTGTAGTTGTGTGGGTAGATTGTGTAACTCCTCTTTAGGTGTCTAAAATTGGAATACATGGAGTTGTCATGTCAACAAAGGCTGTAAGAATGAGTTAAAGTTGGATCACTGCAGGAGTGTTACCTTGACCTGCAATGCAACTCTAAGGCCTGGTTATGCTCAGGTGCTGTTACTGTCTGTTTGCTTTAAGGTGTGTTTTGACTGTGGAGCCAAGAACCCCAGCTGGGCAAGCATCACCTATGGAGTGTTTCTCTGCATCGACTGCTCCGGGACCCACCGGTCCCTTGGCGTTCACTTGAGTTTCATTCGGTAAGGATTGCTGGGTTTTGACAGGAAAATTCATCTTTCCATCGTTTCATTTGTTCACAGACCTGCTCAGAGGGGAAAACCCATTCTTCCTTCAGCTTCTGATTCAAACCTTCTTAGTGTTTGTGATGGCTTTGCTGTATCTAATGGCTTCTGGGGAATTGTGTTCAATTTGCCAGCTTTGCTTCCTGAAGCAGCTCATTGTGGTGGCACCTGAGTTCTACCCCTCCAAGCCAGACTGTTCTGTGGTTCTGGTACTTGGGTAGTGCTCAGGCAGTCAGCTGGTGCAATAAATCTGCACCCTGAGCCTGTCCTGTTCCAGGTGAGTGTCCCAGCTGCTGACTCAGGGCCTTCTGGGGTCTGATAAATAACTACAGATTACAAAAAAGGGGGGGGAGAGAAACACTTGGCAAAAAGAAAAACAGAAACAAAGTGATTTTAAATGGCTTTGGTAGTAACACTAAAAACAATTCTTTGTGTTTAGGTCTACAGAACTGGATTCCAATTGGTCCTGGTTCCAGCTGAGATGCATGCAGGTCGGAGGAAATGCAAATGCTGTATGTATCCCAAGAGTTTGCTTTGCACATTGAAGCTTGGTGGGCTTGGAAAATGTTGGCTGTCCTTACTGCCTCTCTTCCTGGGATTATTTTGATTTTTCCAGTCCTTTTTCTTTGTCACAGCCTCACCCCCCTACCCCTCTCCCCATTTTTTAAGAATTCCTCTGGATGCTGATTTCATCCTCCATTCTTGCGACTTCTCCATTTTGGTATAGTCTGAAAATGTTTGGGTTTTTTTGTCTTAGAAGTCAGTGATAAAAATCACTGAGAAGGCCAAATCAGATTCCTTGTCAGGACATGTCTAATTTAGAAGCTGCTCAAAGATGACTTGAAAAGCAAGCTTATGGCCCTTTCCTGTGAGCCTGATTTCTTCCATGGCTCATGAAAAAGCCATGCCAACAGCCATGGAACTGCCAAAAGTCACCCTGCAGTCAAGATCTGACTTCACCTGAGTTAGCACTGAGGATGAGACATGCTGCATTGTTGGAGGGGGACTAGCAGGGTCATGGTTTGGGCCAATCCATATTGGCTGTTTCTTTCAACTTGATTTTTTATGTACTCACACAACGTGTTCGTAAATTGAAGTTCTGTTGACAGCTGTCTTGTTCTCAATCTCCCTTTTTGTTTTCTTTTGTAAGCTCTTTTGCAATCTTTTCACAGCTTTTTCCACAAATAACTGAGAGTGCTTCCTTAAGCTGGCCCACCCAGAGTGGAACATGCAACTTCCAAAAGCAGTTTCTACTTTTCTTCTAATTCCCTGAATGCTTATCCCTTATATTTTTTCATTTGTCCTTGAAGGATGTTGTTTCTTTAAGAAACTTCACTGAAATTTGCTTTCCACAGTCTTCCTCAACAGCTTTAACTATCTTTCCTTAAGTCTTTAGGGGTTTTATAATTTCTTTTCCTATTTCCATACAAAAAAATGCTGCGTTCAGGGTCGTTGTTACTTATCTTCCACTTCTGTATTTTCTAGTGAATTATTTTTCTTTGAATTTGGCATGCAGCAAGTCACTGTCTCAGGCTTACAGATCTGAGAAGTTACATGGTGTCTTCTCCCTCTTTTCCTTCTCCTTGTCCTTGCTAAGTTGTTCCTTTCCATGTTAGAACTGCTGTGATGTGAATGTCCTCACCAAGTTTCTGGTATGCCATGTAGTACATAAAAATCACAGTTTTGACTAATGAGAAGAGGGAGATTTCATGTTAAGAATAGTTTCTTTTTTTAGCCAAATGCTTAAAAGCTTTGACTAAATTATATCAGTTTTGCTATGTAAGGGGTTTGAGGCAGTTGGAAAGAAGAGATGGCAAAATCTGAAAGCCTTCAGTTAATCATAGAAAGCCTATTAGCAGAAGAATAACAATAAACCTTAATTGTTTAATTTTGTGGAGTTTTGTCTTCCTGCTTGGATGTCACTGTTCCCTATCATACATTGTACCAATCAGTGCAATATACCCTCAGCAACTCCCAAATCCCTTGAATTCTCAATGGTCTGGTTTGGATTATTTTAGAAGATGAATACTCGAAACTTGGAAAAACAGATTGGTAAATTGTCTGGACATTTGAAGTAAAATTAACACTTTTAATGGCACTAAAAAAGCCATTCCCTTTTGGTTCCAGTTAAATACCAAGTTCTAGTTTAACTGAGTATTGGCTAGAGGCATTGCTAGATTAACTTCAATCATTTGTGTTCTGTGATTGCCTGCTGATGCTGAATCCTGGATTCAGTCCTGAGCTTCCTGCTGTGTTTTAAATGGCCAGAAAATCCAAAGCATCCTCAGTTCCTTGTGCTTCCAGATCAAATCTCTATGGCAACTGGAATTAGGGTTTCTAAGAAGCCCCTCTGGGTACCAAGTTAATAGGTGTATGTATTTACATGCAGAAATGCACAATCTTCATTTATTCATTTTATATAAACATATCTGGGCACATAAGTATGTGCATGAACACCCCTTTCTTTTGAAGTATGACCATTTTTGTACTCTCATTTTGATACTGTTGAACATACCTTGATCTCCCCAGCTGACAGAGATGAATCCAAGCAGTGTCTTTTAGAATATTAGGAATATCCTGTGAAGCACAGCTACTGGCAATTTATTTTGCCTCTTCCTTCTGCTTAATCACTTAATTTCGGAACAAGGATTTTTGGTATATAATGGAAGCTTGCATTTGTATATGCTCTTAAAGCATCACACTGATGCATTGGGGGTTTTTTCTCTTTTATTTATTACAAAGAAGTCACCAGAGTGGAGTTTCCTTTGTACTTTGCAAATTACTTAGACTCCATAATTTAAAAGATTAGATTTAGGCAGAGGAGCAGAGTAGTTTGCTGCATTGCCATATATTTTTGTGTCAAGTGAAATCAACTTTTAAGCCTGTTCCTCACAGCATTTTCTGTTTTCTCCCTCCCAGTCTGCTTTTTTCCACCAACATGGCTGCACCACCAATGACACCAATGCCAAGTACAACAGTCGTGCTGCTCAGCTCTACAAGGAGAAGATCAAATCTCTTGCAACACAGGCCACGAGAAAGCATGGGACTGATGTGAGTAGTGTGTGTCCTGAGGCCTGGAGATTCCTAGAAAACTTCACTTTCTTTCCCTCTAAAGTCACTTTCAATTTCTAATCAGTCATACAAAAGATTATCAGTCTTCAGCTAACGTGGCCATTTCTCCATGAACCATGTAGTGCTTTTATTTTTGCTTCTCTGCAATTGAATATTTAGAGGAGTACAGCATGAAAAATTGTAATGGGGTTAACTACAGACTGTGTGTGATTTAAGTGGGATTTGTTTTGAACAAGTAAATAATGTATTTTTTTGGTTTTTCCCTACAAAAATAATATTTGGGGAATTAGTAAGTTGTGTACAACTTGCTGTTCTCCATCAGAAATGCTGAGGCAGTTCATGCAAGCTGTCAAAACATTGTCAGATTGCTGACAGGAGTTAAGCAAAGTATCCAGAATTGATTTCTGAAGTGTTAGATAAGTTTGACAACAACTCTCTTCTTCATACACAGAAAACATGTTTTGATTGTTTAGTTCAGTTGTTGAAGTTTGTGACTGGTTCATTTGAAGGTGATCAGCTGAGTTGAAATTAAAAGCAAGAAGGCTTGATTTTTTTTCTCTTATCTGTGCATCAAATAGCATGAAATTTAATGGATCATTCTTAATTATTCATACTATGGACAATATAATTCACATCACTAAGTTCAGAGAATATTTCTTTTGGCTTAGTAAACAGCTGAAGATGTAAACTGTGTTCAAGTAAGTACAATATACTGTGTGTCTCTAAGTTTGTGGCAAGTTCCTCAAATGACTCTTTGAGGAACTGTGATTGTCTTTCTTCAGTTACAGATTCCATCCAATTGTTTGATATTAAATATCTGAAAAATTCACTAAATATTTCGTAAATATTTTTAGCTTTGCACTGCAAACTTAAGTGATTATGTGCTGTTTAAATTACTGAAGTAAATGATTCAGATAAATGCATTTAGTACCAACCATCCCCTCCCCTGTCACGTGTTAAAATCTCCTTTTTCACTTTCTGATAGAGCTGATTGTTGAATGGTGAGGTGAGCTTGTTGTACCTTCACTGTCCTTTCTGGCAGAGTTCATTATTCCTGCATGGAGTAGGAGGAGCTGTGAGAAAAGATTTGCCTTGGATAACCTTGGAGTGCAGGTCACAGGTTGGAGTGCTGTCCTGTGGCACTCTGGGGACCCCAGCCCTGACATCTGGCTTTGCTCAAAGCTCTTGGAACACATGAAATATGTATGAATTTAATTTAAAAAAGGAATGTCATCTATTGAACATTGGATAAATTTGTAAGGAAAAATATGGATAGGGAAAAAAATCAGTGCATTTTAAACCTGAAAACAAAACAGAGTAGTTTTGAGATTAATGCATTGGGAAAAAATAAAAAAAACCCCCACATTCATGTAATTAACCTGCAAAATTCTGTCCCTTAATTTCAGCTATGGACAGATGGGTGTGGAATGCCCCCAGCATCACCTCAAAACAAAGAGGAGGAAGATTTTTTTGCATCCCATGTTTCTACCAAGGTACAAATTACCTGTCTAATTCTTGTTTGCTTTCTAAACACTTTGGCTGACTGTGAGCTCTATGGTGAAGATTGAACCCTGAAAGAAAACTTTATAGAGAAGGTAGGTCAGGGAGTGAATATTTATCTGCTTTTCCTTCTGTGAGTCTCAGATTTCTTCCTGGATGTGAACCACTTTCTAAGATGATCATTTTAAATGACCCAAATAGTAGCTAAATGTGGAATGACAATCTATTTTTTTGTAGACATAACAATTCCACTTGGAGCCAGGATTTCTTGCTTGGTAGTGCTCTGATATAAGTGTACAGTGTTGTACCTTGGGTTTTCAATCAGCAAAGTGTAACAGTTCTTCCAACATTTGTTGTGACCTGGTCACAAACCTGCCTGTTGAGGGGGATTTGTTTGAAGGGAGTGAGGGGACACACCAGGAATGCTGGCAGGACTGCTCACAGTCAAAAATGGAGAGTGTAGAAAATGGGAAGTGCAAGAGCTTCTAGTGGAGAGAAGGTGTGGTGATTGTATGTAAGTAAATAACCCAGCATACAACAATCAAATCTAAAGCACAGTTAAAATGCATGTTATTGGTTTTGATGGTAAACATACAGTGAACAAAATTCCTGAGAGGGGAAATAAAAGTGCTCGGGAGTGGATTGAAACCATCTTGGTTTTAGTAAAGGTAGGCATTGCCTGTAATTTTAATAGCTGCCCTTCTGAGTACAGGTTTTAATCCTAAAAGTTGTAACCATAAGAATTCAATATTAATAAAGCAGTCATGCTTAGACTGTCTTTAGCTAAGTGCTCATATTTATTTGTTATATTCTATTTTCCATGCACTTTTGATTTTGTGGGGTTTTTTTCAAGGCAAAGGATACAGAGTGGATGTTACCAGAACCAGTTTCTCTCCAGCAGAAAACTTCAGAAAACTTCCCAGAATCCTGTGAAGGTATGACTGATTCTTTGTTAACAATAAGTTGTTCTGATATTCTCTTGGTTTAGTCTCTCTTTACCCTGCTTTAATAGTTAAATAACCTAATCATGCTTAATAACACAAGAATTTGGGGTGCCTGCTGCTCTTGTAGTGACTGGGAAAGGTGTGATGGAAATAGCACATTATGGTGTCTCTGCCAGGCACTGCCCTGGGTACAGTGAGATGTTCATGCATTCTAGAGAGCCTGCTGATATTCTTACCCTTGTCATTCCTTATCTTTTAGGACCAGAACATGGACCAAGTGTTGATGGCCTTAGTGCATCCCCACAGCCTGCATTAGGTAATGAGTGCCAGCAGCAAGCATAGGGAACCCAAATATCCCTTTGGACAGAGAATGTCTGCTTGGGAAGAGCTGTAGAAATAGATTTTGCTCCCTTTTCAGAAATCTGAACATTAAAACTTGGACTGGAAAAATCCTGTGTTGATAATGCAATACCTTCAGTGACCAGGCTCTTATACTTAACCCTGAGCAGTTGATCATACTATGAGTAAGGAAAAAAAGCTGTTGGAAATAGAATGAAATACCTCAGTGATTTGTCACTTTGAGGCTTGTCCTGCAGGACCAGGTCTCTGAGAGTGAAGTGTGGATTCTCAGCAGCACAGAGGTAGTAAAGAAGTGCTGTCTGGGCCTGTTTCAGTACTTTAGGCAGGTATGGTCTTCATCACTGTTTTTATTTGAGTTTGGTTATTTTGGAGCTGAAGACGACAAAAAATTCCACTGAATGCACTTCCTGCTTTTCTCATTTGTATCTTTAACATGTTCTCCTAAAATAAGTGCTTTGCTTGGTTGGTTTGGACATCACAAGTTCTGTCTTAAGGGAAGAATCTCTGTTCTCTGTGTGCCCCTTTCCACACAAATTTCAGCTCAGAGTAGTTTTTCTGTGTGCACAGGCATCCAGAAGGAGCTGATTATAATGCTTGAGATGTTTTATATGTGTCACTGGTGGGTTTGAACACAGCCTTTCTAGACAGGAAAAAACTCATCTTGGAAGTGGGGGGACCTCAAGTCTGATTCAGAAGATTAAGTTGTGCTTTCCTGTTCTGTTGACTAGCAGGAATCTGCAATAGACAACTGAGCTGTAACTTTATTCCTATTGCATATTTTCAAGAGATGCCAATCAAAGGTAGCTCCCCACATTTTCTTGGAGATATTCACAGCTCTGTTCTGCAGCTCAGTTTAGTATCTCAGCCCCTCAGGGTAGAAAGACATGAAAATAAATGGCAAAAAGTATTTTGAGGTTGATGTTGCAGAAATTTTCTTCTGCAGTTCTGGAATTAATAAAAATTGTATGTTAACTGATGTACATTTGATCTTTGCAGAGAACACCACCTTCATAAAGAAGAAGCCAAATCAAGCTAAGAAGGGGGTAAGTGTGTATGAACAATAAGTATTTTTATCTGTATAACAGGGGATTTATTTCAAGGTAGTTTAAAGATAATTTACAGACTTGCTTCTGCATGGAGTCTTAGCACTTTCTTAGCATCTGATCTGTGTAAAAAGTCATGAAGAGAATTGAGTGTTTCTGAATAATGGTTCAAGGAACAGGAAAACTGAGGAAGTCAGCTCAAGTTTTGAATGTGTGGCTCTGGCAACTCAAGAAACAGCCCTGATAGTCACCCTGATCATGGGCTGTCAGGGTGACAGCTTGTTACAGGGAGTCA
Organism: Polioptila caerulea; assembly: GCA_013397295.1. NCBI lineage: Eukaryota > Metazoa > Chordata > Aves > Passeriformes > Certhiidae > Polioptila > Polioptila caerulea. Next base: position 13,654 of record VYXF01011549.1, read on the forward strand.
CTCCTTCCAAATCTGGGCCACTGTAGGACAGATTTTGAAGGTTTATTGGAGCAGATAATTTAGATTAAATCCCATGATTTTGTGCTCCCACTAGAAGCCCCTAATGTCCAAGAGGAATTTTTTATTTCGAGTGTTTTGTGCAGATCTGTTCCCTTCCAGTGAGAACAACACAACTGGGTTGACAGGAGTAGGTACAGTTTGTGATCTGTGTGTGCATGGCCTGAGGCTTTTACATGAAGACTTTAAAGCAATAAAAGGTGAAGATAAATGCATTGTGAATTTTATTGTTGCTGCACTGTTGCACGTGAGGAATTAAACACAGAGGAGACTGAGAGCAGCAGTGTGAGGGCTGTGCCACCATCTAAGTCAGCACCATTGTATCCATATTTGCAGTATTAAGTGTTTTATAAATCTGATAATGGTTCCATTGCAACAAGGTTTATTATATTATTCCTGTACAACAAAAGAAACCAAAGTTCTATGTGTTATATTTATTTGAGCCTGCCAATCTCTGAACAATTAAAACCCAAACAATTCCACTTTTCTATGGGACTTCACTGCAAAGTTAACTAGATTTGTAAGAACAGTTAGCAGAAGCAGAATTTTGAAGTCCAGCTTATGGAAAGAAATATTTTCTCTGCTCAAATTGTCCTTGCTGTCTGCAAGGACTGTTCCCAGACAGGATGCAGTGTTTGCTGTTGCTTTCACATCTGGCTCTTGAGTCAGCTGAGGTGCTTGTCTCAGTTATCATACTGGGCCTTTTGGCTGTTTTTCTTTTCCAATAATTCCAGCTTGGTGCCAAAAAAGGTGGTTTGGGAGCCCAAAAAGTGAGCAGCCAAAGCTTTAATGAGATTGAAAAACAAGCACAAGCTGTAGATAAAATGAAGGAACGAGAGGATCTTCACAGTAGTAAGAAAACTGAGAAGGAAGAGCCACTGTAAGTATGAATTAATTATACAATGATAAACCATGAAGCCTAATTTAATGAGCTAATTGACAGCATTTTAAATACTACCATAGATTAGCATATGCCAATAAAAAAGGCATTAGAAAATGTAGTGCTACAATAAATATTGTTCATGTTCTAATGTTCCTGGGCTGATCCTTCAGTGTAGCACTGGACATTTCTCTGGTGTTCTTTTCCAGTGTGTCATCTTTAAGGTTGGCCTACAGAGATCTTGATATTAAAGCAAGAGAAGAAACCTTAAACCTCTCTGGTAAGAAGAAAACAGAACTGGAGAGGCTTGGCATGGGATTGGGCAGCAACAGGAGGTATGTGGAGTTCTGGAAACTGTGTTTTAAATACTCTGTGGTTTTATGCACTTATCCCTCATTTTACTCAGGAAATGAAGAAATGGACTCGAGCATGTTATGGAAACTTGAGCAATAATTAGCAAAAAAATTTTCTCTTTGTCAGGGGGAAGCTTCTGATGGATTTAAGTTCTAACCTGGCAGACAGAGGTCAACCAAATTGTATTTTCCAGCTGTCAGAATGGGCTTTGTGCTCAGAAGTCCTGTCCCTACTTGAGAGAACGAGTTTTCCAAGGCTTTTTGTTCTTTTAATTCTTCTTTCCTTAAATATTTGTATGGCTTGGGCTTTCTCAGCAAACTTCAGAAACTAGATTTGGGCTTTGATTTCTTTTTTTTCTTTTAGGGTGTGAGTTTTGTCATCTCTTTACATGCTTGTTTTCTTCTGTCCCCAGTGGCATTTCTCACTCAGTCACCTCAGATATGCAAACAATCGAGCAGGAAACCCCTACAATTGCCAAGCCAAAGAAGAAGTACATGGATGATGTGGAGGACTCCTACTTCTCTTCCAGCTCCAGGTATTCTGTAAGCTTTTGATTTTGAATGAGCCCAGAAGTATATGCAGGTTCCATCATAATATGCAGAGTATTTTTGAAAGCTGAGATGAAGGCAGTTTGAACCTGTGTACACACCCAGCATGTTTTCAGGGGACATCTGAGTCAGAAGAGTTGTGGAGAAGTTGGCTTTGCTTCAGTGACAAATGGATTTGTGAAGGAGGGGAGGTAGCTTTGTTGGTCTGAACTCTGTGTTTGTAGATTTTCTCTTGTCCAGGGTCTAGTCTCTGCTTGCACAGTTGCCATATAAACTTTTATTTGCCATTTCCAAATCCAGTGCATTTTTTGTCAGAATGACTTGTGTTCATTCCTTTTTTCTTTCTTTCTTGTGCTGTTGTCTTCAACTTCAAATTAACAAGCATTGAAGTCTGATATTAGATGTACTACAGTTGCATCATGTTCTGCATGCCAAATGCAAAAACTTCAATCTTTTTGAGGTATTGTGCTGGGTGTGTTGTGTGGATGTCTGCAGTCTTATTTCAGAGATTTTTATGTATCTGGACATGAAATGTAAGCGAAAAATAATTGAAACGTTTGTTATCAGAGGATGGATACAAGGCACACTGTAAAATGTTACCCTTGGGAGAAGAAAAATAATTAAATCTTACTTAAGGCACTAATTGCAATGAGCCAGCTGTTTCTGGACTGAGAGATACAAACAGATACTGCTTTCATAAACCACCTTTATTGGATCTGTGCCACAGCAACATGAGAAATTGTGCCCAAGTGCTTGTAGACAGGCAAATAAAGGCACAAAGGCTTTTGTGTCACTATTTTGTAGTGCAGTCACTGCATCAGAGATACAAATGTGGGTCCAAGGAAAGTGGCAGCAGTCTTATAAAATAAAACGTAGCATTTCAGTGCTTGCCTTGTTTGTTCCCTGAAAAGAGCTGTTACTGCTCTCCAGTGATTCATCAGCTACCAGCAGGCAAAGGATGAATTATGGAGGAGGCTTTTTAGTGTGTTGTGTTTTTAGTTCAATGATTAGAGGATAAATTGTAACCTGGCTGTTCCCTGATCTTGTTCTGGTTCGAGCTGGGAGGATCTAATTGGAGTTGGTTCACAAGTTCATTCTCTTTAAAGAGAGAACAGTCAGATTTGGACTTGTTAAGGGTATTGTTATCCTTTATTTCAAGCTGTGACTTTGAAATAGAGGCAAAGTAGCTTTAGTGTCATCTTAGTATATGGCCAAAAGCAAAATAATCATACTGGATATTGGAGTGCTGATAAGTGAATCAAGCAAGCTGAAGATCTCAAGGTTTAGACAAAAAATTGAAGCCTCTGAAAATCCTGAATTTTGATATTTTGCTTTTGCTACAGTTAATAAAATCTTTATTCTTGACCCAATGTAAAATTTTGTTTCCTGTTAAATGCAGATTTTTTTTTCCCCCACCCCAAATAGTGAAGAAGTATTTTGCAAAGCTAAAAAAATTTGAGAGTGAAGGTTAGAGAAAATAAACACTTTTACTCAAATAAGCTCATGCAGGCCCTGCCCAATGCCAAGGTTTTGGTGGCCATTGTGTGAGTGGAAAGCTTCAAATCCATAAAAAACACCTTGACTGTTATTATGGAATTTCTAAAACTGCTGAGGTTTCTTTTTGTCTGTCAGGAGAGGCTCCTGCTTTTTGTAGAAGTTCATTCCAGATCTGTCCCTCCTGTTTTCCATGCTCAGTGCTGAGACTTTGCTGCTGCAGGTGTCACATTTCTTATAAACTACAGTGGCCTGACCATTCAGAGTGCAAACATGGAGAAACTTCCTTTTTCAAGAGTATTTTTCACAAAATGCAAGTGCAGACTCCTGTATTGTATCTTGTTCTGCTGAATGGTTCCATTCTCCTGTCCCCCTGTGATTTTGATCTTCTTTCTCCCCATCCTGGTCAGAGCCAAACTTCAGGTAAATCTCTTCAAGCACAAAATCTTAGTCTTTGGCATTTTAATAGGTTTTGGTGGTGTGGGGTTTTTTTTTAAATACTTTCCACATATGCTGAGATATATGTAGGTAATCAAAAGGGGAAAAGATCAAATCAGGTACCAAAATTGACAGACATGCTTTGTTTCTTTTTCCTTTTCTTTATTTTGTGTTTTCCCCACAGTTTTCATGTGCAAAAGAAGATTGCCTTATTAAATTCAGACTCACTTTCAAGAAATAGGTTTTTAGCATTTAATTTTAATAAAATGTGCTGCAAAACTTACAAGTTCTTAATATTTGGATGAAAAAAAAAATACAGAACCAGAAATAAAAGCTTTCCTGCCTGTTCTGAGCTGTTGGAGTCAACTGTCCAAAATTTCTAAAGCAGTATTGTGAAATTCAAATTACTCACTAACAACTGTAATTTTGGTGAAAACGTGCTTGCTAGTGAATACTTATAGCAGCCATTATCTAACAACAAATAAATAGATTCCCACTTTTCAATAAATAACAAAGTTCTGACTTTTCAACAGATTTTTCTTTCTTTTATTCTAGGTACTATGATTCTTCAGATTTGAGGACCAGCACTTTCTCTAAATGGGATGACAATTCAGATGCTTTTTGGAAGAAAGAAAATAATAATAAAGACATTGATATATTGTTAACTTCAAAAAGCACAGGATTTTCAGACAGGTACACCAAGAAAACCAACCTGATTTTTGTCCAGACAGTTTTAATGTGATTTGAGTCCTGGTCATAGTAGTGGGATTTTCTTCCATCTATGGAGGGAGAATTTGGCCAGAACTTCCATCAGCAGTCAGAGGATCTCCTGACTGAATTTCTTTTGTGAGCTGAATTTGTTCCTTACATTTTAAGCACTGTCTGTTGTGCTCAGAGCTGTTCAGTGCATGTACTGCAGGTAATTCCCAAACACCTTCAGCATAAGAGAGAGTAGACAGAAGATGTGGGGAGAAACTCAAATATTTGCCCTGTTGTGAGCACACCCCTGCTTTGTTAATTGTGTGATGAATCAAAGGAAACCTTGTTAACAAATGAATGAAAATTTGGAGTGCTCAGTTCTAAGGGTGAAGGTACTGGAGACACAAACAACAGACCTGATTGTGATGATAAAAAATACTTTTGTCTATGACAACTGTATTTGACAACAGAAAGTGTAAGAATGGGAGGGGTTATGTGCTTGGTTGGTGTTTTCTGCCTCTCTTCTTTCTACTTCAAATCATCTTTTTCCTTTACCTGTGGAATGCAGTTCAGGCCCTTCAGAGCTCCCTGTGAGCCCTCCCTGGTGCCTTGGTGTCAGTGAGGTTCTGTCCCTGATGCAGTTTTTCCTTCCAGGCCTGCAGCCCGGCGTAAGCCTGACTATGAACCTCCTGCAAACACAGATGAGGCACAGAAAAAATTTGGCAACGTCAAAGCCATTTCATCAGACATGTTCTTTGGAAGGCAAGATCAGGCTGATGTAAGTAGGAAATGGTGATAAGTATTTTTAAATGTTAAAATGGTTTTTGACTCCAAAAATGCTATTCTTGTGAGTTAGAGAGAAGGCAGTAAATAGTTAAAGTTGGTAGGATTAGTGACCTTATAGAATTATGTCCCCTTGATTATTTGTTTGATAGAAATGTACAAATTGCTGATAATTTAGAATTCAGTTGTAAGGAATTGCAGTTGCATGCAGGGCTGTACCTCCATCATCCTCCTTTCCTGATAGAAGTGGTAGACTGTGTTTCAGCACTCCTGATTTTTGATAGAATCAGGCTGAATTTGTTCTAAATACCCAAACTGATGCTGAAACATCTTCCTGCTGTGTATTTGTTACATGAAAACATCATTAGTGTTGTAAAGCTAACCAAGTAAATAAATAAATGGTTCAGTGAATTGCATGGAGTTGAATCAGCCTAGAAAAAGAGATTAGTAGTGTACTGTGTTTTGGAGGTGAGGTACAGGTTTTTAATGAGAAACTAACAGTGTAAATATGAATTAAAAATATAATTACTGTTTGCAGGGAACTTGGTAAGATTTGACTTAAAGGTGTTGTGTGGTTGGAAGGGTCAGCAGGATGTTAACTGCAGTGCTCCCCTCTGTTTCACATTTTTAGTTGTTGTTTTTTATGGTTGTATAGTTTTTCAGCAGTTGTAGGATAACTAACAGTGAGTGGGACCTTTGGGGTTGCAATGATAAATGTCAGAGATGAGGTGATGGCAAACTCAGTGCAAGTGATGTGAAAACTGGAGTGGGCACAACTTTCAGAACTTCAGTTCTAAATGTCTGCAGTCTCTCACATCATCTGACATGACCTCAGAAGGTGGCAGCAAGCTGATAAAATCCTTTTTCTTCTCAATTCTTTTCCAGTATGAAGCAAGGGCTCGGCTAGAGAGGCTTTCTGGAAGCACATCCATAAGTTCAGCTGACTTGTTTGAAGACCAGAGAAAACAACCAACAGGTACATAACCAAGAGAGGGAGAAACTGGGGCATGTGGGGAGTGCAGGCCCTGCCTCTGCTTCTAATCACAATCATCTCTTGTTCTGCAAGCAGAGTGCTCATAGCTCAAACAGGCATGGCAGGTGGAGTCATGGTTTAAAAATTAACCCCTACAATTACAAGTTCTCTTTTCTTTTTCTGTAAGTTCAGTATTTTATGCTGGGGGGGTGTTGCAAGTAACACTGTTTTGTAAATAGCATTTATCAAAGGAAAACTGTAATATTTTCCAATGAGGTAACACCTAAATGGACTCTCAGAGGTTTTTTTTGATCAGTTACCATAAGTAGCTCTTTAGCTGTCATAATAATACTGGATCTAGGAAAAACCATTAATAAAATGTTTATGGACTTGAAATTCCCATGTAATCTGCTGCATGGCATATCCATTCAGTGGATATTTGCTTCTACCTCTGGCCTTGCAAAATTATTAAGGAAGATCTTCACCTGGATTGTCTGATTCAAGGATTTGTTGGAACACCTCACATTGGAGAGTGTAGTTCATCAAATCAGAAAGGGAGAAAGATTAGATTGAGGGAAAAGAATCCCCTTGGAGCATTGAAAATGTCTCATGTTTTCTTTCCAACACTTCTGGGATTGTGCAATAATGTGCAAAAGAAAAGGTGGCAAATACTGGAACATTCTATAGGTTTAATCAGTTGAGTTTCATTCCTTAACTTTTGAAGAAATTGGAAAAAGAGTTACTGATGAACTTGAGATCTGTGAGTAATTACTCAGATAGGCTGGAAAAACAAACAGCGTGCAGCATCTGATTTGACTTTGGAGAAGTGAAATCAGGCACACAAATAGAGTTCATCACTTCAGCCACCTCTGAAGTGCATTCATCTTTACATTGCAAGGGGATTACAGCTGTTGGGGATACAAAACAACATTGTCACAGACTGGAGGTACAGAATAAGTCATCTGCTATCCAAACATGCATTGCTTAGCTGGAAATGCAGAGGATGGCACTCTTGGGTGCAATGATGAAAACCTGAAAACAATCCAGAGGAAGAGTATTTAGGACATTGAGATCTCTGTCTTGTGCTCTTAGTCAAACATTGTACTTCAGGGAGGAAAGAAAAAGGCTCATTTTTATATAAAATTCTATATTTTATATAATGTTTCTATAATTATATAATGTTTCCTCCATGTGTGTGTTCTCCTTTAGGAAGCTACAATATTACCAGTGTCTTGCCTTCAGCTCCTGACATAGCTCAGTTTAAACAAGGAGTGAAATCCGTGGCTGGAAAACTTTCTGTCCTTGCTAATGGAGTCATGACATCTATACAGGTGAGTAAAAATGTCACTTAACCATCACTTGAGTCTTTCTGTAGGGATTTAGTACCATGGATCCTGCCACTGAATTATCTTTAGGGAGAAAAGAATGACTTTGGTTTGGAGCTTTGTAGACCTCTCAAAGTAGGTAGTAAAACTTTATCATTTAAAGAATCAATCTGTATCTGCTAGCTCACCTTCATTAGGATATCTTTTTTCTTACAATTAAAACAAAAAATCATGGAAGTTATTTGTTGTCACTGTTCCTAAACTCATCACAGTTCCTAACTCAGAATGGAGTAGTTTGGTTGGAAGGGATCTGCAGTGATCATGCAGCCCAGCTCTTGTGTTGGCTCTTTAACTGACCTTTGATCCATGTTTTTGCATGAAATAATCCATCCTGGCCTCAGTGTCCAGCATGTTTTGTGCTCCAGTCACTTGGCAGTTCCTGTCCAAGGAACTCTCAGGTGTTTGAAGATCAGCCTGATTATCCTGGAATTCAACCCTAAACTCCAGTTCTTGGGAGCACTGGTCCATTTTCTGAAAGCCTTGAAGGATTCAGCTGCCATTTATTGCACAAATGCAGGTGAAGCTGATTTCTTGCCATGGAGAACCCACTCACAGCTGGTTTGTGACTTGTTTTCTCTTTTCTAGGATCGGTATGGTTCCTAACTGAAGCTGAAGGAGGGTTCCTCTTCAGGCACACAAGTTATCACTCTGCTGATTCAAATGAAGGTTGCCTTAAGACTTAGGATGTTTTTACCTGTTTCTTGGTGCAGATTTCTGACTCAGCCTCTTCTTAGTGCTGTTCCATCTTAGCAGAGCAGAAATCTTGCAGCAACTTGTTACATTGCATAAACTTTTTCTTTTTTCTTCCTTTCCAGTCTTTATTTCTTAAAAACCTTCTTGTTAGATGAGCTGGGAGCTTTATTTTCTTGCTGGCTCTGTCTGTGAGGCAGGAAGGAGAAAGGAGGTGGTGGTGTTTAGTAGACTGTAGCAAAATATACATTTAAATTAAACCTGTGCTTGCCAGGAAGTAAAAGCTCTTGAAGTCATGAATTGATGTGCATTAAAGTGGTGGGGAATTAGTGGTTTAAAACAGTAATTCCAGCTAGAAGGTTCTGTGCTTAGATGTGAAGTGTGGAGAAGTCAAAACGTGGTGATACTGAATAGTGGATTTCACCTTGCTGTGGGAACAGTCTGTTTGTCCCTAGTTTTGAAAGTTACAAAAAAAAAAAAAAATTGCAATATAGAATCCTTAAGTGCTTTTAAAAATTCTGTATTGTGTAAAAATTGAAAAAAACTTGAAATGTACTAAGGGCCTAATAGAGTAGTTAATTAAATACTTGTTAAAATGTTTAGCACAATCTTAGATTTTTGATAAATTATCAATTATTGAATAAGGAAATAGTGGGGCTGTGTTTTAGACAGCCTAGAATTTATTGCTGATGACATCCTGCATAAAAATTATGACCTTAAAGAAAAAACTTCACAAATGAGAATGAATTCAAGTTAATTCTGTTCTGTAATTTTCTTAATTCAAATTTGTAAACTGCTGATATCTAATAAAAAAAAATTGAAATTCAAAACTGAGTTTATAGCAGTTTCTGTGTGTGGTCATCAGTATCCAGCTTTCTAAACACTGCCATCTGTATTTTGTCTGGAGTGGTCTGGTAAAATTAGCTTTTAGTTTCAGGTAGCCAGACTTGCTTTCTTATGAAATTGCTGTGGTGATGTAGAAATCTAAACACTAAAGCTGGGGTAGAAAATAAACTACTGTACTGAGCTACTGTGTTAAATACAGTTAACAGTAGCTGTATTTGGAATTTAATTTCTACCTGTCTCATATCTAATTCCCACTTCTGACAACCTATTCTTGTGAGTTTTGGTTTTAGATTTATTGATTAAATTTATTCATCAAAAAATTACCTTTCTTTTTTAAGAGGGTTACAAGATGAGCATTTGTCCTGCCTAATGGTACAGCTTTGCAATAAAAGATCTGCTTTCCTCCCTCCTTTCCCACCCTACAGAGATGATTTTGGTAATGTACCAAAAAATGTAGTGCTCAGGGCATGCTTTGGTTTTCCCTAATTACAGGAAGCAGTTCTTGGCTTTCAGAGCATTCTTCATTTGAATGTGTACATAAATTTATTACAAATAATCATTGATTAAGATCAACTTTTTGGAGTTGTGATAGACAAACAGCATCCAGACTTGCAGAAGAGATGCTCCTCCAGTGTCTGAGGATGATGCAGGTGCTTGAATTAGGGCAGGGGAGGGTAAGGAGGTTCTGTCCCCTCTCATGGTTCCTCATTTGTAACAATTTGTGGCATCAGCTCCACTGCAGTAATCGTGTCCTGGTTTTGTGCATTGCTGCAAACCACTCCTAGATGGAAAAAAAAATTAAATATATATATATATATATAAATGCTTTTGTGACATGCTTCTAAGGGAGACTTGGCACTGATCTCCAGTTGGGTTTTGCTGCAGCTCTTCCCTTAATTCCCTCTCCCCAGCATTCCACATCTTGCTTTCCCCAAAAACAAAACTGAACCATGCAAGTTAAGCTTCCCTCTTAAAATCCTGTAAGGACACTGCATACAAGGGAAAGGGAAGGAGGGTTAATGAATACCTTGTATTTCAGGGGCTTTATTTCTGATGGTTAAATTGAAAGAGCTAAAAAAAAGTTTAAACATCAGAAGGAGGATTAATTCTGTCCTGTACTGTCCTTCCCCAAGTAAGCTGTGAATGGAATCTTGTGCTCTTGCTGTCATTCTGTCACTCTGGTCTGCTCCCCATCAGTTTGTCCCACTGCTGGGAGGAGTAATTCCAGAGCCATCCCAGGTATTTTGTAGAAGGATTTGGCAGTGCAGGAATGAGCTGAGTGACTCCCCAGCACAGGAGGCTGTGAGTGTTGCTGTAGCTGCCTGAATTTCCCCACTGCTGCTGTCCTGCTCGAGCCAGAGGAGTCCAGCTGTCCTTGTGAGTCAGGGCTGAAGCTGAAGGCCACCTAAAACAGCCTGTTCTGCAGAAATCAGGACTTTCTGCATATCCATGCATATGAGACTGGATTCTCTTGATGAGTAGTGGTGAAGCAGACCTGGAGGGGGTACAAAGCAGAAAAGTTGAGGCCATTCTTTGTTGTGCTGCTCCAAATTTAACTGACACTCAGTGGTGCTGCCTTTGTCTCCCTGCAAGATCAGCTGTGACTGTCAGTGATCACTTTTATTCTGCAGAGGAGGGAACAGAGCTGGGGAAGGGACTGGAGGGCTCAGGGGAGAGGCTGGGGGGGCTCAGCCNAGAGGAAGAAATTCTTCACAGAAAGGGCATCAGGTGGTGGAGTCCCCATCCCTGAGGGTGTTTAAACAAAGGCTGGACGTGGCACTGGTTGATAAAGCAGTGTTTGGTCACAGGCTGGACTCAGTGATCTCAGAGGTCTTTCCAGCCTGAATGATTCTGTCATGCAAGGCTTTGTGCTCTGGCAGTCCCTTGTAGCCTCTCTGGCACCTCACCCAGCCACCCCAGGCTCGTGTGCCCCCACCCCCTGGCTTTGGGAGTTCTGTCACAGCAAGGGGACAGATCATGGCTGGAAACCCCAGACAGGGCACCAAGGCAGGGAAGGACTGATGGCTCACCAGCCTGGCCTGGGAAACACAGACCATGGGGGTTCAAGGGCCTCTGGGCTTGAACTGGCTTCTGCCAGAAGCTGTGGGGGGGTGACTGAGCAGAAACCTGGGAGGGGCATGGCTGGGCAGAGTTGGGGGGAGCATCAGCCTGATGATGATCAGCCAGTTCAGAGCTCATCTGCACCCTCACCTGCAGCAGCAGAAACAGCATGGTGGGCAGAAAACAGCTCCCACAAACTTGCCTGCTCACCCTCTTCACTTCACAGGTCCTCTGTCCTTCCTAGCAGGACAGTATTAACTAAGTCCTTTCTCCCTCAGAAATTTGACTTTCTCTGTCCTGTTTCTCACTTTGCCTTCTCCTTATGTCCTGTCTGGGGTTGCCTGTGCTCACGTCTCAGCAATCCCTTCTCCCACTCAGGAAACACTGGGTTTTGTAGCCTCTGACCTCGTGCTCTCAGCACTGGTATCACCCCCCCCTTCTCTGCCCTGTTTCCCTCCCCTCCAGTGCCATTTTCCTTGCAGTTATTTTTAGCATGATGAAGCTTGCTGGGTTTTCTCCCTTTCCTTAATGACATTAATACCTCTTAACTAATGCCAGTTACACTTCTGTGCTCAGTTCCTCTCCATTTTCCAGGACTGGATAGACAAATGTAGGAAGTTTGGGATCAACAGCTCAGGTCAGTGTTTGAGGTTCCCAGTCTGCAGGATTCAAGTGAAATGTGCTTGTTTGAAATGAGGGCTGGGGGGCCAGGGAGGCAGGAGCACACACCCCTGAGGCTGGGGAAATGGGGAGTGGGCAGAAATTGCTCAAGTGTGTAATTCATGTGGCTGCATAACTGAGTTTTAACTGCTGCTCTGATTAAACCTGGCTGATGGAGAGAGGAGCTGGTGCAGCAAATCAGTAGCCAGTGGCTCTTGGCCTTGTCTCTGGCTTGTTTTCCTGAGCTTTCTCAGCATCCATGGAAATACAGTTTAATACTTATACCTCCCTCTTCTCTCGGTGGAAGCTGTGACACTCCAGCTTTTGCAGGATCTGGCAGCAGGATCTGGGGACCTCTCCTGGGTTGCAGGGGGTTCCTGCAGCCTGGGAGGTGGAGCAGCAGCAAAGGCAGCAGGGCTGCAGAGCTGCTCACCTTTGCCAGGCTGAGCAGGCAGGCTGGGGTTTAACACAGTCTGAGAGGTGATTGTTTCCTTCAAATCAGAGACCTTCCAGGTGAAGGACATCTTACATGCACTTAAGGGAAAACTAAACAGAACACCAGGAAGAAATTCTCTCTTCTCTGACTCTTTCCTTTTGTTTCCCCACATGTTTTTTGGCATGAGCAGACTGGAATCTACAAAATTTTTTGTCAACATCAAGTCCTCACTTTCTGTTGAAAAAAGCATCTGGATTTGGTGGGGTTTGGGGTTTTTTGTTGTTCTGTTTTTCCTCATTCTCTCCCTCAGTGTGTGCACAGGATGAGTAACAGCCCATTTCCCAAATTGCTTCCAGTCTTCCCCCTCCACTGGTACAGGAGAGGAGAGATCCCTTCCCTAGGGATGGAGCAGGGACCAGAGCCATAGATAAAAGATCTCAGGAATGAGCTCTGAAATTCAGAGTGGGGGAATGCAAGGAAGCTACACCAAAAAAGCATCCAGTACAGTATTTTTAGGGATACTTGGAATCCCTAAAGATACTTTAGGGATCATGTCATACTGCTCACATGAGAGAGTATTCATGTTATGCAAAATCCAAGTTTTCACTAAGAAAGAATTTTAAAACAAATCTCATGGTCATAGCTGAGGAAATAACTTGATTGTAACAAGGAATTAGTTCTGCCTGAGCCTCTACAAAAGCTGCAGCAGCAAGGTTCGTGTCCTGATTCCCCCCAGCCCTTCCCACTGATCCCTCCTCTGTGTTGGCCTCAACCAGGGCACCTGCACAGGAAAAGGGAGGTGAGTGTGGTGAGCAGCCACTCACACAGCAGCTGCCTGGCTGGGTTTCCTCCCTTTTGCCTTAGTTTCCCTCAGCAGGATGGCCAGATCAGGGGTGGTGTAAGGCTTCTTCCTCATGTCCCTGGCACAAGGCTCTCCAGGTAAGATGGAACAAGCTTTGGCCCTCTGGCCCCCACCACAGGAACACAGCCACTGGGATTTGTCCTGGCAGCAGAAGGTTGTCCTGGGAAGAACGTCCATCAGTGGCTCCTGGTGTGATTTTTGGCAGGAACCACTCGCCCTCTCCAGCCATGGAGTGCAGCTCTGTGTCCCCAGGGGGGGGACAGCCCCACCAGGGGAGCAATTCCAGGCTGCACATGGGGAAACCTGAGCCTGGGTGCCTGCAGGGAAAGGATCCCTGGATCCAGGGGTCAGTCCCCACCACAACCACAGAGACAGCCCCCCTGGGGACCAAGTGCTGTGGCTGGGGCTGCTGAGGCTCCCGAGGGCCTGTCCCGCTCCAAAACCAGTGCTCAGCCACAGGCAGGGGCTGCTGAGGTGAGTTTCTTCAGGAATGTGATTGGGAAAGTCTGTGGGCTTGCAAGTCTGCTGAGATGAGTAAACAGCACTGGCTTACTATTTTAATTTGGGTTTGGGAGTGGTTTGAGGCTTTAAAATACTTCTGAAAAGCTTTTTGTCACTGCTACAGCATTCTGCTTCCTTCCCTCAGTATGTGAAGCTGCTGGGACTTTGTATAGGAAGCACATGGCTAAAGAGAGGAGAAATGCAGGACTCATTTCATGAAGCAGCAGCTTCCCCCAAACCTGGCAGAAGGAAATGCCTGCTCCCTGAATGGGTGGAACAGTGAGTGGAATGCTGGATTTGGTTTGGGTGGAATTCTGCTGGTTTGTGGTGGGAGGGACCTTAGAGGTCATCCAGTTCCCCCCCCTGCCATGGGCAGGGACACCTTCCACTATCCCAGCTTGCTCCAAGCGCCGTCCAACCTGGCCTTGGACACTGCCAGGGATGGGGCAGCCACAGCTTCCCTGTGCCAGGGCCTCAGCACCCTCACAGGGAAGAATTCCTTCCTAATATCCAACCTCATTTTTTTCCTTCAAAACAAGGTGAATCTGCAAACTTCTTTGCTAAATTCTTACTTGTGTTCTGTCAAAAAAAAAAACCCAAAACAATCAAAAAATACCAACATGTGCCCTTTTCCCCCCTCCCTCTAAGAAATTTGGCAAAAATTCCAGTGATGAGAAGAGGCAGGAAGAAGCTGGAAGAAGCTGGATTTCACACAGTGGAGGCCATGGCTTATGCACCAGAGAAGGAGCTGCTGAACATTAAAGGCACCAGTGAAACCAAAGCTGACAAAGTCCCAGTAAGGACGTTTTGGAATTTTAACCCATCCTGACCTTTTTCCTTCCCTCTCCCAGTCAGGCTGTACCTGTGGCAAGGCTGAAGTGAGACCAGCATCTGTAAAACCTCTGACCCTCTGTGTCTTACTGAGGCTGAAGCTGTGTTTGCTGTCAGTGCCAACAGAGCGGGATATGCTAAAGCCTGAAAACGCCTTCC
>VYXF01011559.1:7282-22069 GCA_013397295.1 Polioptila caerulea
CCGCAGCCCGGGGGCTGCCCGGCTCCCCCCGCCCTGCCCACGCTCTGCGGCGGGGGCTGCACACAGGAGAGCTCCCGCACAGCCCCATGTGCAATCAAGTCACGACTTGATGCATTGTTCCGCTGACTGGAGCAAAACAAGCTGTGCCATGATGACGACGATGATGATGATGATGATTGACCCGGTTTCTACTGCTGTGATACCCATAAGAACCTAAATATACAAAAACAAAACAGCCAAAATTGGTTCTGCAGCCCCACTTACGCAGAACATGTTTCTCAGGGGATGCAAACCGTTCCTGTATTAGCTACTGCCGTGAGCTCTTAGGCCAGTGCTCTGAAGTCCTGCCACGCTGCTGCAGCAGAGCAGGAGACAAGAGCTGTCTCTCTCATATCACACAGCAGGACCCCGACTTCACTACTGCATCAGTACCAAAAATAAACTCCACGTAAACATCCGCTGCACGTTTCAAAGCCAAATTCCCGTGGGAGCAGCACATCTCTGCGCTGCACGTCAAGGTGGGCAGAGTCCAAGACTGGCACACGGCATTGGGAGACAGACACATCCCACCAAAGCCACCTGGCCACAAGCACAGAGCAGGGAGGTCTGTGTTCAGAAGAGGAACACCCTGGGAAATGCTGCAGCTTTGAAATAACACCCATAGATAGCCACGCCCCAAAGCATGGCCTTTACCCCAATGTATGGCCAGCAAATAAAAAACTTAATGCAAAAGTACCCTGGGGCACAGTCTTTACTCAGAGGAAAGGAGCTGGCATAGCAGGCAGGACTTAGCACCCACTGCTATTTCAGTGCAGAAACTGGTTGGACATGATGGTAGCAAAGAGAGAAGCCTTACAATGAGCAGGTAAATCAGTGACAGAATCTGAGCAGCAGTGATAAGATAGCTGCTGCAGAAACTACAGCTCTTGAACTCCTGACTTTGGAAAATATGCCTCTCAGTCAGAAATATATATGCAGTAATTTCCTTTCTTTAAAAAACACAAACTCAAAAACAAAAAGGACAAAGGCTTCTCCTTCAGAGGAGCCAGACAGCATGCTTTGCATTACTCTATGGACAGGGTTACCCCTAAGGAAATTGCAGAAGGTGTTCATCAATTTCTAAGTGCAGGTTTCACCAAGGCAATGGTGGATCCTGGCAATCCTGGATCCAGCCAGATGATCCAGCTGCAGAGTCATAGGGACAATAAATAAACTGTGGAATCACATCAGCTTGAACTATTTTTATGGCATGTATTACAAATACATCCAAACATCTCTTTTATTGAGCATGAGCTTTTACCACCACAGCATCTCTGTGAGGTGCAAAGTGGTAACATTTTATGTCTAAGATAGTTGAAGACTTAACTGCACTTGGGTGGAAGGAGGAGATCTGTGGGATTTTTCAAAAAGACCTGAGTATTCATTCATAGTCACCAGCTGTCACATAGATAGGCTCTGCCTCTCCTGGGGGCACAGAGCTCATGCAGGGGGCCTGGGGAAAAGCACAGGCCCAGACTGGGGAGCTGTTTCAACAACTTGACCACTTACCCTTTCTTTCTGCCTTCGACTTCCAAGCAGTTTCTGAGCTTTTCAGAGGTCAGTTAAGATCCACCTTTTGCTGCTGTTTCCATGTGTTTGTCTCTCCTCTCCGAGCTGCAGGTGAAGCTGCTTTGGAAACAACGCAGATTAAAAACTTGGCTGAACAACCTTTGGCACCAGTCACGCCATTATCTTGCTTCTTAGCATAAAAAAGTGCTCTGGCTTTCTCTACCCAACCACTACAAGACTTCTCGTTTGGTCCCAGATGTTTCTGGCAGAAACAACCTATCCTATCAGGAGGATGGAAACCAAGCCCACAGCCCACACCGAAACTCTGCCTTACCTGTGGTATGGAGTGTGGAGAACTGAAGAGGTTCCACTCACTCCTCTGTCCCCCTATCTTTTCAGCTGCTTCTTCCCTCACACCTCATGTACTTCACTTCCACTATAAAGGCTTAATGACCCCCACTGAAAAGGTCTGTAGGTTAAAAAAACAAACAAAGTGTTATGCTTTGCTCGTTTAAACAAAAGAAGACATCTGTGTGCATATTGCTGCTTGGGGACGGGACAAGAGAACAAACAAGCAGCAGGTGTTTGTCATGCTGATCACGGGATGCAGAGAGATGCAGGGGAGTGGTGGCACCACTCTGATCATCACGGCTCCCAGAGATGGTGCAGCCCAGGGCAGCAGCAGGACAGGCTGTGGGCACAACCCAGCACGGCTGCGTGTGTGATACAGACTTGGAACTGTGGGCCTGTGGGTAGCTGGGCAGGAAGGAAAGGCAATAAATATGTCTCTCCTGCATTTGGGAGGAAGCCAGATGAAGCATTCCTGTCACAAGGGTGAAACACTTTCCACTCTAACAGTAACTCAGGAGGATGCTTAACAACAGTTGCATAAGGCAAATGTTGAAAACTCATCAGTCTAGATATCCTGCATCTAAAAAAATAACATCCATTTTAAAAAATCCAAACTATTAATGCTGAGATTCATTAACACAAGGAAATCTGGAGACGCTCCAGAGAACAAGCAAGTTGATGCTATGCCAGCATATTAAAAAAGTAAACAGGATGGCCTAGTAAACAGGTGTGTCTATTTGACAGACATCACATGCAAAATAAGGACCAAAAATATGTGATCATATTGATAAAGACTTAAAGCAGGGAAATATAAATACCAATCAACAAGGATTACAGACAATAAGCCTGTCAGACTAACATGATAAATTTTTTTACATGGTATGTTCTTATGTATCAGAGAGCTGATACAGCAGCGTGTGTGATCAAGGAACAAGCTCATGGGCAGCCTGGCCAAGTGCAAGGCAGGAGAGGAGCTGCTCCTGTGGAGCTGGTATTGAGCATGTATTTGCAGCAGAGAGCGGTAAATAGTGTAAAGCTGGTCACCTGGGAAATATGAAGTCATGATGAGTACAGCCTGCAATCCTGGGAGCCCTCGGCATCCCTGGAGCAGCAAAAGATCCCATTGTCTGCACCAGAGCCTGGCAGGTACTGAGGGGAGGTTTGGGGGACCGGAACAAACCACTGCTTCCTCCATCACTCTCCTGCACCCAGACTGGAGCCCAGAGAGCCCAGCAGCACCTGCCATGCCAGGGCCAAGCCTCCTCCCTGCCAAAATTATCCTGCTTGGAAGAGACGAGTTCAAAAAGGATTGGATAAGGCAGGGAAAAAACCACAAAGGTTCAGAATGGCAGCACATCACATGCTCACAGGAAGTCTGCTTCCCAATCATCTTCTTGGCCCCTGTCACAGCAGGACACAGCCTGAGCCTTTGCCCTGACCCAGCAGGATCCTACTTCTATTCTGACAAAGTGCACCAGAAATAGTGAATCCCTGTTGGACTTGCAGACCACAGTGACAAGCAGTGGACCATGAATTCCACAGTGACTTTGTGGGTAAAAGGCTTATTCCTATTCCCTGTTTAAACATTCAAGCACTGGCAGAAACTGGAGAGGAGATTAAAGTTGCTCTACATCTGAAATTCCCATTCCCACAATTAGAATAGTGTGTCCTGGTCCAGTGTCCCAAAGGACACAGATGCATAAGGAGATTTGGATGTGAGTCAAGAAATGGAAAATATGCCTTAAAGCAAAAGGGACTTTCATCAGTTCAGTCTGTCATAAAAAAGGATCAGGAAAGCTTGGTCGTAATATCTGACTCCTCTGGAGCCAACAACTCAGAGGCTCAGTTCCTTCCTGAGAAGATCCACTGACTTGAAGGGAATTAAAGAAATGCAGCTTCAATCTAAGATGCAGCAAGGAAAATAATTTCTAGAACAACGTACAGTCACTGTAGCAGTGAGACGTCAGTTCAAAATCAACTGTTTTCCTAACAACGGTGCTCTAATTTACACAAGAACTAATTCCCAGCAGTCTGTGTCATGCAGGAAGTTACACTGGCGAGCCTGGCCGGCCTCCCTGCTTTATAATCTACTGAAAAAAGCCCTGCCTGTGTTTCCTTTCTTCCAGTCCAAGTGTGTGAAAGGTCTGGCCTGCCCCACTGGAGGCGTTTTTTGGGAGGTGTTTTACTCAGGTTAGCGTGGGCAGCAGGCAGCAGTGCCCTGCCCATGTCCCAGGCTGCCCGAATCACTCCAGCCAGCTCCTGGCCCTGAGCTCTGGCACTGAGGCATTTTAGCTTTATAAGGAAGCCAGTCTGGGGGCACGAAGTGAAGCAGCATCCCAGAGCTGAGGCTCCATGAATGATGAGTGCCAAGGATCTGACATATACAGTATTCTGCCTTCCTTTCCAAGCAAAGCAAGGACATGAGACAGAGCAGGGAACAGCCATTCCTGTGGTTCTCAGTGCATCACAGGAATAACCCTGCGGGCTCCGACTCCCTGGCTGTCAGGCTTGTTTTTGCACAAACCACTCACACTGGAACCAGTAACATGCCTCCACTGCCTTCACACCAGTTCTCTGCTGCAGTCAGTAGCATCACAGAGAGCCAGGACCTCCACATTCACTAGGAGCAAAAAGCAATTCCACCAGTCTGGCTGGGATGCTGCCACTGCAGACACGTCACTGGACTCATTTGTAGTGGAGCAGCTTTGCTATTGTATAAGCTATTTGTGCATCCAGCTCAACTTTCTACTTCCCAGCTCAGTGCTTTGCAAGGGCCAGCATGTCAAAATGGGTCAATAACTGCCTAGTCACAGCTTTGTGGATGGTTTTGTTTTGGGAGAACAGCTCACAGCCTGCACAAATAAGCTGGATCTGATTAGCTCAGAGGCAAGCAGTGCAGGAGCAGCTGCAGGCTGTATCTGCTGAGTGGAGATTTCCTCACCCGAAGATTGCTGACAGATGCTATTGAGTAAAACACACTGTTGGCTTTCAACACAAGTCAAAAGGAAGTCCATGCAAGAGCAACCAGAGGCAGGACATTCGTCCTTTAGGATAGTGCTGTATGCACTGACAGGCTCCATGGGCATGTGCCCCCACCCTTTTGTCCCACAGGAATCTCTCATTAGGCAGATTATATGTTACAGCTCAAGGGCAGAAAGTTGAACAGAGATGGCTTCACAGTGTCCAGTTCCCAAGAGAAATGGGCCAGACTTCACAACCTGGCCCATCCAGAAAGTGTCACAGTTGCGGGCACACTGAAGCATCTTTCTGAAGTGATAAATTAATCCTGAAGCAGCTAAGAAACTTTACAGAGAACAGAAGTAGAGAAGCATGGAAGTGAAATCAGATCCAGCTGGGATTTACTGCAGTATCAGAATACAAAAGCTCTGTGCTTCTGTTCCTCAAGTGCTGCCTTCTTGCTGTGGGCCTCGAAATAGCCCTTCCCAGCATTTTGCTGTCTGGGGTATAGCCATAATTGGTTTTTAATGCACAAGATGTTTACTGCTTATGTTTGTACCCAGCTGACTCACTCTACTACACCCCTTCACACAAACCTGCAGCTCCAGCACTTGGCCTCCAACATTTTCAGTGTGGTTTAGATGGGACTTGCTCTGTAGCCTTATCCAAAGGGAATTAAGAGTCCTTGTGACCCGAGAGATGGACACCAGTGTCTCACAGTGAGATAACAAGGTCTTTATTAAACAAGACAGAGTAAAGAGAGAACATACCAAGTGAACAAGCAGAAACAAGGAGCTCTGTGCGGCTCTTCAGGTTCTGTATCAGGAAAGGGTAGTTACTCTCCAGGTCAGACCTGGAGAAGATGCCAGAAGCAAAGTCCTCTGCTCTGGCTGAACAGAGAAGTACTTGTGTCCAGGAGACATGGCCAGCAGCAGCTTCCCACAAGCCACCCACCACTAAATAAAACCCAGGGAAGGGCCTTACAAACCCTGTCTGCTGGGATAAAGTGTGT
Organism: Polioptila caerulea; assembly: GCA_013397295.1. Taxonomy (NCBI): domain Eukaryota; kingdom Metazoa; phylum Chordata; class Aves; order Passeriformes; family Certhiidae; genus Polioptila; species Polioptila caerulea. The sequence continues at coordinate 13,152 of VYXF01011559.1, forward strand.
GGATATGTGAAGAGACTTGGAAGTCCCAGAAGGAATCCAGGTGGGGTGCCTGCAGCAGTAACAAATGTTGCTGTTCCCCAGGTCTGGTTCATCTCAGCTCATCTCTGATAGGGATGCATTGAGGCAGATTTTATATTTGTTTTTATGCCACTTGGCATTTTTCCTGGAGAGAGAAAAAAGAAAAAACAGTGCAAAATCAGCAGTATGAGAGGACATTTGCTCAGGAGCATGCAAGACTCACAACAACCCTGCCTGGGCTTTTCCAGTTCTACTCCTCAGGCTCATTTGCTACAGCACCTACACGATCAATCTCTTCTACAAATTGGCATCTTTCTCTGCTGACAAATCTCCTCAACAACTCCTGTGTCCCCCTGCTATCCCCTTGAATTCTATTATTTTTTCATCCCCAGCTAGCCTTTCTCTTTGTCAGGATGCTCCTACAGGAGTGTCAGACTTAGTCTCATAGAAGTTGCTGGCAGCAGCACACACAGAAGAACCCAGACTGTGTCCACTTCCATTTCAGAGAGTCTGTATCCCCTTCCCTGCGGCATTATTTATAGTCAGAGTGTATATTTAAATTACTAAGCCTCTCTCAGATTTCCTCATTTCTTGTAACCACATCCACCTCTTGGGCATTATTACTCTCTGCTGATACCAATCTCACATGGGAGTGTGTTCAAAGACATCTTACTAGCAGCTTACAGTAAGTGTAGAGTGCTAGACAAAATTAAGATGATCTGAAAAATAAACAGTGATTAAAGAGCACCACAGAGGGATATTCAAAAAACACTCCTTCAGTGCCTTCAAATTGAAGCAGAAAAAAAAAAAGGATAACTTCTCAAAGTTAAAACTACAGTGCAGCAGGACAAGAAAAGATTTGATAAGCAAAAGCCTAAAATAATAAATATTATTAAACTTTCTCAAATATATCTGCAGTGGGTCATTGCCAGCAATAAATGGATAGGTAACTGATAGACATCACTAACAAGCAGGAGACAAATACTGTTAGATATTACTCCAAAAACAACAGAAAATGGAACTGTATGGTTCACCCACCTCTGAGACACTGTGAGTGTTCTCAAGACTCACAGTCTTGAGAAAACCAGAAAAAGAACATCCAGAAAAGGATGGTCCATGTTATAATTTTCACACAAATTCATATGAAAGAGAATAGGACTTAGCTAAGAGAAAAACACCTAAAAATAGACAAAGGAAGGAGACATGATGGATTTCCAAAACATGAAAACTAGTATGGAGAAGGTAACTGAGGAATGATTTATTCATCATTTCTCACAACATGGGTAAGAAAAGGAAAATGAAATAAAATTATCAAGCAAACTATTTAAACATAGAAAAGATTTTAAGCAAAATATGATAAAGCTGTGGGACATACTGCCATAGGTGTTGTAGAAGTCAAAACTGCAATTCAAACAAGAACTGCAGAAATTAATGGCTACTGTATCCAATGGTATCAAACCAAACTCTGGCTTAAAATCCCTAAAAAACAACTGTGGTCAAGATATACTTTGTTCTTGTACTCTTTCAGCCTCAGCTATGGACACTGTCAAAAGCAGAATAGTGAGACTGACCTTTGCCAAAAGCCACTGTATCTCTTATCGAGAGATACTTTGCCCATAACACAGACTGGACAAGTGCTCTCCTTACCAGTGCACTCTGCTTGGTCACAGAAGTGACTGACTCCCCACCCTGGATACAGTGTCTCTGGGTATTCATGGGAGGTCTTCTTTGTTACCAAATTACAGTGGAAATTACTTTCTAACCCTTACATAAATACATACTTAACTTAGGATCCACGTTGTTGCTCAAGTACACATCTGAACAACAGTCATTATATACAGGCAAGAAAACACCAATTAGGATATCGGATATCCTAAATTGCAATTAACATAAACATTCTGACAGTACAGGGTTAGCCTGCAGGTCCTCCAGGCCAAACCCATTCCTGACAGGAAAGGACTTTTAAGGAGGACTACCAGAACAAGGCAAGCCTGCAGAGATATCCCTGCAGAATACCTATTCTGTTTCTAACATACTGTGGCTCAGGGTCATGGAATCAGAGCAGGTATCTTCAGGATTAGATGTCAACTGATTTTTCATCCAGTAGTCTATGTACTTGTTTTTCCATCTCATATAAACATTATCTGCCTATCACACACTAGGCAATGTGCTCTACAGTGTAATTTTTTAGTATTCAGAAAAGTATCCCCCTTTTGTTCCAAATCTACAAGCTCATATTTTGATTGGTGCACTTTCACCAATCCTGTATCATGGGAGACAATGAACAATCATTCCTCATTTGCCTGCTGTATATAATTTGGGATTTTATAGGCTTCCAGTTTCTTCTCCCTAGCCCAAAGCTATGCTCACTAGCACAGAAGACATCAGAACCACCCATAATATTGCAGGTGTGGAGGCCCAATGCATTGACAGAATGGCCTGAAGATATCCTCTGACTCTCTGCTCCTTGTCTAGAACTTCCTAGAATTTGGTTTGCGTTTCTGCCCCAACTGAACACCCAATCATTGTACTTACAGAACTCTTCTATCATGGATGTATTTCACAAATGCAAGTAACTAGGTTAGAGTCCAGGTGCTCAATGTGTACAGTGATATCTCTATGCCTATGTATTTCACTTTACATTCAATGCAAATGTCATCTACTGCTATTAAGTAAAGTAATTTTGTATAGGAAATCCACCTAACTTGTTACAGAAAACTTTTTTCCTTACCCTAAATAACTCATTATCATCAAACTTTCCCACTTTACTACCTGCCCACAACTTAAATTTCACAGGAAAATTCCTGGTACAGATCCCTGAAAACTACACTGTGATCTCCCTCCATACTGATTCCTATGTTCACTAAGTCTATTATTAAAATAGTATTGCAGTGGGAGTTAAGAAGCTGAAGCTGGTTGGCTGGGATCCACCTCACCTCTGAGCCAACTTTAAACAAGTATTACTCCACTATTATAACCTGACTCATGTTATTAAGGCCAGAAAGGAACTTCATACTTAGTTACATCTAAAAGGTGACTGGGGAAGAATCTCCACATCTGCATTTGTCTTTCTTGGTCCCTGGATTTCAACTGATCTCAGATATGGAACTTTACCTGGCTGTCCTGCTGGTGCCATCTGCACTCCTGCCAGCATTGGCTGCTGCTGAGCTGGTGCACCTGTCATTGGCACCTGCTGCATGCCTGAAGCACCTGCAATGATGGCACCAGCTCCTGGCTGGCCCGACTGGACAGGTGCCCCAGAGCCTGGCGGTCTCCGGTTTGACAGCCCTTTCCCAAAGGCCACAGCTGCTACCAGTGCGTTGGTATCTGCAGGGTTGAAGGTCTGCTTGTTCTGTCGTAAACCTGCAAAAGAAGTTATTTTGGAAGTTATTTTTGGACTTGGCAATCAGGTCTAAAAAGTAGCATAGCTGGTCCTGATGTACTTTTCAGCTACTTTAGCGCATACAACAGAGATGAGTTTCCTACAGGCTGTCCTACAAGAGTCTCAGCAAGGTCAAAATCAATGGGCACTGGTGATCCAAGAGTTTTTTCACTGAGAGCAGGGCATGATCTGCTCATGGAAGGAGGATAGAATGAGCTAACTCCTCCATGCCTGTAAGAAACTCCCACTAAAGGCTACTGCATGCTGAATCCTACGGCAGGATAGGATCCAAGCACTATGATTTAGACAAACAGTAGCAACACCTCCTTTTGCAGCCTCATAAGCAACATGGTGTCTGCAAGTTGTTTTGCCACACATGTGCCCAGTTATACTCTCAATGCCAGAAACCAGACAGAACCTGTGCTCAGGTCCTGCATCAAAGATGACAGTAAAAACAATGCCATTGCCTTTATGAGTAGTGTGTGGCACTCATGGGAATAGTGAACACCACAACCAGAAAAGGCTGGCCACGAGCCTGAAGCACCCATTATCTAGGACCACACAAGAGCCTGCCAACATGTAGACTCCTTCAGAACATAGCTAAAGGATTTCTCATTCACTGCTGCTACATTTTCACAGCTATTTTTATTAATTCAAGTTGACTGGGAAGTTTTTTTGGCAGATACTTATCACCTCCTCAAAGGGGGATACATCAAAGGGCTGGACTGACCTTCCAGCCATGCACAGGTCACACAAGGAAGACACATTGCACCCACAGGCTCCCTTCTCAAATTAGGGGGCTCCAGGACAGCCAATCTTCTGGAATGTTTTCATTTATGCTGCTCAACTGTGTTTCCCATACTTGAGGCTCTCCATTTTGCCTCTACTCTCTCAAGTCTTCTGCTTGAATCCTGTACCCCACTTCCACCTCAGCGACATACCTCCACTTTCAGATTCACGCTCCTCCTTACTGATTTTCTCCAGTAAATTTGAGCACATTTTGTTCAGGCTTTGGATCTGTTTCTGCAAAATGAAAACTGTCAGAAACTGCCAGGATACCTCCAACTCAGTACAAACCAGCAAGATAAATGAACAAGCTTTCTCTTCCCAGGATCTGTGTAACCAAATGCTTGGTAGCTGAGCCTAGAGTGCTCAGTGCTAATGCATGCAGGAGGGCACTGTGGGGATGGGATAGCCTTCGCCTCTGACTGGTTGGATGGCACCTCCTGTGAGCAGCCAGAGAGCTGGATACCCTTGTGAAACTGTGGGGGAAATCAAACCTTAGCTAGGGTCAGCTGGAGAAATCTCAGACAGGAAAGGACACAGAAAAGAAAATTGTCAAATGGAAGGGTGAAGGAAGCAGTTAAAGGGCATCTTGTCACTAGGAATAAGAGGCAGAATAACAAAACCTCCTTTACCTACCTGTGCTGCATCAGGGCTAATTCGAGCTGCATCTGTGATCAGCTGCTTCTCCTGCTCCTCCACCTCAGGGTCTGGCTTAGTTCGAAGATGGTCGGGCACTACTTCATGGCTGAACACTGGCACACGCCCCTCTGTCTGCCGCTGCAAGAGTGGGACAAGCCTTCCTCAGAGCCTCTTCCTCCAGCCCAGCACCCAGGCAGCTCCAGACCAGGGCACAGGCCATGGTGCTGAACAAGGCCACAGGGGAAACCTTGATTTGGGGAGCATTAGGAAGTTTCAACAAATTGCCTAGGATTTGTGCCTGTTTAGTGACAGCAACATTTATTTATTATCAGGAACACCTTCTGTAAAGTGTATCCAGTGCAAGTGTTTGCGGCTGAAAACCCCAACATAAAGCAGCTCTCAGACAGAAGTACTCGTTGCCATTTCTTCCTTTACAGCCCGAACTGAGGATTGCCCAGCTGAACACTCAGGCACTCAAACACTTTCTGATACTCAAGGGACATGTCTTACCATGATCTCCTCATCGCGGTCTGGAGACAGCACGAGGGGGATGATCACCTGGTTTCGCAGTAGCGGGGTCTTCTCATGCTTTAGCACTTTATTCAAGGTGTTCAGCTGCCCTGAGAGCAATGCAAAGCTGTCCAGAACTGAAGGCCTGGAAAAGCAAAGAAAGATAGAACATGGAAAGGGATGCCACATAGGGCTTTTCTCTCTTCTTCACTCAAATGGCTGAGGAGTGAGGAAACAACACTACTAGTCCTCAAATCAGTCTACTCCAGACAGTAAAACCTAGGGGTGAATATGCAGGTGTGGACAAACCCCAGTCCTAACTGGAAATGGCTCAAATGCAGCAAATACCTCAGGGACATTACAAGCAGTACCACTGAAAGTGGCAGTTGTTTGGGATTTCAGTAACACACACACAAGCACTTCTTTCCTTGTCGCTACCTCTCCCAGTGAAACTCTGGAGCAAGGTCTAAGAAACAATTTCATCCCAAAGCAGTACAGTCAGGAGAGAAAATATTTATAGCTTGGCTATTCAGACTAAGAAACAATGAAGCTAAACAACTGTTTATCTTTTCGAGGAGGTCCTCTTCAGCTTGGTCCCTGTGTGGGATTCATCAGCTCTCCTACCTTCTGCAATATTAACTATAAATATGAACTTGTCTGTGAAGCTTTGCTGCAGTGGTAGACACTAAGATACCATACAGTTCATGAAGCTGCAGCTATAACATCTTTATGCTCCCATTTACTCCAGGAAGAGAATGCCATCTTGCAAAGCTCCCAAACTGTGTGGTAAAATAGAATCAGCAAAACACAAAAGCTCAGTTTATATCAGAGCCATAAAAAGCCAGAAAAGGTCAACAAATGCAGAAAGAACCATTCCTCATTTTATTGTGCATGTGGGTCTCTAAGGTCTTTCATCTGAGAACTTCTATTCACTGCAGATGCAAGTCTAGTTCCCATAAAATGTCTGGATTAAAAGGTGTTAGCATGACTCATTAGTCTACAGCATGAAGCCAATGGTTTTCAACTGGTGGAAGATGTGTAGTGGTTCCTCCAGCACAAATGTAAAAAGAAAATTTAAACCTATTGACAAGAAGCTAATGTTTTTTAATTAATACTTTGAGCCAAGTCTGAAGAGCTCTGGCAGTGATCAGCAGTGAGACACTTTACCATGTGAGTCGGTCATACTCGTTCTCCAGCTTGTAGATAAAACTGACCAAGGAGTTCTTCAGGTCGGCCACCTGACTGATAAGTGCCTCCAGGGTCAGCTCCAGCTGCTTCTCCTCTCTCTAAAAAAAGACAAGACAGACCAGGGAGAGGACAAAGACTTGTGAATCCACACCCATGCATCCATGATCCAATCTGTCCTACAGACAGCTTCCTTTTCAGAGGAAGCAGAGGCATTGGAGATAAAAATCCTATTATTTCACACAGACCCCTTTCCCTTGGGTCAGACTACTTAGGCAAGAGACTTGTGCCTGAGACAAACAATTGGCCAGCTGTCCTGTTAAAGATCTAGATGAGTGTAGTGAAGACATCATCACTTACATCTGCTTTTTAAGGCATCAGGCAAAGTCATAAAAGTTAGCTCACACCACCTTTGTAAGCCACTTAAGCTAACCCAGATCAAAGAAGATTAGCATCCCCTCAGCCAATTCTGACAGCAGCTGTGGGTGCCGTGATGTCTTCATCCAAAAAAGTCTTTGCAAAATGAGCACAAGGGCTGTGGACTGAAGACTCCAGTTTGTGCCCTTCACCTCAGTCTCTGCTTCCTTTCTGCACAAGTGACACTTCCAGCTGCCAAGGAAACTGGAGCTCCTGCTGGCCTAGTGCCCTCTGGGCTGCGGGAGGCCCTGCTGTGACACAGACACACACCTCACCTCCTGCCTTCTGCTGCGATTACAGTTTAAGAAATCTTCCCCCCTGACATCCCCTTCCGGGTGAGGGAGGATGGTGACAGACAAAGTGTCAGGACTGGGGATGTGTTGCCAAAGACATCAAGGCATGTCCTTGACTCTTGCAAAAACCCTCTAAGCTCTTACCTATTCTAACTTACTCATACTACAGTATTGCACAAAATGTAATTAAAGTCCCAGCCCTAAGGAACTGCTCGTGTAAGTTGAGAACTGTACAATAATAATCCATAAGGAGGGTGGGACAAAGCAATCAAATAATAGAAAGGGAATACCGATTGGGAAAGCAGATAGAGTGACTCATGCTGTTGGCATGCTTGCTATCGTGTTTGTTGCTGCTCTGTTCAAATACCCCAGCCCAGTGTAAGCTTCACAGAGAGATTATCAGGCACCTTCCACGTTCATGAGAACACAACATTATTCTATTTTATTTGTACTCCAACAAGTCGATAATCACTGATGGGACTTCATCTCACTTTAACCACCTTAGAATAAACAGCTGAATCAACCTTATTAAAATTTGATCCCTGGTCCATGGAGTGGATTCATGGAACAGATTGCTGCTGGCTGTTCCACCTAGAGATAAAAGCACTCTCCTGCATCTTGTGACAGGACTAGCCAGTTCCTGTCCAATTAAGAAATGTGCCTGCAACAGTTTGTGTGCACTGTGTTTGTGCAAGGAGGTTAACTAATGCCTGTGGTACAAGCTGGGCTGGTAGCCAGTGTTTTACTGCAGAGGTGCCAGGCATATGCACCCACAGCAATTCCCCTGGCCCCCTGCCTGTGCTTATCTAAGAAGCCCTCGGGAGGATGAATGAAACCCCATTGCACCAGGAGCACTCTCACGGCAGCAGGGCTCTTCCCAAAGCCATTAGGAGCTGGAAGCAGATGCAAGCAGTGCAATAAGCATACAATAAGAGTGACCAGTGATTCCAAGGAATGCTGTGCCTCTCCAGGAGGACACTTTGAGGAGTTTGCTAGCAATGTTAAACTGGCCCAAGGTAGTAAAGATAGGGCTTATGGCAGGGGTTCTGAAGGACCTCCTGATATGGAGTAACTGAGAGGTAAAGGTGAAATTCAGAGTAGGTAGAGCGATACAGGCGGCGAAACAAAGGGAAAAAAAACCTGACTAGCAAAACAAAGGGGGGGGGGGAAACCCCCATGACTTTCTGTACACAATGACATCTGAGCTGATAGCGCTATAACTCAATAATAAGATCTCATGATTATCAGAGAGTAACCCATGAAAACATCAGCTCAATGCTGGAAAGGCAGGCAAGGAAGTAAAAGCGACCACAGGAGTTGTTAGGAAAGCAACAGAAACTAAGCATCATTAGGTCACCAAGCATCATTATGTCACCACATAAATGCATGCCTCCTTTGCATCTCGAATATCACACGTCACTCTCGTCCCCCCAGCTGAAAAGGGAGAGAGCAGGAACGTGTACTAATAAAGGCAATGAGGATGATGAAGAATGTTCATAGTTTGAAAAAAAAACCCAAACCCAGTGAAAAAACAGCAAAACGACTTGTATTAGAAAGTGGCTGGAACAAGGAGAGACAATGTAACAAACCCTATCAATGAGGAATAGCGGGACAATCCGTTTTCACTTTCTTTTCCAGCGGGACAAGCAGGGGATCTGTGTGAGGCCAGCCGGCTGCTATTTCAAACA
>VYXF01011559.1:22443-79803 GCA_013397295.1 Polioptila caerulea
GCACGTGTTCCTCCTGATGAAGAAGGACTATCGCATCTCCCGCAACGTGCGGCTCGCCTGGGTGCTCAGCCGCCTGCACCAGGTCATCCGGGCCGTGCCCGAGCCCGAGCTGGTGAGTTGGTGCTCGGGGCTGGATGGTGGCACCGCGGCTGGTGCTGCACCGCTCAGCAGCACCTGCAGCCTGCAGAGCGCTTGAGCCCCAGTCCTTTCTTTGGTTCGTCCTTTGGTGTGCCTTGATGTTCTCTCATGTACCGTTTGCTTGTTCGGGCAGGTGAAGTCAGAAAATGAGCTTGATGTTCTCAGCATCCTGCCTAATGGGTGGCAGCCAGACGAGCCGGTCCAGCCCAGGCCCTACCTCCTCGTCCCCTCTACACGGGTCACCTTCCTGGCCCGTCAGTACCGATTTGTGATTGAGCTTGATCTGAGCCCTTCCACGGGGATTGTGGTAAGAGCAGAAACTGCCTCTCTCGGGGGTGTTCTGCATTAAAACAGAAACCCATTTTTATTTGCTGAGAAAAGGTTTATTGCTCTCAGTGTCAGTCTGAACTTTTGCAGACGTCTTGCTTTTCCCAGGAGGGAGCCATGCTGTGCCCCTGGCTGGGAACTTAATGGCAAATCCTGTTTCTCCATTGGGTGCTTAATGTGTGACTTCTGTTTACAGGAGTTGTCACTTTAATCCAGCTGCCATTGCAGAAGGATGTTTGCTGTTGGCTCTGTGCAGTGGGACAACCAACAATGAGTTCCTAGAAGATGAAAAAGCTGTTCCTTCTCTGTTTCTGTAGGATGACTCAACAGGGGAGATAATTTTTGATGAAGTGTTTCATGCCCTTTCCCGATGCTTGGTGGGATTGTTAAGACCCTTTCGTATCCCTGGTTCAGACATCATCTACCAGCCAGAAATCTTTGTGACCATCCAGGTGTATTCCTCCATCATTGGCCTGCAGTCCCACCAGGTAAGGTTCAGGCTCTCCCTTGGCTCGGCGTGAGCAGCTCGCTGTGCTGTGCGGGTGTCCTGTGAGCACAAGGAAGGCGGGTGGCAGCTGGGCTCTGCTGGCTGCAATGCTGCAGGCTTGTCTCACTAAAACACTAAAACATGGCCTGACGTGATGCAGAAGTGTGTGTGAGCAACTTCTCCTTCCTGGGCAGGAAGCAGAGGTTTTCTGGAGAATGCTGCCCTCAGGCATGATCTTAGAGCTGGGCCACAGGGAATATTTGCCTCATGTCGAATGTGTGCTTGTTGTTGTTGTTCCTGTTTTGTTGTTTGGGGGTTGTTTTTGTTTTTAATTTCTGTTGATTAATTCTTTTTGCCTGTTTGGTTTAGCTTGAAGCGTTCATGAAGAGCTTGCATGACCAAAAGCTTGTCTGCCTGTTCCAGCTCTGAAGCAGTGGTTAATTCCAAAATAATTGCCTCTTCTTACAAACCTTGTTCTTTTTGCACTGGTCTGAATAAGCTGCCTCTTGCTGGAGGGAGCAGCCAGCCCCAGTATTGAGATTTATCAGTGAGATTTTACTTGTATCAGGTCAGGTCTGTTTAAGAAATTCAAGTCTGGTTTATGTGATCAGTGTTGTTTTAGAAGTTCATCCTTGATGTCTTCCACCTTACATTATTTTCACATAACTTATGTGTCTGTGGTGATGTATGTCATTCCTTTGCTAATACCAGGGGAAGTGTGGGGTAATAGGAGGAGCCTGTTAATCTATGCTTGTTCCCTCCCTCCCCTTTCCCAGCCCTCCCTGCCTAAGCATTCTGCAAGGGTTTGAGTTGTACCTGAGGAGTGTGGCCATCACTTTGGTCCATTCCGAGGTGCTACTGCAGTAAGCAGGAATTTCTCCATTTGCCATTGATGTTTTATGTGTCATCTTGTCCAGCAATCCTGCAGACCATCATGCTGTGCCTCAGTATCTCCCCTGTTTACGCTATATTGAGTGCTCTGAAGTTGCTACATTTTTATTCTCTGGACCTCTCTAAATTCCCACTTTGTGTGTGAGGCCGTGAACTGTGATCTCTGGGTACAACTGGATAATTATGGTTTTTTTATGGAGGAAAAGGCATATGTGTGTATCACTCATCCAGGAACAACTCTCTGTGGTAATCCTTTATTTCTCCTGTGTCACTATGAGGTCTTGCCCGTATGAGGCTGAGGGAATGTGGGTAACATGTAGCACCCCACCAATGTGCTGAGCTCTTTTTCTGTATGTTATATCTTCTTTATGTCTGGTTGTGGACAGGGATTGCCTGTACCAGGGTGACATCTAAACACAGGTGTCAGGCCTGTCACCCTGGGGAGTTTCTGTGGTGGCAGGCTTACTCTGTCACATCACTCAGCCTCTTTTGTAATGTCCACTCTAATTGTTTCTTTTCTTCATTTCAATTTGTTGTTCCCCTTGGAAGATAATTTGATCAGTCTATAGATAAGGTAGGTTAGAACAAACAGGCTTTCCTTAGAAGCATCAGACTACAGTTAATGGTTTCTAACAATGGTCCCACATCACTTTTTCCTAATAACTGCATATCCTGGAGAAAGTCAGATGAAGTAGAAGTTTCTTGCCCAAGAAGGAGATTTCCCAACGTGTCACATAAGCATCTGCTGTGGCATGCACAGCAGGTGCCATGAGGTACCACTGCTCACAGGCAGTTGCTTTTGAGCAGGAACAGAGAGGAATGCCCTGTGCTGTAGCTGGGCTTTGTTAGGGACATGTTTGACCTCCACTGTGCAGAACTCTGTTCTGTGTACCATCTTGGGAGCTGGTGCTATAAAATCTTGACTTGATGACTGACATGTGTGTCCTTGGGCCAGGTACTATTCCAGGGCTGTCAGCTGGATGAGACGAAGCGTGAGGCCTTTCTGCACCAAGTTTACACCCAGCTCTGTGCCTTTGAAAACAAAGTGGCAGAGATGCTTCAGCAACAGTATGAGCCCAAACCTCAGGTAAGGAGGGTGGAGGTAGTTGGGCTGTCTTGGCTTCCTGGAGATGTGCACCTCTGGAGTGGGGAGGCCAGAGGAAAAGCAGCACAGGTCTGCAGAAAGAACAGCTAAGGAGTTGGTGAGATAATGTTGTGGGATCCAGTAATGAGACATGAACGCTGAGGAAGCAGGATCATTAAGTGTTTAGAAGGGCTGGTGAGGATGGTTACCTTCCCCAAAGTTAATGTGCAGTAAGACAGCCTGACTGTATATCATGGGAGAAATGGTAGGATGTGCTTTCTCTCCAAAGAAGATGGTGGGAGAGGTTATTTTGTCTATATAATTAATCTGTAAATAGCTGTGAATATGCCCTTAGCCTTTGTTACATTTCTTGAATGAAAATACTTCCTTGTTGCTATGAAAACTGGCCATGAAGCTCACTAAACAGCTAGTTTTCTCAAATACTCCTTGAAATCTTTGACAGATGCTGCTTAGTAGCCATGGATATATGTATCAGCAAATTAATAATAGAATCCTAGTACGGTCTGGGTTGGAAGGGACATTTAAAGATCACCTCCCTTGATGTGTTGCTGCTTTTGATCTTCTTGCTGTCAAAGTCATTGCTGGTCTGGCTGGGGTTATTTAGTCCTTAGTTAGCATTAGTTATTAGAGTTTGGGCAAAAAGGAAAAAAAAAGTCCCAAGATCAGATGACCAAGAGGCTACTGGTGATGTATTGCAGTTGCATATCTGAAATGCTTGGAAACTTGTATTCTAGCTGAAATTTGTATGTTTCAATGCTAAAACTGCCAGTCCTGAAACAGAAAGTAGATTGCTGGAAGGAAATACCTCTACTGGTGAGTCCAGATGGTGTTTTTACAGTGCTTTGTATGCATTCCTGCTTGATGCAGTATTTCTCTCATGGTAAACTACCCTATAACTTCCTCCATGCAAATGGAGGAGAGAGACGCTCTTGCAGGCCAGAGGGACTGGTGAGCCCTGCCACAGGCTGTGGGGTGGAGGTGGGAGGGCCCAGGGGAAGGGCAAGGACTGAAACTTTTTTCACTTTTGAAGTTGTGCTAGCTGTATCATTGTTAACAAGTGTCTGAATTTAAGGCATCTGGCAAATTAAAGTGATGGACAGCCAGTATTTTTAGCTCACAGGCACAGACTGCTCCCATTTGTGCATAGCAAAAGTTTAGTTAGTTATAGTTTTATTTTCCCAGCTCCAATCATCTGTAGCTCTGTAGAGCAGGGGTGTCTCAGCCATTCTCTGCATTAGCAGTAAAAATGAAGCAATATTTTATTACAGGGTTGGACTGTCAGAGCCTTGTGGGGATTAGGGGACTATGAATACTGCAGGTTTCTCACTCGTGTAATTATACAAATTTCAGGCTTTGCCTAGGGGATATTTTTCATGGAAGATGCAGAAGCCTACCTGCATTTGTTTATATCCACACTGCATAAGCAGGGCCATTTGAGTTAAGTGCATAGGCACTAGACTTTGTCTTTATGAGGCTCCTTGCTCCCTCTGCTGCAGAGTTTCACAAGTGAGATGTAGCTGCCTCTGCCTCTCCAGTGTTTCTGGGCTGAATATAGTACAATAAGTAGATGCTGAATAGCTGCAGCTTCTACTAAATGACAGGAGGAGAAAGAAGTATTCACCATCTCTTTAACTGGGAACTGCTTTGCTCCACAGAGGAGTTTTAGTGACCCCGAAGTGTCTTATATTTCTTCTTCTATGAGAAATCAGCTTAGTATAAAGCTCTGAGCATGCTGTCCCTCCACCTCCAAGCAGCCTGTAAGGCACCCAAGTGACCAGGGTTTTAAGAGCATCTGGAAGTTAAAGCTACAAATGGAGTCTGCTGTGGTGCTCCAGAGTACCATGGGACCACCAGACTGAAGGTGTTTGGAAGAGCGAGAACTAGAGTTGAGCTGAAATCTGCCCCGTGGGGCCTGGTGGGGTTTCTTTAACTTTTCCAGGTGGATTTATCCCCCCTGAGCCAAGAGAGCCCTGGTGACGTGCAGGAGTCATCTGGGAGGAAGCCCAGTGTGTCTGTGGTCACTGCTGATGTTGGCCTGGTCAGCATGGTCCGGCAGGGGATCCTGGCCCTGCAGCTGCTGCCCTCCAACTCCAGCGCAGGTTGGCTGCGTCCTCGGGGTTAAGGTTTGCCTGGTTGTTTGTGAAGGGTTGTGTTCCTCCTGCCATAGGCTGAGGTTAATTTTATAAGGGCTGTTGTGTGCATGCACCTTTCTGTTAGGGGTGAAATTTCAACAGAGACATTTACCCTGCATTCTGGGGGCAAATTGTGGTGGTGGGAATGGGGAGGCCCACACTATGCCAAGTGCTGTGTGTCAGTGTTGGGGAGTTTGTGAGGCAGTACAGCTGTGACTGTTGCTCAGAGACACCTGGGGTGTGAAGAGCTGTGCCCTTTCTGTGTGCTGTGCTGGGCCTAATCAGGATGTTTGCCAGCTCCATGATGCTTTGGAAGCTGTAAATCAGCCTCAGGATTTTCCTTCTACTTTTGCCCTGCCTAAACTTTATGTCTGGTCGATTTACTGGGAGAATGGTATCTGTTTGAGATGGAAGATGCACTAAGGTGCTGCCTTGTTTACAGGTATTATAATAATCACGGATGGTGTGACCAGTGTCCCCGACGTGGCTGTGTGCGAGACTTTACTCAACCAGCTGCGCAGTGGCACTGTGGCCTGCTCCTTTGTGCAGGTATGTCTGCTGGTACCTGGCAGTGTGGGTACCAGAGGGAGGCAGCTGCATTCATGGTGGTGGCATTCACCTCCAGAGGAGAACTGCGGGCCTTCTCTGCCTGTTTGAGTCCTTCACCAGCTGTCTGCTTTGTTCTCAGCACTCCTGTTCTCTCTCAGGTGTCTCCTTTGTCCATCCCATAGGTGGGTGGTGTCTACTCCTATGATTGCAGCTTTGGCCACGTTCCCAACGTGGAACTGATGAAATTCATTGCCATGGCCACTTTTGGTGCTTACCTCTCCACGTGCCCTGAGCTGGATCCCCTGAGCCTGGATCTGAATGTGTATCACAAGGCATTTCTACTGTACTCCTTTCTGCGTACTGGGGAGTCCCTGAATCCAGAATATTACTGTGGTGAGCCATGTGCATGTTCTTGTTCCAGTAGATGGATGTCTTAGAACACCTCTCTTTGGGGTGACTCCCCAGGCTTGGTTATGCTGATACTCTCCCTTGTCATGCCTTCTGTAGGCTGTGGGCACAATCAGTCACACTGCCTCACCTGTGAATCCCCTCCTGGTTCCAGGAATTGGGTAGTTCATAGTTGGGTGGACAAATATCCCATTTTCCACCATTCCCCTGGTTCAGCAATCTGCAGTTAGGCCCACTGTGTTGGGACTTGGAGGGGATCAGAAGCTCTTGCCCACCCTTCCGTGCATACTGGCTGGCTTGCAGGTGGGGATGTTCTGGAGAGCTTGTCCTAACAGGGCTTGCAGATGGCAGTTTGGATTGAAAAACTAGACCCCTGAGAACTGTCCCAAATGCCTCTTCTGGTTGTTCTTATTTTGTGACTGTTAGTGTCTGAGAGTGTGCCAGGAGAGATTAGTTTAGTTACCAGTAAGACATGGAAACACCCTTTCATGTCCCAGTGATATGCTGGTGCCATCTGCTCTTTCTGTAACTTGGCAGCAGAAGCCACATAAACTGGCAAGTTTGAAGAGAGCTGGCTTGGGACTTGAAATTGTTGAATCTTAAAAAGATCAGCTGTTTGTGGTTTAAGCTCCACATCCCAATACCTTTTAAAAAACACCTGGGAACTCAGAGTTTTCCAGGGAAATGGGTAAAGCCTCTAAGCTTGCTGTGTGACTGTTGAAACAGATGTGCAGTTTCTGTCTAGTTGAATGTGGAAATCCAATGCATGCCTTGTCACAAAAGCTGTCTGAGAGGAAGCAGTGCCTGACACCCCACCCTGTCCCTTTCCCAGGCCTCTTGGCTGCACTGATGAACCTGTTGGCTGTATTGCAGAATCAGGAGTGGGTGTAAGTGGTGCCTGAAGGATGTACTGTTCCTCAGGCGAGCAAGTGTTCCTGGCAGCTTTTATAAAGCTCTTGGGGGGGGGACCTGTTGCTGCAGGATGGGGCTCAGAGGAGCTGCTCCCTCACAAACCCATCTCTGCCATTTGCAGTGTCCCAGCACAGGCTGTTCAATGAGCACCTGGTGTCTGCCAGCAGCAACCCCGCGCTGGCGATGCGGAGGAAGAAGCACACGGAGAAGGAGGTGCACGCTGACCTCGTGAGCATTGTCTCCGTCCGCCTGCGCGAGGGCTACAGCATCCGCGAGGTCAACATCACAAAAGGTGACTGCTGCCCTGGGGGCTGGAGACTCAGCTAGGACTCTCTTCTCAGCTGCTTGGAGGCAAGCACAGGATCTTGCCATCTCAGCAGTGGCGGTATTGTGGAGGAAGGAGCCAATTTACCCAAACTCTGTTTTCGTGAATTGCCTGATGTAGGGCTGCCCAGTATAGTGCAGTTAGGCACTTGTCAGGCTGACCCTTTGTGGTTGTGCCTGGGATGGGGAAGAGCCAGTGATGCTCTGTATTTTGGAAGTGATTCCCCACAACTGCAGAGAAACTAGTGACAGAACTGAGGTTTGCAGAGGTTTGTTTTTTTTTTTATTTCATCTATTTTTCATCCCTTTCTAGTTCTTTACTAGGTGCATTCCAAAATCCTAACACGAAGTTAAGCCCTTTGGTACAACAGACTTAATTCCTCCAAACTACAGTCTTCCAAAGGACAAAATTGGGCATAACAAGGATATTGTTAGGTGAAAATTTCAGATCAGTCAGGACTGTAATAAATTCAAGAAGACCATAAAATCTTCCAGTGATCCTGTTCTCTTACCTGCCTCACTAGATGTGGAGTGTGAGAACTAGCTGCTGACAAGGGACCTTGAGGGGTTTGATTATCCTTAGGAGTGTCAGTAAATCTGAAATAAATACCTAAATTTCCATCTCCAGCTGTGACTAGTGGCAGTACTTTAACTGAAGGGGAGATGAAAAAATCCAAAGTCAAGCTTATTAGTACACTAGAATGTGTTTTATATCAGACAATCAAAGTATCCAAATCCAAAACCATTCCAAATTTGCCACATGATGTTTTCTGTGAATTTACTGTGGTCTGCCTAAAAAACACGTAAATGCCTTCTGCCACTGCTCTTGTTGGAAGACTGTCCCAGAGCTTCCTTGTTCTTTTTCTAGCTTCCTTTCTAAACTCCCTGAGACCAAGTTATACCTGTGTGACTATTATCTTTAATTAAGTTTATCCTCCTTCTCTGACTTGCACAGGCATATTTAACTACATCTTTCTCCTTGTAACCTACCTTTTGGCAGGTTGATATTAAGCAAGCCAATATTTCATCTTTCTTTTGTAAGGGCAGGCTTTCTGTTTTGTTTATTCAGGTTATTATATCTTTTTTTTTTCCCTTAAGTTGTTTTCTTTTCAGTTTGATCTCCTATTTCTCAAAACAGTTGATAAGAGTGTTGTATGTGTGGTTTTATCAGTGCCTTGTTCAGCAGTGTTAGTATTTCCTTGCTTCTGAAGTAAAATACCAAATCTGATAGACTGGGAATCACATGAACTTTCTCTGTGATTGTATTGCAGAAGTCCCTGAGTCTTTCACTTTTCTTTCAGCTGATGAGTCCTTGGAGGTGTTTTATTTGGTTTTATTTGTTTATTAGTCCCTAAATGTGCTGTCCTTCACGTGATAGTACTTCTAAGTTTATCTTGCTCAGTTCACCTCCCTGTTCCTCTGTGATGCATGGCAATTGCAGTTCATTTGCCTTGATGAATCTCTCAAACTGAATGGATCTAAATCACCTTTTTGGGGGGGAAGATTGCTAGCAGTCATATTAGACTGGATAATTCCTAAAGTTGGTCTTACACGGATCTCCCCAATTTCTTGTTTCAGGAATTTTCTGTTAAAAGTAAGTCTCTGCTAAGTTTTCCTGGTGAGACAGCTGTTTCTAGTAATGTCTGCAGATTGTTTTCACTAATATAGGTGAGGCATGAGATTACTTCCCTTAAATCCAGGCAGATTAGATCCATTGCACTCTCCTTGTCTAGGAATGTCTGTGAAACTGTGACCAGTCTGTTCCTGTCCACCCTCAGTGTCTCTTATTCTTCTGTGCACAAGCTCACTTACAGTTTGAGCAGTGCTGGATAAAAAGCCTTTCTCTTTCATCTGGCAGCAATGCTGAAGTGCTTTTGGTGACTGTGTAGTCCTATATAGAAATGCTGGAAGAGCATTCACCAGGTATGAATCATTCAAAATGCAGTCAGACAAGTTCATGTTGTATCTTTTTGCACAAAGGTATAGCTACAACCTCTGGCTCAGGATATTGTAAAGCAGTGAATTCCTGTACTCTGGAGGAATGTATTAGAAATATCACCACATGTTACTATGCTCCCTGCATTTTCCTCCAGATATTTGCCTGCTGGCTTTTACTCCTTGGAATGCTAAATGGATTGGTCTCCCATTTTTACAAGAGCAGAGAGCAGCAGAGCAGCTGCTGGATCAGAGTGACCTTCTGTGGTCAATAACTGTGGGCAGGTGCACGGGGAGGAAGAAGACAGGATAAACACACATGATGATAATCTCCATTCTCCTTTCCTTTTATCTTCCTTTGAGCCCTCTCTAGCTCTTTGCAGCTCAGGGGCTCCTTGAGCCAGAAATACTTTCTGTGTATTTTTTTTAGAAGAAATTTAAAAATGAAAAGTCAGAGGTATCAAAAACATAGAGTGTATTTCTATGCAGCCTTCAGATTAGTAGCAGATGATGTTACTTAATATTTGGGAAAGGCTAAATGCTCTGGGGAGTTGCTGAAAAAATTGCTGAACTAACAGGTTAAAGTAGAGTTGAGAAATTATTCAAGACATTTAGACATTCAGCACTGCCTTTGCTAAGGAAAAGCATGTTTGGCTAATCAGGGTTCTCTGAGCCATTCTACAGAGAAGTGTATAACAAAGAACAGTTAATTAACCTGGATTACCAAAACTTGCCAGTTAAAACCTGTTAAGGAGCCAGCTGGCTCTGAAGCAAGAGGAAAAAAGTGCAGTTGTGGACTTGGACACTGTCACTTTTCTCCTTCACTTTACCAAAGACAAAATAGAATAAAAAGCTAGCTTTGTGCTCAGTTGCCTGGAGAGATTGTTTGGGATATTTATAAGTGCTCTGGTTACCCTCACTGTTTGATTTTTAAATGTTTAGGTATTTAGGAGGCAGCTGGGTTAGTTAGGAATGCAGAAGTGCATGTGAAGGGGAAAGAATTGGAAGGTATGGAAGGGAAAGAAGCTATGGGGTCATGGTGTGCAATGGAGCCGAGTTCTTTTACTTTCTGTGATATTTTGGGGGGAATCTCCCTCTGTAACAAAAAAAACAAACTTCTCACTGACCATTTTGTGTTGAGGGCAGCCTGGAGGACAGTTTTCAAAACATAATCTTCCTCTGTGAATCAGTCCAGCACCAAAACTGTCAGTCTGGGAACCAGCTGAGCAGTGAGAATGGCTATTCTCAAGTGACAGGAATTGGGAAGACGAAGTGAGCTTTCTGAAAAAAAACAGAGCTGGACTTTGTGCAGGAAATCAAAGTAGAAAAAAATTTTATTAGCTATTAACTCAGGAAACAGAAAGAGATTGCTTTGCAGTAAAAAAAAAAAAAAAAAGCTAAAGATTCATCTAGATGTAACTTCAAACTAAGTAAATATTTTGCCTATGTTTTTTGTTTTGCTTGTGTGGGATCATAGGAGTGAAGCCAGGATGACTAATGGAAACAGAGGTGGAAGTTGGAAATATTTTCATTTATGATTTGAGCAAAAATGTGGAATTTACTTATCATGTTTGCTGTTGATGAAGTAGAAAGGCTTTATTATGAGAACCAAAATATTGTGCAGAAACCAGTGGATGAGCCCTAAAGCAGTAAGAGTCAGGTGACACTATGAAATAAAAAGAGATGAATCTATAAATTCTTGTTTAGCCTCTCTGATAAACAAGACAATCTTCATAGGAAACAACAGATGGTGCAGTCCTGGCAGGTGCATTTATTGTAACACAAACCATGCATTGTAGAAAATATAATGACCTTAAATAAAATCCTCCTAATCCCCCAGATTAAGTACAGGTAAAATACAGTATACACTTTTGATCATCTTTTTTCAAGAAAGGTGAATTCTTAAGGTGCAGGAAGGTCTAGGTCTGTTAAGGGGAATGAATGTTCTGTCACAGTAACAGCTGAAACTGGGTAAGGATTTCTTAGTACTGCACACTCCTTGTCAATGTTATGGAAATGAAGTTTCTCAGAATAAAAATCATCTAATCAAAAGAACAACCAAGCATGAATTCGGCCTGTACTCTGGAAGGTTTCTTCTAAACATTGATGGGGGAAGGGGACTTTGAGGGAGCCTCCCAGCAGGGACCATGAGAGCGAAAAGACGGCTTTAAAGTGGAGCTCAGTCAGCCCCTGGCAGGGATGGCATGATGTGCCTGTGACAGCAGCAAATGCAACTCTGCAGGAACAGAGCATCCAGGCTGATGGTCTGTTCAGAAGGTTTCCAGCACATCCAATCACTTATCACACAAACTCTGCAAGTCTGGCAAACTACAGAGCAGGCTGGACACAGAATAGATGACTGAGCAGTTGAAATGGCAGCGTGGTCATGTGCTTCCCTGGGATGTTTCAGTGCAAATACACGTGCACAGTCAGCAGGAGTGGGACAGTTCTCTGCTCTTTTGGCTCAGCAAGGCCTGCTGTCAGGTGTTTCTGGTAATCTTGTTAGAGAAACTCACTTAAAGGAAAAGGTAAAAATGTACAATTTGAAGAATAGGTGAATATTCATTCTTAACATCTTAGCTTTGGGAAGAGAAGGTGAACATGGTGAGAAGCTTTGAAGATTAAAGTTCTAGATTGCATGAAATACAACCTGTGCAGGATGAATAGAAATTAATTCAAGAATTAGGCCTAATCTTCCAGGTTATTTATCATCTGTGCCCCTCAGATGCCTGTGTTTCTACAATGGGATGGATTAACTCTGCAGTGTGGGTGATAAAACTTTATAGTTGAGTGGCCCTGCTCATCTGAAAAAACAACAGTTTTCTTGGAAACAAAGACAAAGCTGTGAAGAAGAGAGCCCATTGCAAATGTCAGCATTTCCTCTGAGTTTCAGTTGCCTTCTCTGGTGTAGGTAGTACATGTGCACTTCAAGGAATGAGAACTCTACACCGAGTGTTTCAGTGCAAGCAAAACCTCTTAGTGGGAGAGGAGAGAAAGTGACTCCAGCTAAAGCAAACAGTTGTTACTGAAAAACAGATTTCTTTGATCCCCTCAGTAATCAATCAGTCTCATGGTACTCAGGAATCCCTGGTCAGAGACAAAGCTCAGTTGTGTATGGAACAAGCACCTGAACTTGCTCTTCTGCTCCCACGCAGGTGGGTCTCAGCTGGAAGTGAAACTAGTGCTGCTTTGGAAGCATAACATGAGGATTGAGTACTTAGCTGTGACACCCTGGCCCCTGGACCCATCAAAACGCAGCACTTGGGTGGAAGTGACAATGGAGGGAAGCTATGACATTTTGCATGACATCAGTTGCACCATGAGGAAGCCGATCACCAGTCTGTACCGCACCACAGTCATCCGGCGCTTCTGGAACACCTTGCAGAGGTGAGCTGGACCATGCCCAGCACTTTCCAGTGTCACCAAGTAATTCCTCCCTTGGCATGCTAGGATGAGGGTTTTGCAGGTGGCCATCCAAACCCAGGGTTCAAAAGGAATGTGCTCTGAGGAAGGGGCATGACTGATAACAAGCTTGCTGTCAAGGCAAGGAAAAGACTCTAATTGGTCTGTGATCTAGTTTGTAAGAATGCTTCAGGGTAATGATATTGCTGCTCCTGAATCTGGATCCTGGGATGCAAACCTTACCTCTGACTGCCATCCCATGGAAGTCATGTGTTCTTATAGCACACCCGTGCAGCTGTGCTGGAACACACAGAGCAGCAAACATATCACTCATGTCTCTGGGGCTGAAGTGCTTGTGGGTCTCGACTGTTTCCTGGCCAAGGTGATTGTTATTCCTGGCTATTCAGCAGATTCCTCTTCTAGCACTTCATTTCCAACTCTGATTGTCCTTTGTGTGTATGAGACTTCTACACTGGAGCCCCTTTAACACACGCTTTACACTTGGACATTGAATTGCAGCATTCTCCATAAAGCTCTGTTGGTGTAGATGAGCTCCCAGGACATAGAGAATGCTGTGTGTGCAAGCACTGACTGGGGAAGCAAGGGGGAGAGCATGGGCTTTTGTAGCTAACTTCTCTTCTTTTCCAGCATCAACCAAACAGATCAGATGTTGGTACATCTGCAGTCTTTTGACACAGTCCCAGAACACTTTACCATTCCTGAGAGCACAAAGAATGGGGTGCCCCTCTTCTACATCCCCCCAGGCTCCACCACTCCGGTATGTTCCCCCTCTCTCTGTTTAACGTGGGACAGGTTGTCTCCCCTGCCTGTTCTTATAATCAGACTTAATCTCTTGCTCAGTCAGAGAGTTCAGGTGTGGTGCAGTGAACATCCCATGCCATACATTTCCCCCTCTGAGACTTTACCCTATGTCTTAATTGTTGCAGCTAGCCCTCTAAGCCCAACAGCAAGTCTCCTAAGTGTGCTGTGAAACCTTCTCCTGTAGTGGTGTGATGTGAGACTGATGGGAAGGCTGACACGCTTGCTTTTGCTGTGCTTTTTCAGTGGATACCCCACAGGCTTGGAGTTGCTGCTGGCAGTGCAACCAGTGCTCTGGAGATGTAGCTTAGTGCTGTCAGGTGAAGATACACGATGTGCTGAATAGTTGTTTAATAGGCTTGTTGCTCTGAGCATTCATGTGGAAGGTGCAAGAGAGATACTTGTCATCTGTGCAACAGAAATGAAACAAAATATGAGCTAATAGTTTCCACTGCAAAATTCAAACTCACTGAAACTCACTAAGCAGCGGAGCCAGCATATTGTCTGTTCCCTGCTACCAATGTCCTTGGCATAGATGGAAGAGGACCAGCAGATCTTAAAGCTAGGGGAGCTTTAACTTCAGAGAACTATCCCTTTATTTTATTGTTTAAGCTCTTCTTTGTCTAGTACATTTTCCCTATGTAGGGCTATGTATCCCACAGTATATCTGGAACATCCTATCTTATGGCTAACCACCACTGTATTTCTTTGTCAGCAGAGTTGCTGTAGTTGGTGGTATCAATATCACCACACAAACCTATTAGAGTTGCCTAATGCCACCCATTCTGTCACCCTATTTGCCTGAGCACTTTCAGATGAGTAATCTCAGTGTTTAATTACTTTGCTGACACAAGCCATATATCCCCCTCTCAATCAGAAAGCACACCATTACATATGCCATCTTTTTCATGGTTGATTTACTTGATGCTAAGTAGTTAAATTCCTAATTAACTTGACATTTCAGGAGCCTAATTTATTTTTGCTTACACTGTACTGCCTGTTTCAATGTGAACACGCTTAACTCTGTTAGGAGGAAAGTACCCAAAGCCAGGGATGCGACTTCTTGGCCTACAACAGCTCACCTGCTTGAGAAATTCTTGCTCTCTCTGGGTGGAGAACTTTCATGCTGAATATTGTCCCATCATTTTCTCAGGTATTATCTCTGCAGCACAGTGGGTCTGACTCAAGCCATTCCCAGTTTGCCTCCTACTGGAAGCCTATCCTTTCCATGGATGCCAACTTCTGGCAGAGGTGGCTGCACATGCATCGCATAGTCATCCTTCTGGAGCATGACACGTATGTAATGGGCCAGGCTGAGCTCATGTGCTCACTGTGGGCCAGCCTGGGAGAGCAGGGTGTCCAGTTCAGCCCAGCTGAGGACTTGCAGCTCTTCTGCAGGTGCCTATGGCCAAGGGAAGGGTCTCACTAGTGGGGCCTGATGGATGCTAAAGGTTTGTTTATCTGAGAGGGGCAGTAGGTTGGGGAGTCATCTTTGATTGGGAGGATAAATTTTTTCTCAAGTCCCTCTTGGGTTTTGATTTCCTGATTGCAGGGGGTGTGGGACCATTCGTTTGGGAGCTAACCCACATGTTTTTGTTTGCTGCTGGAAAATGTCTTTCCCAAAAGCTTTGCTTTCCTGAGGTTGGTCCTAGTTGCAGAGTAATATGACTAATAGTCATATATTGTGTGGGGAGAGACAGGATACAAGGGATGTGCTGTTACTCTGATTTTTCAAGCTTTTCTAATGTACTTACTAACTTAATGTTTTTCTCAGTTCTTTCTCACACACGGGTGTTAAAATTAGGACATGTTTATGTTAAGACCAAATAGTTTACATACTTTCTCTTAAAGTGAAAAACAACTGATGGGCAATTGTCTTGACCAATGAGATAGAAGTGTCCAACTTCTCCTCCAATCCCTAGTCTGTATAGAAATACTATAACTTTGGAATCAGATGTTTTAATAAATAGTTTTTAACCTTCTCATCAAAGAGCGTCCTTGTGTGTCCTTGCATGTCCCACAGTGACATCGTGCTCTCTGCAGTGTGGAAATTCCAGTGCACTCAGGAGTGTGGCTCTCCCCAGTGCTTAATTAGAAGAGGTGCTTGTTTGTTGGCTGCTGTGGAGGAAAGAAAGCTGATAGACCAGTCAGCGTAGGATGGATGTAGCAAAGCCTCTGTGGTTTTTGGGGGAAGAAGAGAAACTGCAGCTCTGAAATGACTTTCTGTCCCACCCTGCAGGCCTGTGCCCAAGCACCTGCACACGCCGGGCAACAATGGCCGCTACAGCACCATCCAGTGCCGCATCTCCCACTCAGCACTCACCTCCCTGCTGAGGGACTGGAGCAGCTTCGTGCTGGTGGAGGGCTACTCCTACGTCAAGCTGATCCACGGGTGAGTGGCTCTGGAGCAGTGCCGTGCGGGGAACTGGGCGTGTGGCCAGAGCAAGGATCTGGTTAGACCAGAATGTGACTGTGGGCCTGAAGCAGATGTTTACAGGAGAGGATGAGAGCTAGACAAGGGGATATGAAATCCTGCAGTTTCTGAACTGTTCCAGTGTGTTCCAGGTGCAGCCTGGAGGGAGAGGGAAGCCAGCTGGCGGGTTTCTGCGTGCTAGAACTGATATGTGTTACTGTGAGGTTGTGTGGGCTGTTGGGCTCTGTGGAGCAGACCTCTGCTTGGTCTGGCATGTCAGAACAGCAAGATCCGTGCCATTTCAGCCCTGTCCTAATCCCTCCTCCATAGGTCTGAGGATCTCACCCCTTCCTCGTTCTATGTGGTACGAATCATCTCCAAAGCTCCCTGCATGGTTCTCCGGCTGGGGTTCCCCATTGGCACACCTGCACAGGCCAGGAACAAGGTGAGAGCTGGCTGGCTGCTTCGTGGGGTAGGAGCAGAGCAAGAAGTTCTGAATGTAGATATGGTGGATAGATGACAGGCTACACTGTGGGCAGCTACCCTCGAATAAGTAACTACTATGTTAAGGCTTAGGTGGGTTGGAATCTACTGTAACAGAAAGGGTCATTTGAGACAAACTTTCTTTGTTAAGTCTAAGAAAGATTAAACCCAAAGACTCAAAGATCAATAGAATAGCTGGTCACATGGGTGTTTTTCCCACTGCTTAATTCAGTTGTGAGGCTTGAAATGACTCAAAGGTTATCTAGTCTATCCTTCTGACCGAAGCACAACCAATACCATCTATAAAGAACAGCAGATACTTGTCTGACTCATCTGTAAAGACCTCTGTGATAGATGTACTACATATTCCCTGGGCTATCTCTTCCAGTACATGTGTATTGAATCTATTGGGCAGGGAGGAAGTTAATAGTTAAAATGCAAACAATGCCCCACATAAGGATTACAGGCAGAGGAAAAAAAAACTTAGTATCTAGGAAATGTTTTCAGGATAAAAGTCTGTCAGATTTTAATAACCTTTTTGTATCAAAAGAAGTGAGCTGCCCTAGTTAGATGCAGAAGCTGGAGTTACTGTGTGGACTGATTCTCCAGTTATAATGGCTGAGACAAGTCTAAGTGTTAGTAGGTAAAGCATGAGAAAAATGCCCTGCTATTAAACTGTGTGAACTTTTTAATATAAACAAGAGGTTTATCATTAAATCTAGACCTTTTATCTTCATGAAAGAAATCTTTGGTTTGTCTAGCTTAGCTTTAGTGTTAGAGACTAGTCTGAGGAGAAGCTAACAAACATGGGAAGGACCATCTCTTTCTGAGATAATGAACCCAGATAATACTCAATGTTCTGGCACTCTGGCAGATCTGCCCTTTCATGACTTTAGGGGATCCAGGACTTGGGCACTGATTACTGGGTCAACATGTGGGCTTGGTAATGCCAAGTGACAGGTTTTTTTGGAAGGAGTTCCCTCTGGCAGGTGCAAATTAATATCTCTTTCATGAAGAAAGTGTGAGACAGGCACCATACCCTGCAGCTGTGGGCAAGCTCCAGATCATTGCAGCAGGAACTGTATGTAGGTCATAAATTGTATCATCCACAATATATTTTTTTTTTGCCTGCCATGGAGCTGATTAACTACTCAGTGTGGAGGATGGCAGTAGAACTTAGCCTGCTTTGTTTAAGGAAAAGGGAGTTTTGTGCTGAGCACTTCAAATTTCCAGTGCTGAAGGGAAGGAAGGCACCTCATACAGCCAACTTTCAGAAAGCTTTGTGGTGAGACTTTGTATAGGGCACAACTGTAGAACTGTAGGAATGGGGTGTCATAAAACAGAAACTGCCCTGGGGAACAAAGCAAGGAAATTGAAAAAGTGCCCTGTTTCATCAGTGCAGAAGCTGTTTGTGATTTTCCCAATCTTTTTTCTAGTTAAAGGGTAGGAAACTCATTTGCAGAGAGGTAACATATATTGAGCTGAGGAAATGTGCAGGTGGCACAAAGCTATTTCAACCTCTGTGCTTTGGTGACACCTAAGCTGCACAGTGGTGCTGGAAGCCAGTATAGATAACTGCAAAATAGGAGGATTTGGGAGCTTAAACACCATTAGTGATTCTGTGATATCAATAAGAGACCATGAAGGGGACCCAAGTGGCAGCACAGTGCAGGAAAGAACTCTTATTTAACATTTGGGTTTGGGGACATTCATTTCCTTGGAAAGACATAGTAATGATGGGAAAAGTTACTGAAATAATTAGTGTTGAGGAAGATGGAGAGCTGCTGTTCTTCTGTTTGCCTGCAATGGTAATAAAAACTGAAAAAAATTGTACAAAGATCATGAAAAAAAACCTAACCATAGAAATTTCAAAGAAAACACTGGGCTGTTGTGGGAATCATATGCTGGCGTGGGTAGAACTATATTCAGAGCTACTAAAAGCTAAAAAGAGTAATCAGGAAGTTATTGTGAAAGTATCTTGGAAAAAATTAACCTAAAAAATAACTCAGGCTCCTGAAACCTTTTGCCATAGAGGTTTGACAAATGAGTGTGATAGTGAGGGAATGCATAAGACAGAGCCAGCCTGTTCCCACAGCTGATATGGACTAGTTTACATTTACTGTGGGCTGTTGAGGGGAGGAGGAGGGAAGAATGGGGATGGGTGCTCAGACTGCTTCTGTGGAGGAGCTGGCATGCAATTAATTTGTTTTTAATCTGGGTTTTGGAAGGCGACTTCTTCAGCCTTGAAATAGTCTTTGGGGGTTTTTTAACTTTCCTTTTGCTTTTAAAAATACTTAAAATAGAGCAAAATGACCAGGATGAAGATGACACCAAGAGCCTTATGTCATCTTGATCTTGGTCTTGCTAGTGCTTTAGAAGTAAAATGTCCTTTAACTCCTGCTCTTCTGTATATTCAAGGAATGTTCTGTTCCTTTTGGTCAAGCTCTTGTTCTAGACACTTATTTTGAGTAGTTTATGTCTCCAGACAAAGTTGGTCACGTTTACCTTTTGCTTTTGCCATGACAGATAGTGGAAGAGTTGCGGGACCGAATCTTGCAGCTGCGCTTTCCCCACAGGGTCCAAAGCAAGGAGGCAACTCCAAAAGCAAAGAGGAAAATGTTGGGCAGTAGTTCTCCCTCCAAGTCCCCTCCTGTGGCTGGAGCCCAGTCTGCCCTCTCAGACAGACCCTGCCTTGTTGTGCTGCACAAACCATTGGAGAAGCTGCTTATCAGGTAGTAATGGAGTACCAGGCTGTCAGCACAACCCACTTGCCCTGTGAAGTGGGAAGGAGGAAGATCTGAGGATGGTGCTGTCACCTGTAGGATGAGAGTGCTGTGAATGAAACTGGTGCTTGTTGGGATGGGTTTGGGTTGCATGGCTGTGAGTTGCAGCAGGGATCCTTGGTGGACAGGCAGACTTGTCACTCTAAATGAAATACAATGTAGAAGTAGCTTTAGTTACTGCTATCTGAGCAGGATCCTGTGCTGGGCCAGCCACATTCTGCTGCTGGAACACTGTCATGGGCCCAACGAGTGGGTTGTGAATCCAGACATCTCTGACCCTAAAGAGAAAAAAAATGGATTTTTCCACATCAACATGCCACATTTCTGTCCTCCTAGGTATGAGAAGCTGCCCTCTGACTATCGAGCCCCCTTCATTCTCAACCTGGAGCATCCCCCCGTGTCTGGTCCCCTCACCATGGTGGCCAATCGCACTGCCTCGTCCACCCTGGCTTCGCTCTCCCGCTACTTCTATCACCAGCGCTGGATCTGGAGTGTCCAGTCAGGGCTGGCACCAGCTGTGCCCATCACTGCTGTGGCCCAGCTCCTTTCCACACTCACAGAGTAAGTTGCACACCTGACAGGGGTTGTCTCTCCAAGCTAGTCCTTGGGGATACAGGGAAAGCAAGGTCGACCTTGCATATTTTATGTATGAGGCTTTAATATATGTAACAGTTAAAGCTGCTGTGCAGAGGGTCCTGTGCACAGCTTCTAGAGCCACTTGGGCCAGTGCTTTACCCAGTTCTGCAGCTATAATTGAGGAAAATGAGAGAAAATGTCCTGGAAAACAAGCAAAAGGGTAAGAGGTGTTACTGTGCCTGGAGTGTGCTGATCTTCACACCGGCTGTTCTGACAGTGTCATATCTCCCCATTCTCTGTGTGCAGCTCTCTGTTTTGAGAAGGACGGTGTTTTGGGGTGGAGGGTACAGTAATTCTTGCATTTAAAGCTTACAGTATGGGTGGAGAAGTCTTGCAGGTCTGACTTCCTCTCTGTTGCAAGGGTTCGTCTGTCAGAGGGTTTCCACTTTGCATCCAGCGGGGATGGGATTATCAACATGGTGCTGGAGCTGCCCATACAGGTGAGCCTGGGTGCAGTCCTCTTGTGGGCACAGTCCCTCATTGCTGCTTCTGGGGTGGATTCACCTTCCTGTGGCAGGATTTATCACCTGCTTCTAGCACACACCCTTGACATGTAGAGGGAGAAAGTAAAGCAGGTCGTGGGTTGGGCATTTTTCTGCCTTCATCTGCAGTTAGAGAGCTGCTTTGTGGTAGGGGCATGTTGTGCTGGAGGAGTTCTTGGGGTTGGGACAGGCTTCCTTTTTCCACCACTGCTAGTGGAGCTGGGTGATGGGGCTGTGCTGTGTTAGGGGGTGCTGGTAGGGCTCATGCGGTGTCTCCCCTCCAGATTGATGGCTCAAGTGAGAGCAGCAGTGACAGGGAGAAGCACACCTGTGTCGTCCAATACATCCTCTTTCCACCCCACTCTACCTCCACCAAGGACAGGTGAGGCTGTTCTGCCCCCAGGGAGGGTTGGCAGCAGAGTCATGGCTCCAGACTTGCCTTTTGCAGTCGGGGGGAAAGGAGGGAGACCTCCACCTCTAGTATAGATAACCAGTTGTCATGGATTGATCACCAGGTCGGGGGGGGCTTTGCCTGCCAATCTTGAGTTCCTGTGGCTGCTCTCACAGCTCTGAGAGGAGCTGCAGTGGGCTGCTGGCTCTGTGTCACCTCACAGGACTTTCCTTTTGACTCCCCTCCAGCTTTTCCACAGATGATGACAATGACACAGAGGTAGAGGCCATTGAAGTGGACACAGAACTGAACCTGGTCACTGAGTGCTGGGTAGAGCCACAGAGTGGCCATGTCCACAGTACTGCTGAGAACTGGAAGCACCTCCATGGCTTGCCCTACCAGAAAATACCTAAAGCGGTGAGTCCCTGAAAGGGGAGGGGTGTGGGCTCTTCTGTGGAGGGAGAAGGGGTCAGGGTAGGTGCACCACAAAACTGCAGGTAAATACTGAGGGTCAAAAGAGATGTGAATGCTAGTTACAAAAGAGTCAGAGATTTCTAAAAGAGGAAATGGCCACTGGCCATTCAAGGTTTCTTGATTGCAGTGCAGTGGATGCAATGCTGCCCTGAGATAGCTGGGAAAATACAAATTATTTTGTGAAGTCATTCCATTGAAGGGGAGCTAGCTGGACCAGAGCAGGGACTGCAGGTAGTGCTTCCAGCACTCCTCCTGAGCAAGGTGAAAACAGGCTAAGGGGCTGGTGGAGAAGGAGGGAGCAATGAGTGAGAATAGGGCAACTCAGGGAACAGGATTATAGGTGTTCCCTCTCCTTGCTTTTAGACTCTTTTCTCCTGCATTTGTGGGTAATAATTCTGCTGCATAAACTGAGCCTTAACTGCTTACTGCAGCTCTACCCCCGGGACCTTGCGTGCATTGCCACCATGCTGACCTTCGAGTACATCAGCCAGTTGTGCCAGAACAAGGAGTGGGTCTGCCCTCCTTCAGACACCAAAGCTGCTGAAGGTGAGTCCACCATCCATGTCCTAGCAAGCTTGATGGAGCAAAGAAAGTAGCTAGGTCTTGAATGTCTCAGGACCCACAGAAGGCAGAACAGGTATCTTGACAACTTTGTAGGCATTGATGGCTGTGGGTCACTTTGTTGCACTTATGCTAAGTTGGCAGAGAAATGGCTTTCATCCTGGGAAGACCAAAAAAGCATTGAGGCTTTCTACCTAGGCTGGAGAGGTGACAAGGTGACCTTGCTTGAGTGGGAAGGTTAGTCCAGATGACTTTTCCAACATCATCCATTCTGTAATTGTGTGAGAGGAGCTGATGGAAGCAGGAGCAGGTGGAAGATGAGCTAATCTCTTCAGTGATAGGCCTGGTGTGCCTGGGCAAGTGGTTTTATAGAAGTTGTAAAGGGTGATAAGGAAGAGCTCCTCTGTTCTCAGTTTCAAGTCACAATTCCCAGAGCAGTTTGTAGAATGCTTGTTTTCTGATGGTCTTGTTCATATCTGTTGCAGATCCAGACATGGGGCCTGGCTTTCGAGTGCATGAGATCCCATTCCAGTTCAACCTCATGAAGCTCTTGCCCAGGTGCCAGCAGGTTGAAATGTTCTTTCTAATGCTGACAAAAGGTAGGTGCCTCTTCACCACCTGCCTCCCCTTGTCCTCCCTCCATGGCTATGGACAGCCTGCTCCATGTGCTTGTCTCCCTGGGCAGCAGCATGTGAGCTCTGCTGTGCCTCTTTTAGTAGCTCAGTGCTGTTCCTCCCACCTCTGCAGCCCCAGGGCTGTCCAGCTATATTGCTGCCTTTCCTGGGATGATAATTTGTACAAACTGCTTTTGAAATCGTTAAACTTTAAAAGTAGCTTGGTGGTGGTGGTTTCTTGTGTGTACTCACAGCATCTCCACAACAGTTAGAGTAGCAGGGTAACTAATGATGCCAAAACTCCAGGGCCTCCTTGACACACTCCAAGTCAGTCTTGCAGAGGTGCCAGGGAAATTCCTGGCTTTGTGGAAGTGTTGTTTTGCAAAGGGCTGTCTCCTGGGGTCATGGGCATGTGGTGGCTATGGAGATGCTGTCTCTGAAGCTGCCGTGGTTCTATTTTGAAGCAGAGAATGAGGAGGTGACCAAGGACTCTTCGTTTGTGCCCAATGAAATGCTACTAAACCTCTTCCATGGCTGCCTTCAGCATGACCTCAGTGACCGGGAGATCCCCATGGCTGATGCTGATCATGTGGCTTTCATGGAGCAGGTTCTGCAACGGGATCGTGATGGCCATCAACCCCCCTTCACACTCCCTGTGATCAGAGGTAAGGACTAAGAGTGTGGCAGTAGTGACACTAGGAGCAGTGAGGTTTTTCAGGAGCCTTGCTTTCAAGTCTCATCCTCAGCTGGGGTTTCTCAGATTGGTTTCTCTGTGCTCCATTTCAGAAGAAACCCTAAAAGCTTCTGGGACCCTGGAGCAGCAGGATGCTTCTGCATCCTATCATCTTGTTGGCAGTAATGGCACCAGGGATATGACTGGCTCCACAAGTACTCTGCAGGTACTGCTGTGCTGCTGTCCTTCTCCTGAGCCCCCTCAGAAACCAAGGCAGCAGCTCTTAAAGAGCAGGAGAGTTAGAAGGGCTGAGAAAGATTGAAAGGCAGCTGTTCTTCCACACCTTTGGCAGCAGTTTAGGCTTTATCCTGTGGCTGAAGTCAAGCAAGAATCTAGAATGTGTGTGGATAGTTGCATTCACTATGGGCCAAGCCTGTTAGAGCAGCACTGGTACTGTGCTGCAGATTGTTCTGAAACCATGGGCAGTCACTGCCTAGAGGCCAGATTTGGCCCCAGCAAAGCTGGCTAAGCATCTCCTGACTGTTGTGCTGTACTTCCTGGAGTCAGGCTGCTCCCAGAATGGTGGCTTCTAGAGCCAGGCTGCTCTGAGAACGTGCAGAGGTGACCAGGGTGATTTCAGCACTGTGCCAACCAGCAGATCTGGAAGAAGAGGCTCTGTGTGGTTGCTACCTGCTTCAAGGTGGGCCAGTGCCATATGCCATGGGTTTATCCAACTTCTGCTCTTCCATCAGAGCCTTGGCAACACAGAGCTGCCTGAGGATGATGTGACCCTGAGTGACACGACGGGGCCCTTTCCCCCTCAATGGCGATGTTATGCCAAGCTGGTCAACCCGCAGCATGTGTTCCTGACCTTCCTGCCAGCCACCTTCTCAGGTGAGGGGATCTGTTGTGAGGAGCAAGAGGAGGCAGCAGTCCTGCACATCTCCTCAGGGAAACAGAACAACCAGAATCAGCTCTTGTAGGGTGGAGAGAAAATTGAATAGCAGAGTTCATACACAATCTTTTTGCTCCACATGGTCTGGAATAGAGTAGTGCCAAGTGTTGAATGTCCTGTTTTTCTCTCAGGATGTGATGCTGCCCACATAGGGTTTTCAGCTGGGGGATGTGATGTTGAGTTGTTTGCTAACTGCAGCCATTTGGACTGTTTTCCCTGTGGGGTTGTTAATGAATGGATTGAGAAGATTGCTAATGGGATGGTCTGGGAGAGTCCCTGCCTCTGGGCATTGGCACTGGTCTGGCTTCCACTGAGCCACTTGTGGAGGCTGCTAGGCTCAGGTGAAGCTGCTTCTACACACAAAGAAATAGCAGGAAATCTGCTTTCTTGGGAATGTAGATTGAGGGGTTAATCTATTCTCACTGGACAAAGGATGATTTTATTTTCTTTTCCTCCAGATGTACAGAGGCTGATGGCTTGTGGGTTGGACAAATCTCCAAAAGATGAGGGTCGATCTGGAGAAGATACCATGGGACCTGTCTGTACAGAGCGAGTCAGGGCTGAAGAGGGGGATGCTGCAGTGCCATTACCAACCCTCAGCATAACACCAGCCTTTGGTACCGACAGCACCTTGTTAAAGTATTGGTATCCCTGCTATTCTTGAGCATGCTGTTGAGCAGATTAAAGCAGGAGGAATAACAGGCTGCTGCAGCCTGGCAGCTCCTGCCTGGCAGTTGGCAGAGTCAGGATAAGAGGCACAGTGATGTTCATGAAGGAGTGTAATGTGAGTTGGGTGCCCACGGCCTAAGGTTGCTTCCTTGTGGGCAAGGAGGTTGCAGATAGATAGAAGCTTCTAGGAGTTGCAGTAGTGAGCTGCACTGGAAAGTCAGTGACTCTCATTTCGTGATCCAGACTGGCACTGTCAGCAGCACATTGTCTTAGGGAAAAGGGCACAGGTCTTGAGGTATGTGAGATTTGATTGCACAGCCCCTAGGGCAGATCAGCCATGCTCACAGTGAGAATGAAGTGTTGTGCTGCTGCAGGAGGTAGTGATGGTGGTGATGAGCAGTCATGGCTGTAAAGGAGATCAAGGTGGCCAGAGCACTGGGCTGAGTGGTTGGGTGCTGGGTGAGGATGAGTGGTGAGAAGCTTGAAAAACGCATATCTAACTCTGGTGCTTCTGTGAGAGTTGTGAATGAGGAACCATGAGAGGCCTTTATCTTAGAATTGTTTCCTTTGCAGAAGTGAGCCAGGACCCTGGAGAGCAGAGTGGCCCGTCCCGCAGAGACGTGCACATCTCCTTCTGTCGCCAGAACTCGCAGTCCGAGCTGGGCGAGTGCCGCCGATTTCGCTGCCCCATTTACATCTACAGCTGCTCCCTGGAGCTGTTACGAGAGCAGCTCGTCAGCCCACGGGCACACCGTCCTCCTCGGGACATCTTTTTCAGGTAATACCAACCATACTTGGTACCTAGACAAAAAACAGAGGAGTTTCTTTGGCAAGAGGCTGGCTCTAGCCCTGCCTTCTTGGCTTGGCCTGGCCTCTCTGCCTTATAGCAGCCACTGCCTGTGCATACCTTAGGCTCTACTTTACTGGCACCAGAGCCATTTACAGTCTAAAATGTGCTTTGTTGGTACTGAAGGCTGTGGTTCCTCTTATCCAGGTCCCAGTCTCTGGAACGTCCTCCAACTGCTGCTTGGCTAGACCACAAGCACAAGGAGCTGGTGACTTACTGCACGCTGCTGCAGGAGCATTCCCACCAGTGCTATGTGAAAGGTGAGCAGCAGCACAGTGGGACCTGTGGCAGGGCTGAGGTTGGACCCTGGGTCTTGTAATGAAGAAATGTCTCATTTTCCTTGTAATCTTACTCCAAACAAAGGGATTAGCTGTGGGACTGATGTACCACCAGCAGGGGTTTAAAGATGCTTCTGTGCATTCCCTATGGGCCTTGCAGAGCCTGTTCCCAAATCTGTGGAGTGCTGTGAAGGAGCATCCCTTCTTTGATGCCTTCCTCTCACCTTCAGGGTGACAAATGCCATGGGCATTCTGGTGTCACCCAAGCCCAGACCAACATGTAGTGTTAGGTGCCCTGGCTGCCTCCTGTCTCCCAGCACCAGCACTGACTCCAGCTCTGTGCTGGGACTTGGTGAAGATCCATATGTGGCCACTGCCTGACTCCCACAGTGTCACATCCTTGGGATGCCATGGGATGCTCAAGCACTGTGGTTTATCTCTTGTTTATCTCTAGGCACTGGAGTGAGCCTTCAGCAGTCACACAGCATCAGCTCCCAGGACCTACTTACTGCCATGGACTACTGTGAGGAGCTGCTTCAAGAGATTGATATCACCAACTTCCTGCTGACGGTGTGCAGCCACGTCCGCTCCTTCCGAGAGAGCCATCAACATTTCCATGCACACTCTAAGACAGCCAGCTTCCAAGTGGGCAGCATAGAGCAGGAAGAGGAACAGAGCTCTAGGGAACGAGGTGTCTTGGTCTCTGAGTCAAGGTAGGGACCCACCTCAGTCTTGCTTCTGTTCTTAGCATTGTGCCAGGACAAGTCTTTTTTCAAGCATCTTTTAGTGCCTGCAAGAAGGAATGCTGTAGGGCAGAGTCTGTAACAGCCACACAGAAGAGCAGATACTTACAGTGAGATATCCACCTGGTATGGTGTCCAGCAGGACCCTCTATGTTTTGCAGTCTCTGGTGACATCCATCCTTTCTTTCTCTTGTAGTCTTGGCTCATTACTGTCCCATCTGGCCTGAGCTGGAGGGCAGTTTGTCTGCAAGCCTGCAAGACTTGTTTCTGGAGAAATTATACATCTCCTGCTGCTTGACTTATTTGAGCTTACTGTTGACTCTGGTGTAGATGACAGCTTTGTTATCCTTTTCTAATGAATGAAGTGTCACTTTTTAAAATTAAAACTCTGGAAAAAATGCACAAGAGAAACACCAAGGCAGAATTGAAATATGTTAAACTTCTGTCCTATTCCTTAGGGTATTTATGAGGTTTGTGTCTCCTCTGAAAACTTAAGGGGGAAAGAAGTGCTATGCCTTAGTGTCTATGAAAGAAACACTTAGGTCCTCAGCACAGTTCCTTTATATGAATTCACTAGCATTTGCTGGGAATCTCCAATGCTATGTCATCTTATACTGTAAATTGTTGAGGTGAGACTGTGATTTTGAAGAACATTCAGTGTTTAAAAAGTCAGGTGACTTCAAGTGCTACTTTCCCCAACAAAAGCTGTGGCAACATTTTTTTTGTTTATAGGGTATTGTGATTCACTTATCTGAATGCAACTTGCATAAACTTCTACTGAAGAATGTATAGCTTGTGACACATTGCACCCAGATCTGCCACCTGTATCACTAATTGGGTACCAGAGGAGTGCTTTGACTGGTCCACATCCCACTCCCCAGACTGCTGTTCCTGAGTTTTAGGGACTAATTCTGTCATGGAGCTGCTGAATGAGCTTGGGCCTGAGCTTTGCTGCCCAGACACTGGGGTGCTGGCATGATGGGACTTGCTGTGAGGTGCCCTGAACTGGCTGCTGGTAGTTCAGGTTGCTGCAGGCCTGTCCCTGTAGTCTGTGTCTCTATTTCCCAGACAGGGTGTGTAGTGTGGTGTACAGACATGGCAATGTGATCAGTGTGGTTAAATTACCTCAGGCCTGGCTTCAGACAGCATGAGCCCTTATCTGGGCACATGGGTGGCTGCTGGGCTGTGGAGTTGTGGGTGTTCAGATTGTGCTGACACAGATGAGGTTTGGGGAGCTGGGAGGTGGGATACTGGCAGGATAGATAACACATAAAACTTGTCTTGTTTCTCTATCTGCCTGTCTGACCTGTCCACAATCCTGTCAGTGCTGAAATGGAAGACTACAGTGAGCAGGACTCCCATAACATTGCCAGCCCCACAGAGGAGCCAAAGAGTAGTGTGGGCACCAGCTGCTGTTCAGAATTTCCCCTCTCACTGCTGGAAATTGGACAGCCCTGCCAGGCACATCCAGACTTGCATAAAATTATCCAGGTGAGGAATCTGCAAGCTTGACCTGGCTTCAACAGGAGGGTGTAGAGTAGGATGTCTGCTTCATACTTGGGATTTTTCTTTTAGGAAAAATTCCTGGAAATTGGAAGTTTACATTTCAAGCCAGTGCCGTCAAATCCTCACTATTTCTTCTACTGTCCACCATCAGCCAAGAAAGAGGTAGGCATGGGATTGTCCTGGCAGGCACCTGATCCTTGTGGAGTAGCTTTTCTTGGTGCCAAGTCTGGATTTGGGGCTGGCAGACCCATGGGTAGACTTAGTCCCTGGAGCTCCCATCAACAACCTAATGTATTGCCTGGTGTGGTTCTAGTATGTGCCCTTTGTCCATCTCAGGAAGAGGCATCTCGGGATCAGGCAGACAGGAAAGGCAGTGAGGACATGGAGGGATCAGAGGCAGAAATGGCAGCTGAAGAAGGTAAAACTTGCTTGCTCTGTCTTGGAAAAGAAAATGTCTGTCCATGTGGTGATGCTTTTCAGAGCTAGGTGTGTCTGGTCGGGTCTCTGGGGATGTGGACCTGGTTTGCTGACAGAGAACCTGTATCAACAGGAACTGTATCTGGATGCTGCATTGCCACAGAGAGTGACCCAGAGCTGGAGGTGGAGTACCGTGAGAGGCTGGAGCACGAGTTCCCAGACACAGATTCCCTCTCAGACTCCAACACAGTGAACCAGGATGACGACTCCTTCAGTGTCCTGGGAGGGGACTCACTCAATGAGCAGGAGTTCCTGGAGCAGGAGATGCCCCCACTCTTTGTGCACCTGACCTGCTCGGTGAAGCTGCGTAGCCAGCACAGCTCCATGCCCGTGCAGTCCCTGCCAACTTGTCTAGGTAAGAACAATTCTTGCTGGGAGGTTAAATGGCAGTAGGGCTTCTGTCAGGTCCCTGCTGGGTGAGCAGCCCCTGGAACAAAAATGCTGTGTCTTAAACAGCAATCTCCCTGGACCAGCCTTCCTGGTAAACCCCCAGGGTTTGCCATCATCAGACATGGGCTTTTTCACCAGGTCTCCCACTTACTGTGGGATTGGTCATGGAAGGTTGAAAGGGTCATTGAAGATGATGGTGGCCTTCTTGAGCCTGTCCAGGTGTGTGTGACAGCCACCTCTTGCAGTCTCTGTACTTGCCACCAGGCTGGGTTTATGCATAAGCCGAGATGTTTGTTGCTCGAGTCCCTTGGTTTGTGATCTCTCCTCAGGGGAAGTTCTGGGCTGCCTGGAAAGCTGCCAGGGCTTGAACACCATTGACCTGGGGGACCTCTGTGTGACCCTGGACATCTTTGTGTTGACACTGCCCCTGGAGATAGAAGTTGTGAACACAGACATCCTCCACAACAGGTAGGTGGAAAGAGGCTCAGTCACCCACTCTCTGCCTGTCCTAGCCAGACAGTCATTCTTGGCTCATCTCCATGCATTGAGACTTACGATTCTTCTTTTTACAGAGCCTGTCCAGCCTTAAGAAAACTAAAATATTTCCTAGATAGACTCACCTTCTGTAGAGATCCCTTTTCTGCCCTGTGTCTGTTTTTCCTCTCTGGCTCCAACACTGAGGCTGCTCTCTCTCCTGTGGCAGGTGCACCTCAGAGAGCAGCGTGTCCTTCACGCGCTCTCCGGGGCAGCCGTCCTCTTTCCGCTCGGATGAGGACATCATGCACAACCTGGAGCGGCTCCCCTCCACTGGGGATGAGAGGTATGGCACTGCAGGTGTGGCAAGCCCCTCACTGGTTCCTTTTGCTGCCTGGGAGCTGCACCAGTGAGCAGGAGTGGTTGATTCTTTGTCTCCTCTCTCCTAGACACCCTGCCCTTTCCAACCTCCCTGGAGTGCACAGGCAGGCTATTGAAGCCACTATGAACGAGGTAAGCCAGATTTGCCTCCCTGCTTTCAGCTAGAGCACACAACTGCTGTTCCACACTTCCTAGCCTCCTTCAAGCTGCAACCTGTCAGCTGAACTGACTGTCAGGCTTTACTGGTGTCACATAGGCTGTTAGCCCTGTAGTTCCCAAAAGTGTGGGATTACCTTGAGAAAATTCTTCCTACAGCTGGGGTGGGCCAGGCAAAGCTGTCTTTGAAAGGCCTTTTCTTAGGTACATTCAGGAAATGAGGGATGATGGGTGATGAGAGAGAGATGTTCAGGGATGAGGGTGATGAGAGAGGCTGCCTTCATCCCGTTGGAGCTTGAGTGAGAATTGGGGCAGGCTGGCAAACACAATTCACCTAAATGTTGCTCTGTGTCCTTGCTCTGCTCAGATTCGCTGGCTCCTGGACGATGAGATTGTGTCAGCGCTGCGTCACTCGCAGGTCATCAGCACCTCCATCCTGCACAGGGTGGCCACCCACATCTATAACTCCAAGGGCCGCCCCAGCTGCCACAGCGAGGTGGTGCTGCTCCAGTTTGTCTTTGGGCCTGAGCACTCTCTGGAGAAATTCAAGGAGGTAAAGAGAAAGTCCTGAGGCAGCATCATGCTTTGCTAGCAGGATGCTTATTCTTCCCTGTGTTATAGGAGTTCAGAAGAATGGCTCTGCCCGGCTACATGCTGAATGCAGAAGGCAACGACTACCACTACATCTCCATCAGCCGCCTGCACTCCAGGAGGGCTGCTCCAGACCCTTCAGGGACACCCAGCTTGCAGCAGCCGGCTGGAGGGGACACCAGGACAGGCCTGAGCCAGACAGGCCAGGAGGGGAGCAGTGAAACAGAGGCAGAAGGCTCTGAGCTGTTACAGCACACAAGCTGTGTCCTCCCAGAAGAAGGCCGGGGTCTCTGGGAGTGGCCAGAGAATGAGACACGAATTGTGCCGGACACAGGAAACCCTGCAGGTGGAGGCAACCACACACAGAATGAGGTGAGAAGCACTGAGCAATCTGTTGGTGAGAAGGTGTGGGGCACTGGTAACAGAATGTAAAAGGATTATGGGATTTTTTTTTCAGTGGCTGTTTTTCTGGTCATTTTTGTGACCTTGGCTTTATGCAGGCTCCAGGAGATATGCTGAGACTTGATCAAAGCAGAACAGCAGGCCAGGACTCCATGGAAGAGGCAGTTCCAGAGACAACCATACAGTCATTGCCATCATCATCCTCTGAAAAGGGAAACAGCGAGAAATCACCATTGGTGACACCATCTGCAGCAAGCCTGTCTGAGTCTGTAACACAGGGCAGGGAAGGTAGGAGCTGCAGTGTGGGCAGGGTGTACCTCAGCATCAGAAACTTTTCAGGGAAGGGCCCATATCTGGCTGTAGCATACATAATATAACTGCTATTCCTGTTCCTGTCCCTAAATCCCTGCACTGATACCCAGGACTTTGGTCTCTTCCTTGCCAGGGTGCTGGCAATTCAGTGCTTAACAGTACCCAAGAGACTAGGCTGCACTGGAGTCCCTAATGACATACAGTTCCTGGTGACTTCAGTAATGGCTGGGAGAGCCCCATTCCCCAGCACTGCCTCCCCGTGGCCAGCACAGCCCGATTGGCCTGTGGCACGATGTTTCTCCAGCGGATGGGGCGTGTGATGGGGCTTTGCAAGTGCTTTCATGGTCAAACCTCTCTTCTCTTTGCAGGCTCCAGCAGGCAGCGTCCCAGCCGCGTGCAGAGCCTCGTGTCGAGCCAGGGCAGCATGGACTCCGACCATCTGGGTGAGTCTGCCAGGGCAGGGGGGGACCGTGTCTGGTGGCACTGACAGTGACACACCGAGGGGTCTGTGTGCCTGGGCTGGGGTAAGCCCTGAGGGCAGGGTTTGGCGGTGGCTGCCCTGCCCAGGGAGGAGGTGTTTTGCCAGGCCTAGGGCTGAAGTGAGGATACATTGCAGGTTACGATGGGGGAAGCAGTGACTCGGAGTATGAGGAGGCGTTAATGAGCGACCAAGAGCCCAGGTGTCCCCTTATGCCGGATTTCTGGCTCATCATAAAAATCCATCAGGACCGAGTGGAGGTCTATTACCACACACGGTAAGGAGGGTCCCCTCTCTGACCACTGTCTCTCTGCACTGTGCCCAGTGGGTGGGAAGTTGCAGGATTAGATGGGGTCTCTGTAAGAGGAAAACTGCCATCCTTTCCCACTATGTTCCTGCTCCCAGCACCCAGTGGCAGGCACTGTCAGCAGGTGCCCTGCTGACCCCATCCTTCCTTTCTTCATAAAGCAGCCTTAGTGTGGAGAAGGCAGCATCAGCAGAGGCAGAAGAGGAGCAGCCAGGGGAGTGCCAGAGTCTCAACCAGGTGGTGGTGAAGAAGATCAGTGAAATCTGCAGGGTTGTCAATCAGGTAATAAATCTTAAGACGGCACTAACAGAGCTGCCAGTGATTAGATAGCTTAAATCAGAAAGGACCTCTGGAGGTTGTCTAGTCTGGGCTCAGCTCAGAGGAGGGCCTGGGGAGCCAGTTCAGCTGGAGTGGTGGTGTTCAGGTGGAGTCCCAGCTTGGGAGGTCATGGGAAAAGGGACTCCATCTATCCCTAAACACTTGCTGTCTTCCATGGCTGTGCAAGCAACAGAACCAATCTTTCCTCATCCTTTGCAGCGCTTGCTGCTGCAGGACCTGCATGACAGCCACATATGCAACTCATTACTGGTGGCAGAAAGTGAGGAGGACATCTGGAAGAGTGAAACACCCTATACTTCATACAGGCAGCGTGTGATGCCCACGGATGGTATGGATATTCCCTTAGCTATGCCTCAGCTGCAGTGCTACAGAGATGCCTAAGAAGATGTTAACTTCCATGCTGTGGTCTCATCTATGTCTTATGTTTTTTACAGATTACTCTGTAGAGGAGAGTTACCAGCCCAGGGACTACCTGGCTGCCACCATGCAGTTCATGCCAGGGCACTTTGCTTGTGGGGTGGTGTGGAGCACACTCATCCACGTGCATTCACGCCTCAAGATGGGCCCCAACATGGGGGTCTCACGAGGTACGTACAGCCAGGTTCCCTCCCGCTTGGTGTGTCAGGAGTCCAGCTGCTGGCTGGATTGGCTCTCCAGAGAAGGGTTTGTGGCATAGCTAATGTCCCACATTGCCCACAGCTATCCAGGCACTTCGCTCGGTGCTCAACGCCTTCTCTGTGGTGAACAGGAAGAATATGTTTGTCTACCAGGAACGTGCCACTAAATCTGTTTTCTACCTCCGGTAAGAAGCCAGACTTGTTGGTCTTGCCACGTGTGTTACACCACACTGAGAGCTCCTTGGGACAAAATGTGTCTGCCCAGCCTCAGGGACTGTGTTGTGACCCAAGAAGCAAGTATCAGTCACGTCAAGCCAGGCCCATCCTGCTCTCCCTGTGCTAGGCCTTTACATGGGAGGAAAATGATGGCTTTTTTGAGGGAGCCAGAGAGCAGTTTTTCCACAAACTCCGTGTTCTAAGGACAAGTCCCCACAAAGTGTGCAGGGGAGAGCAAGGAAGATGTGGCTTTTCTGTGGTTGTATGATGCTGTCATCCTTGGGAATGGAGGCTGACATGTCTTTCTCTTGTATTCAGGCTGACTGAAACCACCCATAGTGGGAAGGGGTGGGAAGCAGAGAGCAGCCTTAGTGCATCATCTCGCTCACTGGCACTGACACGCAGCCAGGAGCCCATTTACACTGAAGATCTGATGGTGAGTCTGCTGCTCTCTGTGAGTGGACATGGGTGCTCATGGTCACAGGAGTGGAGGGAGCTCAGTAGTTCCAGCAACCTGGATTTTGTGTGGGGTGAAGCTTACACTGTAGATGTGTGGAGTGGAGCAGCAGTGGGTAGCATCTGCCTGACCCTGCTGACAGCTTGGGACAATGATGGATCTAGAATTCATATGAAATTACTTCCACATGGCTGTTTTTGTTTCTGCAGGGTTCTCGTTCCTCTCTGGACACTGCCTCATGCCGTAGCGTGGACTCTGCCCGCCCTGTGGGACAGATAGACAGACACATCCAACTGATGGTCCATGGTGTTGCCCCAGCAGGTATGTGTTACAGCACCTGGCAGCAGAGCTGTGCTCATGTAAAGCAGAGGAACAAAGCTCTGCTCCCTGTTCTCTTTGCTTGAAGAGAGAGAAATCTCCCTCCTGAGCAAACAGCTCTTCCTTAGCCCAGAGCTGCTCTCTGTTCTGTGTGGGTGAAAATATAAGGAAAGGATCCATAGTCCACAATGGAACCTCCTGCAGACTGTGTGGAGGAGTGCATTTGTCTTTACCTACTGCACCAGCAGTCTTTTGTGATCATAAACCCATAGAAAAATATGTCTGAAGAAACTGATCATGGGGAAAGTCATGTTCCCTGTGGAAAGTGAGTGTGAGGATGGTACATCCTGAACAGGGAGGGAGAGGTGGCTGTAGTCATTCTTGCTGATGGGATGAAAAGCTGCTTGT
Source organism: Polioptila caerulea (assembly GCA_013397295.1). Taxonomy (NCBI): domain Eukaryota; kingdom Metazoa; phylum Chordata; class Aves; order Passeriformes; family Certhiidae; genus Polioptila; species Polioptila caerulea. Next base: position 56,704 of record VYXF01011559.1, read on the forward strand.
ACCTCTGCTCACTTGTCAGGGCCTGAGATCACAGATGAGCTGGTGAAAGTGCTGCGCAGGCGCCTGGATGAGGCCACCCTGGATATCATCACTGTCATGCTGGTGCGGAACTGCAAGCTGACCCCGGCAGATGTGGAGGTACCTCACTGGCTAATCTGCTCTCTTCATCCCAGAGCACTTTCCTACATTTTGACCTGTCTCAGCCGCTCCTGCCCCAAGGAAGACCAGGGCAGTTTGCTGCATCCCCTTCCCTGCTCCAGGGCTTGGTCAGGCTAGCATTCACTGAGGTATATGCTGTGTGGGTGCTAGGGTAGCTGGGAGATTCCCTCTGCTGGGTTTGCAGCACGGCAGCACTTCCCTGTGCCCTCCTTCCCACACATTGGAATGAATATCTGCCCTCATCTTGGAGCTGTCCTGGGCAGGGCCAGGAGTTGGACTTTGATGGTCCTTGTGGGTCCCATCTAATTCAGGGTACTCTATGATCTGTCTCAGGGCGCTGCCTAGGATTCTGCCCACCACACTTCCCCCTTTGCAGAGCCAACTGGCATAACTTTTATCAGTGTTAGAGCCCCAGGGCAGCCTGCTAGTCCCAGCTGGGTTTTAAAGCCTCCTGTGTGCAGTTTATCCAGCCCCCCGGGACGCCGCCCACAGAGGTCCTGCAGTTCTCGCTGCCGCCCTCAGCCCTGCCCTGGCTGCACGCCGTGGCCTATTACCTGCGCCAGAACCTGCTCATCTTCCTGCACACCCCCAAGTACACCGACAGCAACGTGGAGCACCACTTCAAGGTGAGGAGGGCTGGGGTTGGGACAGCAGTCTGCCCAGCTTCTAGCTGCTGCTGGGGCATTCGTTGGGGCACCTCAGACACCATGTTGCCAGCTCTGCCATGGAGGGTTAGGGAGAAACTGACACAAACTCCTGAGGCCTGGGGGAGTTTTACAGGACTGAACACATCCTGATTAGCCCCTTCAGGCCATGCTTTCATGACAGGCAGTCGCTGGGCAAAAAGCAGCAACCACAAAGCTCATGCCCATAGTCATCTCCCAGGAGCATGGGAAAAGATCCCCTTTCAAAGCTGAACTTGGCTCCGTGAGTGACTCCCTCAGATCTAAGGACTGAAACATCAGGATTAGTAAAAATTTGGCAGCATCTACCCACTCCTTAGCATGGCCCTAGTAAAGACAGAGAGTGAGGCCAGATACATAGTGCCACATAACTCTGTGTGAGCTGTGTGAGGTTCCTTCAGCCCAGCAGTGGTGAAGGCTGTGTTGGCAAGTGTTTTGAGTAGGTCTAGATTTGATTCTACAGGTTTGGGAATGAGCTCTGCATATATACAAGCCTCTTTCCAGTTAAGGCAAGTTCTGTAATCTTTATCAGTATTCTTCCTTGTTCTCCTTAGCACTACTTCAACCACAATGGGAGCATCCCTGACCAGGATCTCTATTTGTACAACAAGCCAGGTGGCCAAGGCACTGGTGGAAAAGGTATTGTGCTCAATTCTTCTGAAACGGTGTGAGGCTCTGTGTTGGGGTGGTGTTCCCCGTGCCAGAGAGCAATGAGTGACTGAGGAGAGGCAGTACTGGGAGAGTGTGTTCCTCCATGGCTGGAAGGTGGGTAAGGTGTGTGCCTGAGGGACTGCACGCCTCTGCATGTGTGGCAGAGCAAACTGAGGCCACCCACACAGCAACTTGCTAGGCTTGACCTATTGCTGCAGGAAGCAGCTCTAGACACAGTGAGATCTCAGTGTGGGGCACAGAGGCTCCATGGGGCTGGAGGTGGGAGCAGTTGTGGCAGAAGCCTTGCTGCAGGGGGAAATTGGCTGCGTGGGCAATGTCCTTGCTTTTTTCTCTAGACTGCTGGAGAAGGGACTGGATAGGGCCCACCCTGCAGCAGGTTGTCATGTCATGTTTTGTCCAGGCTGTGTGGTCTGTCGGGCCATTGTGTGTCTTGTGCCCCTTGTGCACTGTTTGAATGTTCTTCTGTTATGTAGGTACCATGTCGGACCTTGTGCAGCACCTCTTTCCACTCTCTCACTTCCAAGGTAGCACCTGTAGCTCCAAGAATTACTCTATCTCCTTTTCCCATGCAGCTCTCTGGTCCCAGCTGTTCTTGTCTTCCTTGTGTTTTGGCTTCAGCTCTGACTCCTCTGTCTGTTTGTGTGTGTGTGTATGTGTCCAGTTAGCTGAACCCTGTTTCTTGCTGGCTGGATAAATGAGCAAACAGAACCTGTTGCCCTGAGGTGGCAGCTCAGCAATTCCCAGCTGCTGAGGGTCCATGTGCTGCCCTGGTGGGCTGGAGTGAGTTAACTCCAAAATCCTGCATCTTTTTTCCCCACAGGTCCAAACAGGCATCTCTTCTCTGAGGAAAACAGGAGTCCTGATGTTTCAAATGTCATTGATGCTTCAGGGTGTAGCATCATCACTCTCCCAGTGGCTGTGTCATGGTGTGAGGTGTTCCCTTGCTTAGCAGTGGGCTGGAGTGGCCAGGCACCATTAGATGTGTGCTTTGTATTTTAGTGAGCCTGGGTCAGAGGGGGCTCAGAGTCCCCCACAGATGGGAGATAACATTTCTCTAGCACCCCACCTCCAGTGCAGCAGGCAGTAAGACCCTTGGCAGCTCGTGCTGATGTACCTCATTCTATAGCTCCAGAACTCAGATTTTGAGTTTCCTAGCTGCTTTTTTTTTTAATCTTGATTTAGTGGTTCAATTTCAGTTTCTCCATGCTCCTGGAAGCCTTGTTCCCTGTCACATGGAGGAGAGCCTTTCTGCTCACTGGGCTAGGGTGGGCTGCTGGCCTGGCCTGCTTGAATTATGGTTGGTTATTCTCATGTCCTTAGCTCAGACAGACTGAAGCAGAGCAGAGGTACAGGAATGAATATGATAGGGAAATGTGTCAGAGGCTGAAGGGGCTTAGCATGGGAATTTATCCAGGAGAGGAAAAGGGGAATGGTCTATAATTACCATGTGATCATTCAGCCATTTTGATGGGCCTGGGGCTGACTGCCAAGCCAGACTGTTGAGGAGTTTCTGCTCTTTACTGTTTAAAGAAAGAAAGTCTGGTTGGTAGAGCTCATATTCACTGTCATGTGGGGAGGATTTCCTGCTCTTGATACCTCTGTATTGACACCCATGTCCTGGAGAGCTGCCGTGCTGCAGCAAGAGGCTCTGTGAGGGTTGCTCATAGGTGTACTTTCCTCAGTGTGAGTGCACATGAGCTGCCCTCTCATTTGAATGCCTGCCTCTCTCTTTTGTGAGCATCTCTCTCCATCACAGTGTGCTCTCCTTTGTGTCTGCCATGCCTTGGAGGGAAGGTTGCTGCAGAGCTTCTGCTTCACACGGAATGATGGACAGTGGGTGGTTGTGCTGCTGATGCTTAGATGGGCACAGCCTGCTTGGGCTGGGTTTGTCTCCTTGCAGAGAGGGCGCCTGTCCTCAGTGCAGAGTTGGGGATCCTGTCAGGGACACTGGTTTCTCTGTGGCAGTGCAGTCTGGTGTCACTGCCACCCTTGCTGGGCTGGAGGAGAGTATGGGCTCGGCAGTGTTGTAGGGCTGAGGTTATTTGTATCTGGGTACATCACCTTTAGGCAGTGTTGGGGCAGCTTTGCCATCCAGCCACCTGAGTGCTGGTTTAGTCAGGGAGCTTTCAAAGGGAGTGGGAACTTCTAGGGTTACAATGTGAGGTTTGCACCTTGCAGGTGCTTCGCTGGTGCCCTGGCCATTGAGCTGGGCCTGGTCCATAGCAGGGCTTCTTCTGTGTGGCCCAGGGCTCATAGCACATGGGCTGTGAGCAGGAAACACACAGCTGCTCTGCAGCTCTGAACTGTCCTGTTTTGTGTGTGTAGGGCTTAGGATAGAGAGCCAACAGGCAGGGTCTCCATTTCTGTCTGCAGTGACTCCAGGCTAGTCCTGGGTGTGAGCCTGCTTTGTCCCCAGTCCTGCCTGGTTGGAGTGCACAGGGAAGGCACCTAATCTTGTTCAGGTGTACAGTGAGGAAGGGGCTCTGAGGGTAATCTGCAATAAAGTGTCATATCTGCAGGGACTCTACATCCTTCACAGCCTGGAGGGGGCTGTTGAAGAGTATTTGGGCCCTGTACTCTGTCCTTTAAGAGGACAGGAATGGTGACCCCCATCCTGGATCAATCTGCATAAAGGCTCTCCTGGTGCAAATGGAGATACTTTCCTCTTGCGTGTTGTGCTGGACAACCGAGGAAGGTCCTGCAGGGCAAGGTGAAATCTGCTGTGACTCTACAGGGGACAGATTCCTGGAATGATGGGGACACCCTGTGCCAAACCCCATGCTTCTTACCCTGGCTCCCAACAGGAACAGCTAGCCTCTGCTCCCCTGGCTGCCTCCCCTCCTGTGGGCCCTGCCTGCCGTGTGACACTGTGCAACTCAAGTGGTGACATGATGGTCCCTGCTGCGGGGTGGCAAGGTGTGGGCAGGCACTGTGGGCATGTACTTGGTGCTATGTTGATGGAGGCTGTCTCGAATTCTGCCTCACAGGAATCGCATGCATTGCACTGACATTCGTGGATGAGCACGGCAGCCCCACCTTGCTGCCCCACGGGGAGAGGCCTGACCCTCTGAAGCTGCCTTCCCCCCCTCCCATCGTGGGCCTGCTGCAGGACAGCGACTTTGAAAGCCTCACAGCCGTCAGCAGGCACGAGCCAGGGGCCGACCCCCTGCCTTCAGGTGGGGAGCTGGCCAGCTGCTGCCAAGTGCCGGCAGCCTCCACATCCCCTGGGGCACCTCGGAGGGCTGGGGAAGGCAGGGTTGAAGAGCCATGCAGAACTACCCATTCCCCACAGAGCCTTGCATGCTGGTGCGCCTGGATATCTGGGAGAAGGGCAACATCAGCCTGCTGCAGCTGTCGGAGAAGCTGCGCGGGGCCCTGCGTCACGCGCTCTGCGATGCCGTCATGGAGTTCCTTGTGCTGCCAGCCCCACTGTGCGTGGAAGGCGCCTGCCCCCTGAGTGCTGCAGACCTGGAGGACCTGAGCTCTGCGGGTGAGAGCCTGGCCAGGATGGCCACCTTGAGCCTCCACCCAGCCTTGCTCCTCCTGCCTGGCCTGCAGGAGCTTGGCTATGCTGGGGGAATCTGGGTGGGCAAGGAGGGAGGAAGCTGCTGTCCCCTCTGCAATATGTGTGGTGTGGTGTCTTGGGGAAGAAGCATCATAAACATTCATGTTGGATGAGATATTTAAGACTAAATCCACTTTGCTGTATGTTTCTGATGGCTCTTTCCCTTCTCTCCAGCCAGGCTCTGGCCAGACACAGTGGGGTACCCAGCAGCTTTGTAGGGGAGAGGCTCTGCAGAGTCTGATTTGCTTTATCTCCCCAGGAGGCCTCAGGAGGACCATGTCAGAGACCAAGGGCCTGGCCTTGGCCAGTGGAGGGCCTGGCAGGAGCTGTCCTCCACCCCTGCACTTCACCTCTGCACCTTCACCAAGCTCTGGAGAGCCAGTGACACCCACAAACAAGCTGGGACGCCGCAGCTTCTGGGACATGCTGGTAATGTTGCTGCAGGAACAGGGCCTGTAAGGTCCTCATAGTGTGGTCAGGCCACGAGGAATGGACAGCAGGGATCTGGCTGGGGGTGGGAAGCCAGGCTTGCCGCAGGGACTTTGAGATCAGGGCACTGACTGGGCTGTGTATGTGCATTAACTTACCCCTTCCTCCCCTAGAGCAAGTCAGAGTCCTCGGAGCTGGGCAGCCCCAAGACTACCGATGACATTGTGCTGGAGAGGCCAGAAGAGGCTCGCACGAGGCGGCGGCACAAGACAGAGAATGTCAAACAGCACCTGAGCCAGGATCGGGCCACAGCCACAGCTGAACTGGAACAGGCTCAGAGGCAAGCACAGCCTGCAGGCTGGCAGCAGGGCTGTTCCCCCAATCTGTTGTACACTACTCTGTATCCTGATGGCCTCTAGACTTCTCCTTGTAGTTTCTCCCTTACACAGGCAGTTTAGGAAAGCTGCCTTCCACACACAAAGCCTTAGCCCTTATTGCTGGAGTGTTGCTGGGAGCACACCTGTTTCTCCCTGCCAGAGTTCCCTTCTCTGTGGGGCCCTGTGCAACATCTGACACTCACATGGCTACTGACCAAGAGTGACCCAGCTCAAGGATTGTATCAGCTCAAAAAGGGGGCTCCTAGGGTTCTGCTCTGGAGCTGAGGGGACTGTTGCACTTTCCTACTTTCACTACAGATGACTGATCTAGTGTAACTGTGCTTCCTTTCCCTTTCCTCAGGCGCCGAGCCTGCCAGTTGGAAGAAGGAGATGTAGGCACCATGCACCCACTCTTCAATCAAACCTGCCAGCAGTGGATGTCATTCATGAACCACCTGGGTATGTGTTTCAGGTGTCAGCTCCTCCAGATGGGCTGGGAGTGGGCCTTTCTACCCAGAGCTCTCAGGACAAGTCCTCTTACAGAACCATCCGTCTGCATTCCTTGATGGTCCTAGTTACACACCCTGTCTGTCCCCGAACCTCACCGGAGTCACACTGGTCTCAGGGCCAGCATCAGCATTAGACAGATGTGGCAGGAGGCCTGGCATGTGGCTGTGCATCAGAACAATCCTTTCAAGGCCTGTGGTTATGTCTGCCATACTCCAGGTCCAGGGCTTGCTGAATTTGCCTGCAGCTGCTTTGGAGAGATCTGGACTCCAACAATCAGCTGTGGTAGTGCTTTAGCTCCCAGATATAGCAGGAATTGAGGATCTGGGCCTCTGCAACATGCTCTGTGACTGTGAAGTTGCATGGGAGATCCTCATGTAGGGAGGAAGGGAGAGGAGGAGCACCCTTCATATGCAGGGATTTGGGGTTGTATGGCTGCCAGGTTGGTACTTTTTGGTTACCATTCACTTTGGTGTTTGCACATCGTCTCCCACTCCTGCTGGCAAACTAGAACCTTCCTCTTCCTCTGATGAGGAGTAAGCCAGGGAACAAGGATTAAGTGGGGGAATGAAGTGCTGTCCTCAGAGCATACAGGGTGTTTGGTCCAGGTCCCACTTTGGGCCAGAACCTGAAACCAGGGGCTATTTCAGGCTTCATCTTCTTGTTTCCATGTAAGATTCTTGTTCTCCAATTCTACCTGCCTCAGGGCCTTAGCCTTCTCCACTGCTCATGTGGGCAGGATATGGCTCTGGGGCAGCTTGGCACCTTGTCCTACAGTACATCTTCCCTGCAGGGTGCCCGTCAGTGCAGCAGTGCTCCTTGGAGATGGTTTCTCGTTTCCTCCTGTCCTCCATCCTAGTGGAAGTGGTGAACCTGGTCACTGCCCTGGCGAGTGACACCTCTGTCAAAGTGTTTGAGCAGATCTGGTGAGTTATGTGAGTCACAGGCGGCTCTTTGGCACCAGCAGGAGTCGATCAGCTGTACTTCTACTGCCACAGCTCTACTTGGCAGCCACCTCTGGGGCTTTTCTTTGCAGCTACCATCGGGGCACCGCCTTCCTGCCCTATAAGTCTGGTCAGAGTGCCAGCCCTTGCCCTGGAGTCATCAGACACTTCATCCTGCTGGGACGCAACTTCCAGCAGTGGCGTTGCAGCACAGAACAGGGTGAGTGCCTGGCCATGGTCTCTGGGACTGTGCTGGGGTCTTCTGGGGGGGACATCAATGAGCAGGGTTCCCCTCCTTACTGGGACAGACTGCTGGTGCCCAGAGGTGGGCAGTAGGTTGTCTGGTTTTGCCTTCTGAGGCTTTACTCTTGAATGTGCTTTTAACAGCTTATTTTAAGACGAGCTAACAGTACTGTGGCAAAACATCCTGTCATGCCACCTTAATGACATGGTGGGACATAAAAGTGGGATGAACCAGTACTGAGGGTCGTAACTATGGCTTCTTCTAGCTCACAAAGGGCTCCAGCGCTTTGAGGCCATGGAATTCAGCTCAGCAGAGAGAGGCTCTGATCCCAGCCTTGTTGGTCGAGACTTGGTGCCCCGGCAAAGGTTCCTCTTCATGGAGATCATTGACAAAAAGGTAGTAATGGCTGTGGTTGTTAATAGGGGGCTGTAATTGAGCTGTTGCCATTCTCCCTGTTCTAGCCTTGTCATCTGAAACTGGCTGCAGCTGCAGCAAGTACCACCTGTTCACCTGGGGCAGCCTGTGCCACCATGCAGGCTCTCTCTGAGCATGTCCCTAAGCCTCCTTCCCCTTCCTCTCTCTCCAGCTGACACTCTACACTTACAACTGGTCCCCAGACCTGGGGGCCAACTTGAACTGCTCCCTGACACGCCTGCTGCAGTGGCAGAATGCCCGGTCCCACATCGTGCACTGCCTGATCAGCCAAAAGCTGGGACTCTTCCACCACCACTGCTTCATGGACACACCATGGCATGAGGACAGCAAGCAGGTAGGGCACCAAGCCAGGAAGGGCAGTCCTTTCTTCTTCATGAAGGGCCTTGGTAGTCTGGGGGGCTGAGGAAGCTTGCAAGCACCCTTTGTGAGCTGATTGGCAGGGCCTCTCCAGACATTTACATATCCAACTTGACCTTTTCCATCCGGACTGTTGCCCTGCTCTTGGAGACAGGTGGAAAGAGAAGCCAGGTCCGTCTGCTGGCAGCACTTATTGGTGACTGAATTACATAGGGTGGAGGCTGAGGAATGGGCTTCCCACTTCACATGAGAGCTGTGGTGGGCCCAGGCATGTTCTTCTTGGAACTGGTAGTGGAACGGCTAACACAGATCTCAGCAGATGACCAGAATTGGATTTACTCTATGGGTTCTTGCTCCAGGGCTGGCTGGCAGTAAGGAGGCTTTCATGGCTGTGTGTGTTTGCCTAGGAGCCAAATCCTTTCCTGAACTCCACTCTGGAGGTGGATGCGCTGATCCGGAGCCCGTGTCCCCCACCCAGCAAGGAGCAAGGCCGGCTGAGCAGCTCTGCCCGCAACCTCCCGTCCCTGCACTTCCATCCCGACGTGGTGCCCTTTGACGAAGCTCTGCGGGACGTTACCACCATCAGGCGCATACCCCACGGGCCTGACTCGGGACCTTTTGACCCTGTAGCTTGGCATGGGGCCCAGTTCCTGGAAATTAAGAGCATGGAGAGGAAAGGTAGAGCAAGGGGGCTGATATCATGGGAATCTGCCTAATAATCTCACTTCTGAAAAAGCAGATCAGAGCAGAACAAGAGTTTTGTCAGGGGACAGTTCTCTGTGGGAATGGGTTATGTCCTGTTCAGGGTGAGAGTGAAGAAGAGTAGCAATACTTGGGGCTGTGGCTTGATGCTCTTGTGCCTGTTCTCTTTCCTTCAGAACTGGAGAAACAGATGAAGATTGAAAACCTCTTTGTCACCTGGCAGCAGAGATCAGCTCAGTCCAACATGCCTATCAGCGTGAGTGCAGCCTGGGCAGGTGGTGGGCTGGGCCTCCTTGCAGCACGCTGGGAGCACCAGCAAAGGGGAACACTGCAGCTCCGAGCAGGGTGGATACTGGGGATGGTGCTAGGCAGTGGAGCAGTGGTCTCTGCTTGAACTTTTGGGGTTGCAGGGCTCTGAACCACACTTGGGCATGGAGCCTCACTGCCCAGCACTGGAAAGGCTGTAAAACAGGGGATTCCCCCAGTAATCTCCATTTGAGCAGCATTGCAGTGTCATGCACAACTTGTTCCCAGCCTCGGTGAGGGGTGTGTGCTGTAACCATGCTCCTCTCGTGTCATGCAGCTGGCAGACCTGGAGACTCTGAAGCAATCCTCACGCCTGGTTCACTACTGTGCCACCCCCTTGCTCTTTGACCCGGCCTTCCGGCAGCAAATCCAGACTGACCAGCTGGGCAAGGTGGAGGGGAAGGTGAGTGTCAGCAAGCACCAGTGGGGTCAGACTTTGTGCACAGGGACAAAGGAGGAGTCTCTTCCCCAGACAGGGTTGCTCTGGTCTCACTACTAAAATACAGGATGAATTTGAACGCTGTAAGATGGAGAGTGATAAAATCCTTGGGTCCTCAAAGCTTTTCTCCTGCAGCCGCACTATCCCTGGAGAAGACTGATTTCCTTCTCTACCCAGGGAATTCGGGGCTGAGTCTGGAGAAGCCATCAAGGGCACTGTCTGGTACTGATTTGTTAAGGAAGCAAAACTTCCCTTATGCATTCAGCAGCCAGACCTGGTAAACCTTTCCTGGACCCAACAAATAGCTGAAACAATTGAAAGCAAACCAGCTGAATCCTGAGCAAGTTGCAACCTGACAGACTAACCAGTGCAGATCCCATACTGGCTGTTGACAGTCTGTGTGTGTCAGAAGGGAAGCACAGGCTGTTGTAATTTATCAGAATGTCAAAAGGATTTTGACAGAGTCAAAAGCAGGTGTTGCTACAGAAACTGAATACTCAAACTGAACAAGTGAAAGGGAAAGTATCATCACAGAATGAAAACTTCACTTTGTTTTTGGAACAGAGCAAAATGGAAATGTGTTATTGGATTTGAAGAACCTTGCAGCAGGAGGTTCAAGGTGGTGTATTGGGTTCTGTATCTCTAGGTCTTTCTATTGGGACGTATTAGATGCCAGGCATTGCCGTCCTGGAGGGCTGCTCAGATTGGTCAGAACAGAAAAAGAATACAAGGAACTCAAGAGGCACCTGAGCAGCCTGTGAAATTAGATCTTTTGTGGGAGCTGGGACCTGGTTCCCAGTAAAACAGCACAATGTAGAGAGAAACTTGAACCCTCTTGTATTGTACACTCACTGCAGAGCCTGTACCGAGCATACATGTCAGTGGTTTCTTCAATTTGTGAACAATTGGGTACAGCAGACACTAGTTAGAGTACATCAGAAAGGGGTGTTAGTATAGTGGTTAATATTCTAATAAATTTCTAAAATACTAGTGTAATAATGTCTTATCTGGCCAGTGTGAGACCAAGCATCTTGTGGCAAAGGCACTGAACTGGAGGGGCTTGGAGAAGGTCAGAGAGTAGCTGGAGAGATGCCAGGTAAAGAGACATTTCTTGTGGTTGGCGGAGCAGATAGGCAGAAAGCAAGATAGAAACATGTAGCAGAGCCGCAGGCTTAAAGTAGAGAGATCAAAAAAAGAAACCTTAGTCTCTCTCAGCATGAAGAAAAGGAGTATTCATGATATCAAAAGGAGAACTGAAAGTGTTTAGAAGGAAACACTGCTCCTTTTCAGTGCTACTGAACTGCTAGGAAATCCTGAGAACTCAGCAGGATTCATAAGAGGATTGGACTCTTACCATGGCAATAGGAGCTGAAGCTCTGAGCTTTGCATGAACCAGTTGTGAGCCACTAACACTTTGTGGAAGCTGTTCTGGGGGAGACAGATGTGAATGCTGGCACAGGCAGCAGGTTTCTGCAGGTTATTGCAGTGCTGTAAGGTCAGTGCATGGCTGGGTAGATCTTGGATCTTGCATTTTGGCACATGCACTAGGGCAGTGCTTGGACAACCAGATGTTAATGCTCTCTGGCAAAGAGAGAGATCTGCCTTTTGCTCAACCAGGGCACCTAGTGTCCTCTGCTGGGGCCAGTCACAGTAGTTCTCCTTAGGAACTTTCTTTTGCAGAAACGCCACCGCTCCAATGACTCCACAGCTTCGGGGAGGGACCGCAGCCACAGCTGTGACTCGGCAGAAGCTCTGCCCTGCAAGGTGAAGGAGGAGCCATGGCTGCAGGAGATGTGCAATGCCTTCCTGCAGCAGTACATCCAGTACCTGCAGAGCATGGGCTTCATTCTGGTCCAGGTGCGGCCACCCTCACCTACGACTCGCAGGTCAGTGATGTGCTGGGAACCCTGGTGTTGGAGAAGAGCCAATGCGCTGAGCTGTGCCCTGCTTTGACACTACAGGTCTTGGCTCCCTGCTCAAGGCTGTCTCTGCTCTCATTTCCAGTAGTGCAAGCCGGATCCGAGCTCTGGCAGCAATGGGAGTAGAGGGCAGAGGGTCCTTTTCCTACACAAAGCCAAAACCAGAGGGAAGTCCAAAGGTGAGTGCATTTCTGTTACAAGGATGGAACTGGGATGGAAGTCAGGCTGTGGAGAGGGCCAGTTCCGGTTGGCTTTTGAAAGTGTTTCAGGTGGAGAAAACATCAAAGCCAGCCTGTCTAGACCAGTACCATCTTTGAGAGTTTGGGTGTGATGAGATCTCTTTGCCCCCCTGCATGTCCTCCCACAGGCCTGAGAGCCCTTTCCTGGTATTGGGTGGAACCAGGGCAATATCAAAAGACTGGTAACTACTTGGAGGGGCTCAGAAGAGGAACAGGATGACCTAGGGCAAGGATAGCTGATTTTGGGTAAGATTCTGAAGGATTACCTGTCAAGGAATCTTCAGCATGTATGCTTAAGGGCAGCTCTAGGGCAGAAGGATCTTTAGTTAGAGTGAGATGAATGCAGAAGTTAAAGAGGTTAGAGAAGATTAGCCTAGAATGGCTCTTCTATGAGAGCAGGCTGAGGTTCCTCAGGTATAATGAAGTGGCAGCTAGGAAGGAACAAGTCAGAGCTCTACAATATTGCAGCTAACCTGGAAGGGGATTGACCCTTTCCTGTCTTATTCAATACAACACCTAGAGACCATCAAATGAAAGTATTTAGAGTCAGTTTTGAAACTGAGGAGAGCGTTTCTTTGAGCAGCAGGTTTTGTGAACATAAAAGATTTTGTGAACATGAGCTTACAAGACAGAATAAGTAAGTACCTTGAAGAGGAATCCATTGGAGTCTCTAGCTAAGTGGAAACTACCAATGGCTTGTGGAATCACCCAGGGATGATGGGAACACGTAGCATTTACTCACCCTTTTCTGACACTTTCTTGGCACCTGCCTTTGGCTGATGTTGGTGCAGGACTGTGGATAAGGCAACACCTTGCAGATAAAATGAGAAGAGAGCAATCTGCTGAGCAAGTTAAGAGGGAGCAAATGAATCTTCTGGCAGCTAAACTCTGAATTGTGACAGGATGTCTCTAACAGCTGCTGTATCAGGCAGGCGCAATGGTCTGGGGACACCACAGCAGGGAGTGAGGTTCCATGGATACTACTGTTCCTTGGCTCACAGTGTCCAACACCCTAGAGACACCCTATCCTGAGCAAGCAGGAGGTGAAGGGATCAATGTATCTGGCGTGTTCTCTCAAAGGCGGTTTGTTAGGATTCTTTTCACTGTCAGCTCTGGCATATCTCCTCTCTGATCTCCAGTGAGATTGCTCAGTTGATGAGGCCCTTCTATTCCCACCTCTGCCACAGAGCCTTGTGGCAGCTTCACACCCTTGTGTGCCAGGGCCTCTTCAATTTGTCCTTCTCTTCCCAGAGCACAAGCCCTGCTGTTGCCACCTACCATCTGCAGAGAGCTCTTCCAGGTGGGATTGTGCTCATGGAGTTGGCCTTCCAGGTAAGAAAGAACAGGAAACAAAGTATGATCTCTGGGGGATCTTCAGGGACAGTCTTTAGAGGTGATGAAGGGAGTGATGAGGAGTGCAGCATGGATGTGTGATTCTTCATTTGTCCTGTCCTGCTTCCTCCATGGTCCTGCAAGACTGGGATCAGCTGGAGATGATGAGCCCTTCTGCAGGGCTCAGAGCAGTAAGAGTTGACTGGAGGAAGGATAATGAAGAGCTCAGCAGCAGTTAGGGTGCTCTGTGCTCAGCCACATGTTGGCTGGTCTGGCTTCAGACAAGAGGTGAGACAGAGCGTGGGGTGAGTGTCTGGGCCCCAGCCCAAGCATTGAAGCATGGGGGCTGTACTCCTTCCCTGGAGGGGCCCAAGGCTGTGCTATGCTGTGCTCTGCTCACGTGCTCTCTCCTCCAGGGCTGTTATTTCTGTGTGAAGCAATACGCGCTGGAGTGCTCGCGCATCCCCATGGGCCAGTCTGTGAACTCTCAGGTAATGGCTTTGCAGGCACAGCTGGTGCTCCTCAGGGTCAGGGGATGCTTTGTGGGGAGAAGTGATCTCTGGAACATAGTGGGTATTTCAGGCATAGCAATTTCTGGAGAGCTCTGCTCCCTCCTCATGGAAAATCAGTCTCACAGAGCTTCCTGCAGCTGTGTGCCCTCCATGGCACTGCTTGGGCCAAGCTGGATTGCAGCAAAACGGGGTGGGAGGTTTGGCAAGAGGATGACTCTTGTCCTAGCTTGGGGATCAAGACAGAGGAGACTGGGGAGGAATAGGAGCAATTCTGGCAAAGATGCCTGCTCCAGGGAAAGTCAGTGCATGGCTTTCTGCTTCCCTTGGGACAAGAAGGAAGTGGAATGGGAATGGGAATCTGTGAGCATTATTCCTGCCCTTTTCTAGAGGAGATTACTTTCTGCACCAGAAATGTTCCTTTATACCTCTGTGTCTTGCTCTACAACACTCTGAGGCTGCCTGCTCCCTTCTCCTTTATAGGGTCAGGGTGTCTCCTGCTTATTCCCAAGGGTACTGGGTGTCTGTGTAGAGGCTGGCCAGTCCCAAGCTGTCTGAGACAGGAGGCATACATGACCATGCTGTCCTTTCCAAGGGAGCTCTGTAGCAAGACTGCATCCTATATATACCAGGAGTGTCTCTCCTAAGCTTAGAGCCTTCCGGGACCTTGTCTGCAGATTTGCTGAGCCTTTCCTGGAAAGCTTGCACATTCACAGGGCAGTGTTAGGAGGCTGCATCCTGCTCTGATGCTGGGGCAGGTGCACTGGCTGTGCCATGCCTTGCCAGCAGGGCTTTGCAGGAGGGTGTGAGGTGCCTGGTTACACTCCTGCCTTGACTCCCTGTCCCTCCACAGCTCTCTATGCTCTTCACGGAGGAGTGTGACAAGGTGCGGGACCTCATGCACGTGCATTCGTTCAGCTACGACTTCCACCTGCGCATAGTCCACCAGTATCTGCTGGGCTCCCACATGACTCTCCGCCAAGGCTACCATCTCACCAGCTTCCTGGAGGATTTCATTGCCCATCACCCTGACATCCCCAAATTTGGCCGTAATCACGTTTTCCAAGGTGTGTAGGTCAATATATGATCAGTCTGGGGTTGATCGCCAGCACAAAACTTGGCAAAAGTCCTTTACAAATAAACTTGACCTGTGGAGTATTCAGGGCGAGGGTGATGGGAGGGGCTGAGCTCCAGTGAAAATCCTTGTTGCCCCATTCTGGAAGGGACAGGTTGGTTGCTCTGTCTCCTGCAGTAGATGGGAGGACAGTGCTCTGCCCAGCTAAGAGGCACAGAGTGTCTCCTGTGATAGCAATGTATTTTCCCACTAGGCACACTGGCCCTGCCCACCAACATGATCACTGCACACCAGCTGTACAACTACATTGCTGACCATGCCAACACCTACCACATGAAACCCCTGCGCATGGCCCGACCGGCCACGGGCAGTGACAGCAAGAAGGGGACACCGGGCACCGAGCAGAACGAATATGCACTGGTCTCTATTTGGAACAGGTGAGTGCATCTGCTGCAAGTTCCTGGAGCTGCTGGAGATTGGTGGCAACCTGCCAGTCCTGGGGACACAGCCCCAAGGTGCCAGCAAAACTAACTGTTGTATACAGTGCCAGACAGCAGTTCTGGCCAGTCCTTCTGAGATGGCCAACAGGGGTGGTGTGTATGTGTGCAGGTGCATTTCTTGTGGCATTTCTGAGGAGTCTTGCTGTGTGGGATTCCCCATGTCCAACAGTTCTATTGTGATCAGGAGCCTTGGGAGAACAAAGTGAGGCTTCCTTCATACTTAATGTGCTTTTTTATCCCAGCTCGGGCTCCTACAAGGACTCTGAAGGTGTGCGTCATCATGATGACTTCGATGTGTCCCTCCTGGTTTGTCACAGTGCAGCACCGTTTGAGGAGCAGAGTGAGGCAGAGAGACGCATGCTCCGGTGGGCACTGGGGGCCAGTGACAGCAAAGCTCCTGGCTGGGGAGGAGGGCTCTGGGAGGGACTGGTTCTGTCTGGAATAGCATAGGCTGAGTTCTTGGTGTCTGGGGAGGATCACTGTGAGAACCTGGGCAGAGAAGCACCCTTTCTGGCAGGGACGGAGAGGCCTGTGGTTCATTTGCTGTGCAGCTGAGAGGGGAGCAGCCCTTCCTCAGGTCATGAGTGTCTCCTTGCTCCCAGGCTGCGTTTCTACGTTATCATGACGAGCCAGCGGGAGCTCTTTCCGCGGCTCACGGCCGACATGCGACGCTTCAAGAAGCTGCCGCGCTTGCAGCGGGAAGTGCTGGAGCCTGTGGTGGGCAGGGCGGCCTGGGAGGCAGCGGAGCCGGAGCCGAGCCTGGGCCAGCAGCCATCGGCAGAGCGGGAGCTGTGGCAGGACGTGGAGGACAGCAGCGAGTTCTACGCGGGGGGCACGCAGGTCAAACTGGGGCCAGGGCTCTTCTACACCTCTCCACTCTTCCCCTTGCTGGCCTCTGAGGTGGCCTCAGCCCAGAAGCAGCTCAGCAGCATGGTGCAGCTGGCCAAGTGCCACTGCCGCAGGGACAACCTCTGGAAGCGCCTCTTCCTTCTGGAGCCTCTGGCTTCTGACAAGCTGAAGCTGGGCAAGCTCTCGCTGGTGGAGCTGGAGGAGCTGCTCGATGCCGTGCATGGGAAATCCATTGCAGATGTCGACCCCCAGCTGGTGAGCAGCAGGGATGGGGGCAAAAATGCACAGCAGCTGCTGTTCTCTCTAGGGATGGAAGGGGGTGGCAGGTGAAGGGGCCTGCTATGCACATCTCTTCCTGCTTGGTGGGAAGGTAGAGGCAGGAAAAGCTCCTAGCTGGAAGGGGGAGGGGGAGACTGTATGGACCTGTCTATAGAGAGTGAACAGCCCTCAGTCAGGATTCTCAGTGAGCTGTGAGGGTTGCATCTGATTTGGGGTCTGAAGGCTGCTGTAGCATTTTGGGTGCTGGTGCCATGGCTAGAGGGAGGCTGAAGATCAGGCCTTTTCTATGCCTTCAGGAATGCTTCCTCACCATGACAGTCTCCTGGTACCAGAGCCTCATCAAGGTGCTGTTGAGCCGCTTTCCCCAGAGCTGTCGGCACTTCCACAATGCTGAGACTGGCACCCAGTATCTGGTAAGACTCAGCTCACTGCCCACCTGCAGTCTCTGTCCCTGTCCCAGGCTCTGTACTGGCTCCTTTCTAACATGCTCTGTGACTCTCCTGACAGGTTGTGCTCAACCAGAAGTTCACAGACTGCTTTGTTCTTGTGTTTCTTGATTCTCATTCAGGAAAAACGGTGAGTCTTTGGGAACAGAACCACAGTTATGTTGGTTCAGGCCAGGAATCTGATCTAGATTGATCCAGTGGTGGCCAAGGGCAGGTGTGCATGAGAACACAACCAGATCAAGATGTAAGGCGTCTCCTAAATACTTTCCCAGCATCTGAAAATCTGTAGCTTAGGCCCATCCTGAGCTAGAAGTGGCCTTTGCATTTATTTAATAGCCTTCCACAGCTTTATTTCCTTTGGTTAATTTCTGGCATCCATGATTTCCCCTGACTTCCAGAATCATGAGGCAGTTGAAGTCTCTAGGTGAAGAACTTCTTGGCTTATTTTTGAAGCTCTTACTGTTCTTTCCATGTGATGCCCCTTTGTTCTTGCATTAGAAAACAGTGAGCACTTGATCCTCTTTTCCTTCACAGGATTGCTTCTGGATCATTTCCTCAGCTGTCTCTCTATCCAGGCTAAGCAGTCCTTCTGTATTCAGTCCAAAGTCAGATCACATTGGGTCTGGCTGGGAGGGGTCACCAGTGCTGTGTGCTGCTCCTACCTGTGCAGAAAGGAAGGGGACCTGCACTGTCAGGCTCCCAGCAAGCCTGCAAGGGCCTTTGTCTTCACTGAACTTGAGGGCAAAAATACTTTGCTCCCAGGCAGGGTACAGGATGGGTCACAGGGAATACAGCTCCATGTGAGAGCAGGGGATCTGCAGGAGGCTTCAGTCCACACTAAGGCTTCTGCAGAGACTGCAGAGTAACTGATGCTGTATAAAATAAATCATGGCTCCATCTGAAAAGCAGGTAGGGGAGACAGAAGAGGTGGTGCTTGCTGGAAGGCTGCTCAGTGCCTCCTGCCACCTGATGGTCATAGTGTCACCTTGTGGTCATTGATATGATAAACCCAGACCTTCCAACCCCTCTCCCAGTGACTCTCATTTTGTAACAGAAATCCTCTGTTTTCATTGTATTTTGTGCTTAGCATTCATCCCTTCTTGTGGCCTCTCAAAGCTCTCTCAGGGTTTTGGGTTTTTTTGCATTATCCCAATCCTCTTTTGTATTAGTGCTTCAAATTTTATCAGCATACTCCTCATCTTTGTACCAGACTTGTTAAAGTACTAGGCAATATGAGTGCCAAAGCCTGTCCTGAAGGAACTCTATCTGTAACCTCTCTCCATTTCCCCTTTCAGCACTACCAAGTTCTCACCTTATAATTTTTTAGTTAATTCCCATCTTTTCAGCTTACCTAAATTTCCCATGTGACACCACATCAAATCCTTCCTGAATCTCAGATATCTAAGATTTACCATGATTCCTTTGTCTAGAAATATTACCTTATCAAAGACAATTTTAGCATTAGCACGTCACTTTGGTAACTGAGCTACACTTCCTTCTTGGGTCTGTCTCCCCCAGTCTGCTCCAAAGCCTTTCATGCTGCTGGAGTTGGGCTCACAAATCACTTCCTTCCCGCTCTTAAATGATGGTGGTACATTTGCTGTTTTGTAGTTACTCAGCTCTTCTCATGGCTTTACTGGTTTGTAAGGGACCCTGGCCACTGGATGTGCTGCATTTCAGCTCTGGAGAACATCCTGTCCCTGTGTCTTGCCTCCATGATGCTGATCTGAGTCACTCTCATTTTTGTTCCCCTTCAGCTCCTGCAACCTCTCCCTGCTCCCTACTCCCCTCTGCCTTTGCCCTGCCTTTTTAGTAGTCACTAGTCAGAGTGGAGCAGGCAGCATTTATTTTTAGGATTGCGGTTATTACATTTAGTTTCCTCCCCTTCCCCATTTGTTGCACTCCTACTCTTTCCCTTAGAATAAGAAATCTCCCTCTAATTTCCCTGGAAGCTCCTGTTACTGTGGAGGCAGTAGGATCCCCTCCTCTCCTGTGGCTGCTGCCAGGATTGGCACAACTGCAGATGCATGAGTGCTGGGACAGAGTGGGCAAGTCCTTGCACCGAGTTTCCAGCAGAAAAATTGGGAGGCGGCTCAAACATGCTCTGTCACAGGAAGAGGCACTAGCTTAGTGCTACTGGCATTTTGGGACTTCTCCTAGTATTTGCCTAATGCTGCCAAAAAAGTTTCCACACACCTGGGCTAGGGAGTGCACAGTGCTTGTCTGCATCCTGTCCCCTGACCCTCTCCTCCTTCTTGGCAGAGCCTCACTGTGGTTTTCCGGGAGCCTTTCCCAGTGCAGCCCCAGAACAGCGAGAGTCCTCTGCCACAGCTTGTGTCCACATACCATCACCTGGAGTCAGTTATCAACACGGCCTGCTTCAACCTGTGGACAGGCCTGCTCTAGCACTGGCACCCACGTCCTGGAGCAACGCGTATTCCGACCTGGCCACGGCCGTGCCATTGGTGACCATGGGGAGGAACAGGTCTCTGGGGGGACCTGTGCATGGGCACTGCAGGCAGCCCTGCCAGTGGCACACATGGCTACTGACCTGGGGAGCCTGGGGATGTGCAGCTGATCACTGGCTGGCTGGTATGACCCTTGTGTGCTGTTTTCAGTGGGTTTGATACTGAATGGCCTTGAACCAAACAGCAAGGGCAGGAATGTGGCTGCTGCAGCCTGGCTGAAGCAGAACAATTCTCAGGGACGTGGCTTTGGCATCCATAGGTGAGTTCTGCCTGCTGGGAAGGCACTGAGGAGCATGCATGGCACCATCTTCTGTCCAGGGCAGCACTGCACAGTGCTCTGGCTTTAGGAGGAAAGACTCTTGACTGCAGGCCTGCCTGACTGGCAGTGAGGACAACTGCCTCTGGCCTTTTGCTTTCCTCAAGAGAACATGATTGGGACAGGAAGGGTGAACTGGATCACAGGAAGGTTTTATGGAGGTGTACATTTGAGCCATTGGTCTATCTGTGAAATAAAGTGAACCAGATCCCTGCTCAGTCGCTGTAGGCTGTGGAAAGCTTCTTGTAGAGGATGCAGAGCAGCCCTGGCTATGGGGCTGGCTGGGTTTCCTCTGGAATCCTATAGTTGCTCCAAAGCAGGAGCACCAGAGCAGTCAGCCTTGAATATCCATGTGCAGGGAGCTCCCAGCCTGTTACCTTGGATTGGACAGCCTGAGAGGGGACTGCTTGCTTCACTTGCAGCCCTGCTGCAGAGTCAGTGCTGGGCACTGGCAACAGCCTTGAGAACTTCAGTACCTAAAAGCCCACAACTTTAGGCACCAGCTGGAATGCTCCCCTTATTGGGAAGACTGGAAACCTCTCCCTGGACACCCCTGCAGCCTTAATGTGAAAGTTGTCTGTGTATCTGAAGTCACCTACAGTGGTGCCTGAGCCATGACTAAATCAAACATGCTGCAGTTGTTACTTATGTAGATGAGTATCCAACAGCTTGGGCTGGCCAAGTAGAGCCTGGGGAAAGGAAATGACATAGATATTCCTAACTCATTCTAGGAAATCATGCTGTTCAGCAGTGAGCCCTAGTCCTAGAGAAGACACGTGCTCCTCTGTTGAGCTGTTGCTTTGTCTTTTATTCTGATGGTTTTCTTGTTTTACTTGGCCGCCTTGCTGGTCCCACCGTGCTGCACTCCTCGGCTTTCCCAGTAGGATCGCAGCCAGCCCAGACCTTCCAGGGTGTCTCCTGCAGTGGCAGAAAAGGTCTCCTGCTGCAGCTGGAGAAGCTGGAGCACTTTCTGTTCAGGACAGAGCCCTCACGCCAAGGTAGGGATGACACCCACCAGGACCCACCTGTCTTTGCACAGTACCCAGACAGCTGCTCTGTGCTTGGACCTGCCCGTGGGGCTCAGACCTGCAGGCCTACTCACCCTTTGGAGCGTACTCGCACCCCACGTAGCCAGTGTAGCCAAGCGACTCCAGGAGCTCGAAGATGTAGGGGAAGTTCAGCTCCCCAGGGCTATCGGGCTCGTGCCGCCCTGGTACCTGTGCAATCTGGATATGACCTAGGGAGAACGGGAGAGGCCATGCCCAAGGCAGCCCTGCCTGCAGCCTTCTTTGGCCATGAGACAAGGTGACCAAAGAGCAGCCCCACAGCCCCAGTCAGCTACAACAGAGCCTGGAGTAGGAAGGCCCCCTCTCAAAGCCACTCCCACCCAGTGGCTGCAGTGGAGTTGGTCTGGGTGCAGGGTGTTACCAATGAGTGGCAAGTACGTCTCCAGGTTGCGTGACAAATTGCCATCCATGATCTGGCAGTGAAAAAGGTCCTGGGGGTGAGAGAGGAAAGCTGTTCAGCAGTGAGCAGTTAAGGACTGTGCTATGGTCCCTGTCCAATGTCCCCAAGAGAGGATAACAAGCCCATGGCCACCAGAACTCCTTTGTGGACCTGTGCAAGTTTCCCTCATGGAGAGCTTCAGTGCTGACTCACCAGCTGCAGCTTTAGGTTGGGCCGTCCCACCTTCTCCAGGATGGCAGCAGCTAAGGGGGCAAGAAATGAGAAACCATTGCCCCCATAGTGGAAGCTTTGCAGAGAAGCCCCAGGAATCTCTTTATCAACTGTGCTCCTTCAGCATCTCTCTCCTGGTGAGGCAACCTCTTGCCTTTCAGACTTTGGAGATCTTTCTCCTCCTCTGAAGGAGACTCTTGGTGTCTGGCTTACCTTGGTGTGGGGTGTTCAGATAGTAGCGAGGGTCGGTGATGCGGTTGTTAATAGGCTCCAACAGTCCAGTCATGTCTTCCTGTAACACAGCAATGTCACCCTGTGGAGCATCCTGTCATCTCTGCAGCAGGAAGCATAACTTCCCTGTGCCAGGCTGGTGGGGTGTTCCCTATCTTGGCTATCCTAAGACCTGCACACACAAAGCGAGACCCATTCCCCCTTACCTGGGACAGGAGGTCAGCAGTGTATCTGAGATTCTCAATGAAGGTGGTTTCCATCTCACCTGCCACTGCAGCCCGGTCTGTGCCCAGGGGAACCCGCCCAGCCATCACATGAATCCTACAGGCACAGAGAGATAATCACAAGCAGCAACTGCAAGCAGCTGGCCTGATCTAATACACCTTCCTCTGCTGATGGAGCAGACACAGAAGGGGGTAAGAAGAAAAATCTCTCCTGCAGGAGTCACAACAGCAGCCAGTGAGCTGCCAGCCAGGACACAAATATGCATCATCCCACCTCAACCCAGAGAGGGATGGATGACTTTGAACCTTTTGCCTGAAAAATCACAGACCTTGCTTCTTACCTCTTTTGTTAACTGCCTTGAGCTCTCTCACCCTGACAATGGAGCTTTCTTGAGCTCTTGCTCCTTGCAGGGCCCCAAAGCAGCATGTTAGGCAACTGGCATGCTGCTTCTGCCCAGGGCCTGCCCCATGCGTGCTGTCACTGCTTGCTGGCTGTGAGCAGGGAGGGGACAGTGCCCCGTGCTGGCCTGCTCTGCCAGGAAGAGCTCAAGCACCAGGCCATCTTCAGCCACCAGTGGGGAAAGGTGAACAGTAGAAACAAAAACCTTTTCAGTGTGCCTGTACCAGTGTGCAAATGGTGCTGGGCAGCCTCTGGCCTGCCTAGCCCATGCCCTCCACAGGGCTTTGGACTGAGTTGCAACAGTAAAGAATGGTGCAAAGTAAGTGGAATAAAAGGGCCTTGTTGGTTTTCGGAAGGGAGCTGTGCCAGGCTAATTGCATCTTTTATGGTGTCTCTGCTGTGCTGGAGTCAGCATGGCCTCAATAAAGCAACTGTTGTGGTGTCCTGGTGGAAACGATTGGTGCAGTTGGGGAGGAAAAAGGGAGGATTATCCTAGGGACTGTTGTGTGGAGGTGGGAACAAGAGCCTCTACTGCAGGGTCAGGCTCGTGCCTGGCAGCTCTGGGTCCGCTCCCAGCGAGCACGCTGAGGCCGCGGGGTCCGCCCGAGCTGGCTCAGTCCCAACGCAGCCGAGCAGGAGATGCTGCCCGGGAGAGGCTCCGTGACCCGGCGGCGGGAGGCACCGCGGGGCAAAGGGCAGGCACCGCTCGGGCGCAGCGCTGGAGCAGGAATGCAGCAGAGGAAGCTGCCCCCGGCAGCCGCGGGGCCGGGGTCGGGGCCGGGGTCGCGGCCGGAGCGGGGGTCTCACCTCGCACCTA